>CM040120.1:265714426-266120909 GCA_022559845.1 Amorphophallus konjac
GAAGTAGACATCATGTCTGGAAAGTTCAAGTTATCAAGAACCAATCAGGTCCTTGGATTCAACATGAAAAATCACGGAAATCACTTCTGGAGGATAAGCGGTCAGAACATGGCCGCTCAAGCAATGCAGGGTCTAGAGTGGACCGTTTAGGACAGAGATGGGCTTAGGACTAGCCACACTGAAGTCAAAGATACACGGTCCACGTAGGGCCGCTCGAGCAATTGGACAGTTGAAAATGGGCCGCTCAAGACTAGTAGAGCTGGAAGCCCAAGAACAAGATAAACGGTCCTTAAAGGGCCGTCCAACAGACAGACGGTCCAATAAGATCCGCGCTATAACATGGGCGGTTCCACTAGGTCCGTTCAACTTAATCTATTATAAGTCTACCCAAACGGGCTCCGGGCTGCCATAAGTGGGGCAGAACTGAACCAGGGTCCAGCCCACTCTCCACTGGTCAACCTAGGGCTTATTGGGTCGATCCAAACACAATTTGGTCAAAGATAGATCAAGGTTAACCGACCAATGTAAGTGGCACTTGACCAGGGATGTACGGTTCGTTATGGGCCGTCTAATAGGATGAATGGTCCCTTTCAGGCCGCGCAATTCTCAGGGGGTCCAAGTCGAGCCGTGACTTACAATACGATAGTTCAATCGATTCGATCACGTACACAGGTTCAGGTCTTGATGGTACAACCTGCTCGGCATCCTAGTGGGAATCCCAGGCTCGCGGGGGCTTATGGAGGTCCCGTAATGAAGGTCATAGTCCGACGAAAGGAATATCCAGCAGAGAGTCCCAAACATTACAAGGAAATAGGGCAAATAAAACATCGAAAACCAGTGAGATGGTCAGTCAATTCTACAGGAGTAGAACGACTGTCATACAACCCTAATAAAATTTTCAATTTAATAATGAATCACGATTAATATTAACATTGAAAAAGATTATCCAAGGAAAAGATGAATAAATCAGCATGATTTATAATCATTTACTGTTATAATTTTCCAGAGTTTTTATGCATGTTGCTAACTTACATTTAGCCATTAATCATAAATCATGCGAAAAAGATGACTTAATCAATTCTGTAAAGATGGACGGTCCAGTAGGGACCTTTCATCCTCCTCGGCGGTCGCACGACAGGCCGTTTATCCCCCTCAGGTCAGAAGGCCTTCTGGGGATGAGCGGTCTATAATGAGCCGCTGGAAAGAGACGAACGGTCAATAACTGGCCGCCTGACAGAAGGGCGGTCCAGGTCATGCCGCACTTCCCATAAACATAACATGAATCACAACACATAAACGGTCCGTAGTGTGCCGCCTTACAACGTTGGGCGGTCTATCGTGAGGCCGCGCAAGTCAAAAAACAACCAAGCCCTTTTTGCCCTGCCCGCCTCCGACGAGTTGGCTAGGGTTACAAAAAATTGCTAAATACGCATAGCACAGAGCATAATAAATGGGGCTTTTGGATTCAAAAGAAAGAGCACGAAAGTTTTACAATATAGCATGCTTGATTTAATCTTTAGTGCCTGAAATCCCTACTTAAACGAGATGAAACAAGTATAACCCTAGATATGACATGCTACACTAAACCCTAAAATTCTTGCATGATACTAAGTAACTTTTAAGGCTTTTCCATTCAATAGAAAGAGCACTCGATGCTGGTTCTAACCATATATAATACTTAAGGTTTGGCTTGCTATAACCTACCTTAAACGGAGGAAGAAGGAAGAAGAAGGGACGACGACACGCTAAGAACACCCTGCCGGTGATCGCCGGAATCCGCCCTCGTCCACGATCCTCGTCGGCTGCCACAGCACCCAAACGAAAATAGGGTTCCTGAGGGTCATTTTTATAGGTCACACAAGGTCTAGAGTCTTCTATTCGAGGAGATAGAGTCCAATCAAGTTGGACGTGCGCGAACCGCGCGGATAGGGTTAGCCGCCGCCTTCTCATCCAAAATTCGCTTTCTAGGGTTAGGGTTTCGGGGAGAACTAAGAGGGAAAACGATCCTCTCATCCTAGCCTTCCATTTGGATCCGATCTCAGCCTAAATGATCGGGTATTGGGCTCAAATTTTGCTTTTTAAGGTCAAATTAGATTAAGTGTGGATTTGGGCCTTAATCAGTTAATTTGGCATAATTACAGATTTTATTTGGGTCAGTCACAGAAGACACTATTATTAAACATTTTATCCTCTACAAGATTCTAAATTTTTCAGGTTTTTATAAAATAGTCAAAATTTAACTTATTATATTTATTAAGGATTTTCTAATTAATTTCTTATAAATTTTTTAGAAATTTTTTATTTGTTAATAAATCTGGATATTACACCCTTCCCCACTTCAAAAAATTTGGTCCTCCAAATTCACTGCACTTTAACACGATGGGGAGTGGAACAACTCACCTAGAACAAGTCGGAATACTATTTTCGCATGGTATCTTCTAACTCCCAAGTAGCTTCTTCAGTTCCACGCCGTTTCCATTGCACCTTGACCATAGGTATAGACCAGTTCCTGAGCTGTTGCTGCTTACGATCCAAAATCTTAGCATGTCTTTCTTCATAAGTCAGATCTTCCTTTAACTCAAGATCTGCATGCTGAATGACATGAGTGGGGTCATACACATACTTTCTCAACATCGACACATGGAAGACATTGTGTACTCCAGATAACTGAGGTGGTAGTGCCAGACGGTATGCAACCTCCCCCACTCTTTCCAAAATCTCAAATGGACCGACATATCTGAGACTTAGCTTGCCTTGAATGCCAAATCTTTGGATTCCTCTTGTAGGAGAAACTTTCAAAAACACATGTTCACCAACTTGAAATTCCAAGTCCCTCCTTCTGTGGTCTGCATAACTCTTCTGTCTCGATTGTGCTACTTGTAATCGATCTCTAATAATACGAATATTCTTTGATGATTCAGAAATAAGAACTGGCCCCAGCCATTGCTTCTCACCAACCTCGTTCCAACATAATAGAGACCGACAGCTTCTTCAATACAGAGCTTCAAACGGAGCTATCTGAATGCTGGACTGATAACTATTGTTATAAGCAAATTCAATCAAGGCCAAGTGATCACTTCAACTGCCTCCGAAATCAATCATGCAGGCTCTCAACATATCTTCCACTATCTGGTTGGTTCTTTCCGTCTGTCTGTCTGTTTGTGGATGAAAAGCAGTACTGAAATTCAGACGGGTTCCCAAAGATTCTTGCAATCCTTTCCAAAAATGTGAAGTGAATCTGGGGTCTCTATCAGACACAATACTTACCAGAATACCCTGGAGTCGCACCACTTCCTTCATATATAATGCTGCTAGAACATCAACAGTCCACTTAGATTTAATGGATAAGAAATGAGCGGACTTTATCAATCTGTCAATGATAACCCAAATTGCATCAAATCCGCTACGAGTCCTAGGTAGACCCATAATGAAATCCATGCCAATACTCTCCCACTTCTATTGAGGTATGTCCAGTGGTTTCAACTTCCCTGCAGGTCTGAAATGCTCAGCCTTAACTTGATGACACATCAAGCATCTATTCACAAATTCTGTAATTTCCTTTTTCATACTCGGCCACTAGAAAGATCTCTTCAAATCCTTAAACATCTTCGTACCTCCAAGATGAATGGTATATCAGGATCTATGAGCTCCCTCGAGGATCTTGTTCTTAGCTTCGGCCACATCAGGTACACAAGTCCTTCCCTGAAATAACAGTCTGCCATCGTCAGCTATCATGAATTCTGGTCTGCTACTCAAGCTCTCCTTGATTTCTACCAACTCTGGGTCATTGTCTTGCAAGGACTTGATTTTTGCCAATAATTATGGTTTAAGCTGATTCTGAGCAATCATAACTCGATCCTTGTCAACATTAATATCCAACCCGGCTAATTGCTCCAACAGCTTCCATTCTTGCATCATGAGACTTGACAATTTAGCCATTGGCTTACGGCTTAGGGCATCTGCCACCACATTACCCTTCCCGGGATGATATTATATGGAGAAGTCGAAATCCTTTAGATACTCCGACCATCTTCTCTGCCTCATATTGAGCTCTTTCTGAGAAAATATATACTTCAAACTCTTGTGATCTGTAAATATTGTGAATATCTCTCCATATAAGTAATGCCTCCATATCTTCAAGGCAAAAACTATGGCTGCTAGCTCCAAATCATGGATAGGATAATTCTCCTCATACTTTCTCAACTGCCTAGAAGAATAGGCTATCACTTTCCCGTGCTGCATCATTACACAACCTAAACCAATTCCCGAAGCATCGGTGTACACCATGAAGCCTCCTTCTCCAGATGGTAATGCTAAAACAGGGGCAGTAGTTAAACATTCCTTCAAAGTCTGGAAGCTTTTCTCACAATCTTCCATCCAATCAAACTTATTCTCCTTGCGGGTTAATCTTGTTAAGGGTACTGCAATCTTGTAGAAATCTTTAATAAACCTCCGATAATATCCTGCCAAGCCTAGGAAGCTTCTAACTTCTGTTACACTAGTAGGCCTGTCCCAATCTTTAACTGCCTCTACCTTCGACGAATCAATAGAAATACCTTCTTTCGTAATGATATGCCCGAGAAAGGACACCTCTTGTAGCCAAAATTCACACTTGTTAAACTTGGCGTATAACTGATGGTCTCTCAATAATTGTAATGCCATCCTTAAATGTTCAGCATGTTCTTCCTCACTCTTGGAATAAATGAGAATGTCATCAATAAACACTACGACCCATTGATCCAGATAGGGCCGGAATACATCGTTCATCAACTGCATGAAAGCTGCAGGTGCATTCGTTAGTCCAAAAGGTATTACAATAAATTCAAAGTGCCCATACCTGCTACGAAAAGCTGTCTTATAAATATCCTCCTCCTTAATCCGCAACTGATGATAGCCTGATCGAAGATCAATCTTAGAGAAATACTGAGCTCCTGCTATCTGATCAAATAACTCATCAATCCTCGGCAATGGATATTTATTTTTTATAGTCAACTGGTTCAATTACCGATAATCAATACACAACCTCATCGAGCCATCCTTCTTCCTTACAAATAACATTGGAGCCCCCCACGGGGATGTACTTGGACGAATAAATCCCTTCTCAAGTAATTCCATTAACTGCTGCTTTAATTCCCTCAGCTCCGCAGGAGACATACGATAAGGAGCCTTAGAAACAGGGGTCGCGCCAGGAATTAGATCAATAGAAAACACAACTTCCCTCTCTGGTGGAAGACCTGGCAATTCCTCAGGAAAAACATCCGGAAAATCTCGGACAACAAGAATGTTCTTAATCTTGATCTTCTTCTCAGGGGTCACATAAATAAAGGCTAAAAATGCCTGACATCCTCTCCTCATCAACTTATCGGCTCGGATGGTCGAGATAAGTGGCACAGATCTATGGTGCCTAATCCCTATAAAAGAAAGTCCAGGGTGTCTAGAAAAAGACACAGAGCTGGAACTACAATGGACATTGGCCTCATGCCTAGCCAATCAATCCGCTCCTAGAATTACGTCATAGTCTTTCATATCCATGCATACTAAATCAGCCGGCAAATTCTGTTCATTAACCATAATCTTGCTAGAAGGATAAAAATACTCAATCGCTGATCTAGAGCCAATAGGAGTTGATATCTCTAAGGGGGAATTCATCAAAACCGGCTTCACAGCTAATGTCTTAGCAAAACTCCGAGAAACAAATGAATGAGTAGCACCGGTATCGAAAAGAACAAAAGCTGGCTTTCCATGAACAATGAGAGTACCTTCCACAAGTCCACCCTCCTCGGTGGTGCCTACATCCTCCTCTTGTAGGGCATGGAGCTTGCCCTACTACTTCTTGCCGCCTGGAGGTTTAGTCGGGGTAGCTTGCTCGGATAAGAGAGGACACTCTGGAATGCGGTGATCCCTACTCCCGCAACGCAAATAGGCACCCAGCTTGCGCCAGCACTCTTCCATCTTGTGACTGGGGCGGTCACAATACTTGCATACGCCCTTAAATGGAACAATCGGGCCAGGCTTCTTTATTCTTTGGCATTTTCCCCTGTTGGAGTTAGATGGAAGGCTCTTTCACCACAGAATGTGGATCTAGAGGGGGGGTGAATAGATCAACAGGCTAATCAAAAATTTATGCCTAGATTCAAATGCGGAATTAAAAGAACACTGGACAACCATAGTCAAAGCACCGAATAATGGAAACAAGATATGCTAAACAGACAAGCAAACACACGAGAGGAACAAAGACTTTTAGGTGGTTTGGTCAATCCGACCTACGTCCACCCCACATTCAACTCGAATGTGGATTACTGCTGATACACAGCTTCAATCTGCTGGGCACTACAGCTTGGCCGACAACGGTTGGGGCTTACAGCTTATCCTGACCAGAGGAACACCCTCTGCAACAGCTGAGCTTCACAGCTTGCTCTGCTGGACACTACAGCTTAGCCGACCAGAGGTATCACCTCTGCACACCGCTGCCTCACAGCTTGACACTGCTGACTAATAGCTTGATCGAACAAGAGTTTTCAAAGGAAAAATAACAAGACTGAAAAGCAAGAAAAACACAATCGAATGGAAGAACATCAAAACGACTGTAGCTCAATGTGAGCAATATCAGCTCTGGTATCTGGACCAAGATGCTGATTCATAAGCTCTCATATCACTCTCTCAACTCATTTCTTCTCACTTTATTCTTCTCTCCTTTTCTTCTCTTTGGATCTCGATGGCTCTCTGCTGTCTCAGATTTGTCTCACTGTATAGACTTGCCACACTTCGATCGGCCTTCAACAGAAGATGAAGACTTCTATATATACTATCAGTAGGTGGATGAGGGCGCGTGTCTTCCACATTTTCCGCCCAGAGAATTCGCCAGAACCGAGGCAATTCCATCCACGTGGCAGCACCTGATCACCTCGTCCTCCTGGGATCACGAGCCATGTCAGCAATCTCAGTAGCAGATCCCTGTCAGACAGATTATAGGATTATCAGATTAAGTGAAGAACTATGTATAGACTTATAAGATGAACTGCATTGTATAGACTGTATTGTATGGACTTGTGAATTCGAATGCAGTGTACAGACTCTGCTCAATGTATAGACTTCATCTATGTGAAGCATCCGCTGTACAGACTTCATATGTGAAGCAGCCGTTGTACAGACTTAGGCAATATGAAAACATGACAGTCAACTGACGATGTAAGGACTTCAAGTGTGAAGACGTTGTGAGTCCAAATGCAATGTACAGACTTCAGATATGCATGAGACTCTAAGAGAAATGGGCGCTGTATAGACTTCACCAGACTTCACTCGATGTACAGACTTCACGAACGATGCATGCAATGCATTGAAGGATGTACAGACTTCCTGAAGTGTGAAGAAGTTGAGTGTATAGACTTCACCATGTGAAGACTTGAACAAGGCATGTATAGACTTCACATCGTGAAGCAATGTATATACTTAGCTGAAGAAACTTTGTACAGGCTTGACCAAGGCAAGGCAATCGAGTGTATAGACATACAATGTATGGACTTGCCAAAACAAATGAACGATGTACAGACCTAAACAAGGCAAAGTCTGTACAGGCTTTGACTTTCACTATGTATGGACTTTGGCAACCCAACGGCTGTACAGACTTCCACTAAACAACGTTGTATAGACTTGGAAATCTGAACGGGAGGATGTATAGACTTTACGAGCACAGTCCAATGTATGGACTTTGTGAAGCACAGTCCAATGTATGGACTTCAAAGGCTTGAAGGCCCAATGTGCAGACTTGGAAGCTTGAACCAATGTATAGACTTCATTCAAAGGCCAGTGTGAAGACTTCACGATGTATAGACTTTCCAAGTGAAAGGCTGTACAGACTTGAGCACAGAAGCTCTGTATAGACTTGATCAAGACAAGGCAATCGAGAGTATAGACTTCAAGTGAAACGACGGTAAAGCTATCAGTGTATAGACTTCAATGGAAATGATGGTAAAACTACCGATGTATAGACTTGAAGGGAAACGTAGGTGAAACTTCCAATGTACAGACTTGGAAGAACACTGATGAGAGTACAGACTTCGAAGTTGAACAGTTGGATGTACAGACTTCACCCTGATGCATAGAACGCTAACTGAGATGGACAATGTACAGACTTGCTGTAACAGTCCGATGTATGGACTTTGCCCAATGCCTGAGACGCTAACAGAGACAGACGATGATCAGACTTGCTGAAGACCGTTGTACAGACTTCATTAATGAGACGCTCGCTGTACAGACTTGGCATCGACCAATGTGTAGACTTGACAATGCTGAATGAACGAATGAGTAATGTATAGAAATTGGGTGCCATACTGTGTAGACTTCACGATGTATTGACTTGAGTGTTCGTGTGAGCTGCACTGTATAGACTTTACCAAAACGCCTAAGACGCTGCATGAGATACACGACATACAGACAGTGTATAGACTTCACTCTAGGGGCGTCGACCCATCAGAAAGGAGGGTCGACCCACTGCTGTCCAGACTACACACGGAAAGGTATAAATTCTATGTTTATGCTGCAATGCACTGTGTAGACCTGTGAGTATGTGCATAACAATATATATACACAGACAACCTGATAAAAACATTTTCATTAAAATAATAACAGTTGCCAATCAATCAAAACAAGATGTTGCCAATGAATTAAAACATATTGTCAACATCATCAACACAGAGGGGTCACAACAATCTCCCCCTTTTTGATGATGGCAACACCCTATAATATAGAATAGTAACATCCTGTTGTGCAGATGCATTTTTGATGAAGGACATGTTTTGATTTTCATATTTGTCATGCAGATGCTATGTATTTGTCATGCAGATGGTATGTATGACATGCTGAGACATGAACACAACTCTCTGCTTACAAGATCTCCCCCTTTGCCATAGACATGATGCATACACTTCCCTGGAATGAATTCATCAAATAGACAATATATTCTCCCCCTTTGCCATCAACAAAGAGGAGAGAAATAAGATGCAAGGGAAGGAACAAGAAGAATCAGCTGACTGGCATTCTTAGGAGGTAGTTCAGAAATTAAGCAGCTAAAGCACATAACCTTCAATCATATGAATTTAGAAACTGCTTAGAAAGTAAGGTTCTGGTTTAAAGGTTATAAAAATCAGAGTTCATGCACTACATTCATTGGATAAGGTAGTTGTGCATGATAAAACAATAAACCAGAATTATATTTACATGAGAGATTCAGTTTCAGAATATCTTACTTTCATAGACTCAGTAAAATGTCTTAAGAGAAACCAGGTCATGTATTGAAATTAAACAATTGACATCCATGAAAATTCTTTGAAGGAACAGCATTTTTCAATATGAGTTCATTTTTGGGCAGTCAGGTACCATTTGTCTTTTTGCTTAAGGGTATACGTTTATCAGACGCCAATACCCCTAGATACTCAACATGATGGACCATTCTGCTATGATAAAATTCAATATAAGTGATTTACATCTTTTTGCTTGAGGGTACACGTTTATCAGACGCCAGTTACCCCCAGATACTCAATGAAACCACCCTACTGTTTTGATCATTTTATACAGAGATAGCTGATACACCTCATGAAATGAGTGTTTTCCTCTTCTTTGATGGATCACTCAGTTTCTCAGTGATTTACCAGTCATTGCTCTGCCAATGCTATTTTGTAATTTATTTTCAATGTTTTTTTAATATCTTTCTTAGCTGTCCTTTATTTGTTTCTGAATGACTTGTTTAAGGACAATACACATACTTAGCTTCTCTAACATGATTTCAGATGAGTTTTTAGATTTCAGATATAATTGGCTTTGTCTGACATGAAATAAGATAAGGGTTGAGTGTTTTATCAATTTTCAGTATCCTTATTTACTGATTGTAGTCTTTCAACTCTAAAGATTATAAAATTTAAACCATTAAGTCAGTCTTTAAGCAATTAAAGTTCTTATGAGGGAAGAGGTCTATTTTCTATTGCTTAATATTAGAACTGATTAAAAGATTACCAAACTGTCAGACTCAATCATTCAGAGTCAAAGGATGAATAGACAGCGTCGACGCTGGGAGTTCAAGGCATCTACGCATCAGTTGAAGAGGCAATACTATAAAACACTGAGATAAGTTCAGTGCGTTGACTCCACGCTATTGCAGCGTCAACTCATCAGAATAAGAAGCATAGATCTAGTTCACAGATCTAGTTCACTACGTCAACGCCACAGTATAGCAGCGTCGACGCAGCAGTTCACCCTGAAATTCTGACAAGACTCCCCCTGTCTATATGCATGCAGTTTTGCAAATGATGACTAAATAAATGATTTTTGAAGTTCATGCTTATTCAGACTGCACTATCATGATATATGACCACCAGGGTAATGCAGAGAAATGAAGTGCAAAACAGTTCTAGATGCATGTGATTTTAGACACATTCATGACTAAATGATATGCAGTGATGATCATAAGAAAACAATATGAGTGTCATGCATGATCATGAGTCTGTTGCACCAATCAACCTTCACAGAGTTTTATACAAGCTATTAGATGCAAGTCCAAATTAGAAATTTTATTCAAAACAGCTGAAAATATTATTCATCATGCTGAAACTTACACAAGCCAGGTTCTCTTCTAAAAAATTTAAACTTTTCATTTCCAAGTGGCTTAGTAAACATATCAGCAATTTGTTTGTCTGTTTCAATGAAATTCAGTTCGATTTCCTTTTTATTCACAGCATCTCTCAGAAAATGATGTTTTATCTCTATATACTTGGTCCTTGAATGGTGAACAGGATTTTTAGCAAGGCATATGGCACTAGTATTATCACACAAAATTGGAATGCATTCCAGTTTTATCTGATAATCATCTAGTTGGTGTATGATCCATAGTACTTGGGCAGCACAATTACCAGCTGCAACATATTCAGCCTCAGCTGTAGACAAGGCTACAGTGTGTTGCTTCTTAGATGCCCAAGATACTAGACAACCACCAAGGAATTGACAATAGCCACTAGTGCTTTTTCTATCTACTCGACACCCAGCATAATTAGCATCAGTGTAAGCTAGAAGCTCTAACTCACACTTAGAAGGATACCATAATCCAAGCTCTTGGGTGCCTAGCAAATATCTAAAAATCCTTCTTACTGCTTTAAGATGAGTTTCTTTAGGACTGGCCTGAAACCTAGCACATAGTCCTACAGCAAATTGAATATCAGGCCTAGATGCTGTTAAGTAGAGAAGGGATCCGATCATACCTCTGTATAGCTTTTGATCAACAGGTTTACCTTTAGTGTCTTCATCCAAGCTTGTAGAGGTACCCATTGGAGCAGCTATCTCATTGAGGTTGTCCATCTTGTATTTCTTGAGTAGATCCCTTGTGTACTTGGACTGAGTGATAAACATTCCATCCTTTGTTTGTGTAACCTGCAGTCCAAGAAATAATTTGAGCTCACCCATTGAGCTCATTTCAAACTCATTAGTCATTGTTTTAGAAAATTCCTCACACAATTTGGGGTTAGTTGACCCAAAAATAATGTCATCCACATAAATTTGTACAATAAGAATGTCAGAATGACTCACCTTTGTAAACAAGGTCTGATCAACTACTCCTCTAGTGAAATTTTGATCAGTAAGGAACTTGCTCAACCTGTCATACCAAGTTCTGGGAGCTTGCTTAAGACCATAGAGAGCTTTATTTAATTTGTAAACATGATTAGGGAAATCTAGACATTCAAACCCAGGGGGCTGTCTTACATAGACCTCCTCACTAATTTCCCCATTCAAGAATGCAGATTTTACATCCATATGCTGGAAGATTATTCCTAGAGAGCATGCATAAGCCAATAAAATCCTAACAGCTTCTAATCTGGCTACAGGGGCAAATGACTCTTCAAAGTCAATACCAAACTCCTGGTTAATTATACCCCTGAGCAACAAGTCTGGCTTTATTTTTAACAATATTCCCTAATTCATCAGATTTATTCCTGAATACCCACTTAGTCCCTATGACTGTTCCATGATCAGGAGGTGGGACCAAGTGCCACACCTTGTTCCTGTCGAACTGATTAAGCTCCTCATGCATGGCATTAGTCCAATGCACATCCTTGAGGGCACAGTCAATGGACTTGGGTTCAATTTGAGAGACAAGAGCATATGTATTTAATTCATCCTGAATTCTAAAGTGACCTCTAGTCCTAGGGGGATCATTCAGATTGCCACTGACATTATTCACAGGGTGATCTTTAAGATATCTGATATTAACAATCTGAGTTTCAGGAATTTCACTTACCTCCCCCTGAACTTTAGATTCTTCTTCATTCTGCTCTTCTTTTTCTTCCTCACCATCAGACTGGTCTGCAGAGTTATCATCTTTTAAAATGTTCCCATCTTCATTCCTACAATGACCATGGTTAGTTTCCATCAAGGTTTCATCAAAGATAATGTGTGGAGATTCTTCAACAATTTTTGAGTTTAAATTGAACACTCTATAAGCCCGAGAGTTTTCAGAATAACCGAGGAATATTCCTGGTTCACCTTTTGGCTCAAATTTATCAAGGTCCCTCTTGTCATTTATATGTATAAAACATTTACAACCAAAGACCTTGAAGTGGGCGATTGAAGGTTTCTTACCTCTCAAAATCTCATAAGGGGTTTTCTGGGTGGAAGGTCTTACCATTGCCCTGTTAATTACATAACAGGCTGTGTTGACTGCTTCAGCCCAGAATTTTCTTGGCAGTTGACCTTCAACTAAGAGAGTTCGGCCCATCTCCACTAGAGTTCTGTTTCTCCTCTCAACAACACCATTCTGCTCAGGTGTCCTGGGTGAGGAGAACTTAGGATGAATCCCATTTGACCTGTAAAATTCTTTAAAGTGTGCCTTTTCAAACTCACCTCCATGATCAGTCAAAATATTTTCAATTTTCTGATTTATTCTTATACAGAACTCCTGAAATTCTGAGAATGCATTATTCTTATGTGACAGAAAAAATACCCAAGTATACCTAGAAAAATCATCTACTAAGACAAACCCATACCTTTTCCCTGATAAACTGACAGACCTGGTTGGCCCAAATAGGTCCATGTGTATCAGTTCATAAGGTTTAGTGGATAGGTTTTCTGTCCTAGATTTGAATGATTTTCTAGTCAACTTGGACTGAATGCAAGCATTACAAAATTTATTTTCCTTTTTAAAAGAGACTTCAGGGAGTCCTCTAACCATGCTATGCTTGTTTAGTTTATGCAAAACAGTATAACTCGCATGGCCTAACCTACGATGCCATAAAAATGCTAAATCTTCTCTACTGGCAGTAAGACATAGGTTAGAATGCTGAATATCATCTAAATCTATCATGTATGTGTTATTTATTCTTTTTCCAAAAAATTTGACAATATCAGAATCAGGTTCAAAAACCTTACAGCATTGAGAATCAAATAAAACTTTATGTTCCTTATCACACAACTGGCTAATATTGAGTAAATTATAAGCTAACCCTTCAACCAGCATAACATCATCAATGCAGCAGGTGGAACACTTACCTACCTTACCTGATCCAATGATCCTACCCTTTGTGTTGCTTCCAAAGGTGACAAGGCCTCCTAGCTTTTCAGTTAACATGCAGAACTTGGCCTTATCTCTTGTCATATGCCTGGAGCAGCCACTGTCCAAATACCACAAGTTGCTCTTGGCTGCCAGGCATACCTGCACACACAATTAGGGCAAAGAGTTTGGAACCCAAGACGGATTGGGCTCCAATGCAGATGAAGTGCAAGTAAAGAAAGAAAGCATGGCTTTGGAAATCCACATTTGTTTAAAAGAACTTTGTTCAGTGGATTTTGCAGATTTCCTTCTGTCACTTTTTCTCTTATTTTTGTTGTTCTTCCTTTTATTTGCACCAACAGAGTTATTCACATAATTGTTGTTATTGTGCCAATGCTTCGGCCAAGTAGCATTCATAAAGTTTTGATCAGGGTAATATTTGGGTTGGCTGTAAGATTGGAAGTTCCTGGTTGTTCGACTACCATACCCATTACCCCAATTTCTGACATAGGGTCTATAAGATTGTGTAGGTTGTTGAACGTACCCTGTATGCATCCCTTGAGTTCTAGTCCACCCAAACCCATTAGGATGGATTGACTGTGTGGGGTAGTAAGACTAGACTCTAGGTGGATTGAATTTGTTGGGCTGACTCCTGAAAGTTTTTTGTCTTCCCTGTACTCTTGACCCTGCTGACCTGTTCATAGGTTTTTGTTGGGTCTTTTTCTGTGATGGTGGTGGTGAAGACTTTTTGGCATTGACATGGGGTTTATTTACCTGAGCAGGCCGACCCCTAGCCTTGGGTTGAGCACTAGAGCTAGGTTTGGAAGTGCCAATTCTACTAGGCTCACCAACTTTCTGTTTGCCCTTCTCCTCAGTATTGGGCTTTTTCAGATTCACATTAGTGTTCACAGCAATATTAGAATTCATGTTAATCAGAGGTCCTCTCTTCTTCTGTGCAACGAAGGAAATAGTTTTCATTCCAAAGCTCTTAGATGCACTAGAGTTAAATCCTAGGCCCTCTCTCCTGAAATTAACCTTCGACCCCAATAGAGCATTTAAATTTTCAGATCATTGGGTCATTTTCTCAATGGTTTTCAGCTTATCCTCATTGTCTTTCTGAATTTCATCAATAGACTTTTTCAATTCATTATTTACATTGAGGATAGCTTCATATTTTTCAGAGTTAATTTTTATCTCACTTTCATAATTCTGAATTTTCAATTTCCATGCATCAATTTCATTGTCTAATCTCACATTTTCTTCCATAGAGATTTTCAGTTCTTTCTTGATTTCTTCAAATTCAGAACATGTGAGTTTCATCTTACTATTCTCATTCTCTAAGCATGCAATTTTATCAGACAATGAAGTATCATTTTGCATGATGTTAATTTTTCTTCGTAGATGCCTATTTTCTTTTCTGACATCATCTACTCTATCAGCAAGTTCATTATAAGCATCCATCCAATCAGCAATAGTAAAGTTTTCAAAACGAGAGGATACCTCATCAGATTCTTCCTCTCTATCTTCTGAGCTGGTTGCCATGAGACAGATTGACTTCTCAGCTTCAACTTCACTGTCCAATGTGTTGCTCAAGGATCCCTCGTCCTCATCACTCCAGGTACTCACCATAGCGTTCCCTCTTGTGTTCTTTTTCTTCGGCTTGTCCTTGAGGTTCTGATTTGTCGGGCATTCAGCTTTAAAGTGACCAGCCTTCCTACATTGATAGCAAACATTAGTCTCAGCTTTCTTTACAGGGTTTGATTTGTACCTTGTGTCTCGGTGGCCACCACTGGGATTTCTTCGGCTGAATCTTCTTCCTTTTTTCTTGAGAAAACACCGGAATTCCCTAGTGATCATAGCCATATCATCATTTGCCATTTCTTCTTCAGACAAGCTCTCTTCAGTTGATGATCCGTTGGGGCTGGATCGACTGGATTTGCTAGCACCAGCCTTCAAAGCTATTGGCTTCCTCTTTCTATCAGCCTCCTCTATCTTCGGCAGATTCATCTCATATGCCATTAGAGATCCAATAAGCTCATCTGCCCTTGTATTGTGCAGATCTCTTGACTCTTCCATAACGGTGGCCTTTGTGTGCCAAATTGGAGTCAAGGATCGCAAGATCTTCCTGACTATATCATACTCAGAATACTTCTTCCCAAAACCTCTGAGACCATTTGTGATAATAGTCAACCGAGCATACATTTCTTTGATCGTCTTATTAGGCTTCATCTTGAAAGCCTCGTATTCTGAAACCAGTAGATTAGTCTTGGTCTCTCTGACTGGTGAAGTCCCCTCGTAGATGACTTCAAGTGCATCCCATATTTCCTTCGCTGAGGAGCAGGCAGATATTCGTGAGAACTCGGTGGGATGCAGGGAACACTGGATTGCAATGATTGCACTCCAGTTGAGCGTGGACCTTCTAATTTCCTCCTTGGTCCATACATCTTCATTAGGGGATAGCTCGAAAGGTCCCTTGCTAACCACCTTCCAGATTTCATAGTCTTTAGCTCTTAAGAATACCTGCATACAGTGCTTCCAGTATGCGTAGTTGGTTCCATCGAAGTACGGGGGCTTGGATGTGGAGTGTCCTTCAGCTATCATCCCTCTTCCGTCCATCTGTGCTTATCCTCTTCGGGCGGTAAGTCCCTGTAGAAGAGTCTAGCTCTGATACCAAGTGTTGGAGTTAGATGGAAGGGTCTTTCACCACAGAATGTAGATCTAGAGGGGGGGTGAATAGATCAACAGGTTAATTAAAAATTTATGCCTAGATTCAAATGCGGAATTAAAAGAACACTGGACAACCACAGTCAAAGCACCGAATGATGGAAACAAGATCTGCTAAACAGACAAGCAAATACACGAGAGGCACAAAGACTTTTAGGTGGTTCGGTCAATCCGACCTACGTCCACCCCACATTCAACTCGAATGTGGATTACTGCTGATACACAGCTTCAATCTGCTGGGCACTACAGCTTGGCCGACAACGGCTGGGGCTTATAGCTTATCCCGACCAGAGGAACACCCTCTACAACAGCTGAGCTTCACAGCTTGCTCTGCTGGGCACTACAGCTTAGCCGACCAGAGGTATCACCTCTACACACTGCTGCCTCACAGCTTGACACCGCTGACTAACAGCTTGATCGAACAAGAGTTTTCAAAGGAAAAATAACAAGACTGAAAAGCAAGAAAAACACAATCGAATGGAAGAACATCAAAACGACTGTAGCTCAACGTGAGCAATATCAGCTCTGGTATCTGGACCAAGACGCTGATTCACAAGCTCTCATATCACTCTCTCAACTCATTTCTTCTCACTTTCTTATTCTCTCCTTTTCTTCTCTTTGGATCTCGATGGCTCTCTACTGTCTCAGATTTGTCTCACTGTATAGACTTGCCACACTTCGATCGGCCTTCAATAGAAGATGAAGACTTCTATATATACTATCAGCAGGTGGATGAGGGCGCGTGTCTTCCACATTTCCCACCCAGAGAATTCGCCAGAACCGAGGCAATTCCATCCACGTGGCAGCACCTGATCACCTCGTCCTCCTGGGATCACGAGCCATGTCAGCAATCTCAGTAGCAGATCCCTGTCAGACAGATTATAAGATTATCAGATTAAGTGAAGAACTCTGTACAGACTTATAAGATGAACTGCATTGTATAGACTGCATTGTATGGACTTGTGAATTCGAATGCAGTGTACAGACTCTGCTCAATGTATAGACTTCATCTATGTGAAGCATCCGCTGTACAGACTTCATATGTGAAGCAGCCGTTGTACATACTTAGGCAATATGAAAACATGACAGTCAACTGACGATGTAAGGACTTCAAGTGTGAAGACGTTGTGAGTCCAAATGCAATGTACAGACTTCAGATATGCATGAGACTCTAAGAGAAATGGGCGCTGTATAGACTTCACCAGACTTCACTCGATGTACAGACTTCACGAACGATGCATGCAATGCATTGAAGGATGTACGGACTTCCTGAAGTGTGAAGAAGTTGAGTGTATAGACTTCACCATGTGAAGACTTGAACAAGGTATGTATAGACTTCACGTCGTGAAGCAATGTATATACTTAGCTGAAGAAACTCTGTACAGGCCTGACCAAGGTAAGGCAATCGAGTGTATAGACATACAATGTATGGACTTGCCAAAACAAATGAACGATGTACAGACCTAAACAAGGCAAAGTCTGTACAGGCTTTGACGTTCACAATTTATGGACTTTGGCAACCCAACGGCTGTACAGACTTCCACTAAACAATGTTGTATAGACTTGGAAATCTGAACGGGAGGATGTATAGACTTTACGAGCACAGTCCAATGTATGGACTTTGTGAAGCACAGTCCAATGTATGGACTTCAAAGGCTTGAAGGCCCAATGTGCAGACTTGGAAGCTTGAATCAATGTATAGACTTCATTCAAAGGCCAGTGTGAAGACTTCACGATGTATAGACTTTCCAAGTGAAAGGCTGTACAGACTTGAGCACAGAAGCTCTGTATAGACTTGATCAAGATAAGGCAGTCGAGAGTATAGACTTCAAGTGAAACGACAGTAAAGCCATCAGTGTATAGACTTCAATGGAAACGATGGTAAAACTACCGATGTATAGACTTGAAGGGAAATGTAGGTGAAACTTCCAATGTACAGACTTGGAAGAACACTGATGAGAGTACAGACTTCAAAGTTGAACAGTTGGATGTACAGACTTCACCCTGATGTATAGAACGCTAACTGAGACGGACAATGTACAAACTTGTTGTAACAGTCCGATGTATGGACTTTGCCCAATGCTTGAGACGCTAACAGAGACAGACGATGTTCAGACTTGCTGAAGACTGTTATACAGACTTCATTAATGAGACGCTCGCTTTACAGACTTGGCATCGACCAATGTGTAGACTTGACAATGCTGAATGAACGAATGAGCAATGTATAGACATTGGGTGCCACACTGTGCAGACTTCACGATGTATTGACTTGAGTGTTCGTGTGAGCTGCACTGTATAGACTTTACCAAAACGCATAAGACGCTGCATGAGATACACGACAGACAAATAGTGTATAGACTTCACTCTGGGGGCGTCGACCCATCAGAAAGGAGGGTCGACCCACTGCTGTCCAGACTACACAAGGAAAGGTATAAATTCTATGTTTATGCTGCAATGCACTGTGTAGACCTGTGAGTATGTGCATAACAATATATATACACAGACAACCTGATAAAAACATTTTCATCAAAATAATAACAGTTGCCAATCAATCAAAACAAGCTGTTGCCAATGAATTAAAACATATGGTCAACATCATCAACACAGAGGGGTCACAACATCCCCTTCCATGAACCAGACCCGCCATTGGGCCTCTTCTTGCTATTCCCGGGTTTAGCACTCCCGGAACCAGTAGGTTGCTCCTTTTTAACATTCTTCCCATGGATTTTCTCCGTCATTTCCTAGGTATCTTCTAAAAACTTGGGCTTTTCTTACCATCTCTGCATAGGTTTGAATCTCCATTGGTGCCAACTGGTTAATATAATGCAACTTCAGCCCATTTAGAAAACGTTTCGCCTTCATCTTCTCTGTGGAAATCAAATGAGTAGCATAACGAGAGAGTCTAGAAAATTGAGCTTCATATTCCGCCACATATAAACTCCACTGCTTCAGAGTAGCAAACTCAGCGGCTTTCTTCTCTTGGATTCTATCAGAAAAGTACTTGCTATTGAAGAATTCTTCAAATTCCTTCCATGAAATTTGTCTGTCACCAAGGGTTGCCTTTACTGACTCCCACCAAGTCCTAGCATCCCGTTCCAACTGGAAGGTTGTTAACAACACACGCTCCTGGTCGCTACATTGCATAACTTCAAAAATTCTCTCCATCTCCTTGAGCCAGTGCTCGGCTTCATCGGGATCAGTGGAACCTCCAAAACGTGGGGGGTTCATCCCACGAAAATTCATGTGTAGATCACCAGCACCAAGATTCGCCGCTCCACCTTGGGCCACTTGTTGTAAAGCCCGCGTAAGTCCTTGGACCGTCCGCTGCATGTCTCGCCATTGCGCACGCTCAGCTACCATCGGAACGTTCTGCACAAAAATAATATATCTTAAGTTCATTTAAGAGAAAGAGCTTAGAGTTGATTATTAACTCGACCCAAGTCTCTACCCAAATTCTCACTAGGTTTGGTCCTTTGACTCATAACAAGGGTATAGGTTCTACGACAAACACTTAGAATCCTAGAACTTAAATAACCTAGGAATATTAGAAACCTAGGCTCTAATACCACCTAACTGTCACGCCCCGACGCGGAATATCGGGACTGGCAGTAGAGACAAGTAATGGTAATAATAATAATATGTTGATTTCTAGACATGATATGTTAAAGCTAAAAGATCGCACATCACCATAATTAGAAACTGCTCCATTCATTAAATAGCACATAACCAAACCATGTTCCAAACTACAATGATCTCACTTAACATAATCTTGACAACATCCACTTAACACTATTACATTGGCTAACTTCAAATTACAACTCTTGCAAAATACTCTTAAATACAAATAATCTCCACAACTAGAACTAGTTTCACAGGCTTCTATCAGGTTCACTCCACGGTCGTCACTCTTGCCCGTTCCCATCAGATTGTGAGTCCGCACCTGAGCTACCTGAAAAGGGGGGGAAAACTAGGTGAGCGAACGCTCAGTAGGTAATAACAAGCAAGTTTAAGTACTTAACCAATTAAATTGCATGTTTGAGCGTGTAAATAAAGAACGAAAGGAAATAACTATGCAACAAAATAATGAAAGGAAGGCAAGAACATGATATAACAGGAAATTTGGCCAACAAGCAAGATTTAACCAAGTCAAGAGAAATTCAAGTAAGAGATTATTGTCATAGACATCACGCTAGTCATGCACTCGGTGCAATGCCTCACCATGTCATTCAAACTCTCCGAGGCACAAGTACTTTTCGGGCGCTCCTCCCAGGACCAGACCGGGCCCTTAGGATGCGTTGGCATTAATTTGTTGGATCCAAGATCCCAAGTTATGTCTAGGCATTAATCAAGTTAAATGGCCAATACTTCAAGATATGGAACTTACCAAAGTTTCAAGGGTAAGTTGAAGTAGACATCATGTCTGGAAAGTTCAAGTTATCAAGAACCAATCAGGTCCTTGGATTCAACACGAAAAATCACGGAAATCACTTCTAGAGGATAAGCAGTCAGAACAGGGCCGCTCAAGCAATGCACGGTCTAGAGTGGACCGTTCAGGACAGAGATGAGCTTAGGACTAGCCACACCAAAGTCAAAGACACACGGTCCATGTAGGACCGCTCAAGCAATTGGACGGTTGAAAATGGGCCGCTCAAGACTAGTAGAGCTGGAAGCCCACGAACAAGATAAACGGTCCTTAAAGGGCCATCCAACAGACAGACGGTCCAATAAGATCCGCGCTATAACATGGGCGGTTCCAGTAGGTCCGTTCAACTTAATCAATTAGAAGTCTACCTAAACGGGCTCCGGCCTGCCATAAGTGGGGCAGAACTGAACCAGGGTCCAGCCCACTCTCCACTGGTCAACCTAGGGCTTATTGGGTCGATCCAAACACAATTTGGTCGAAGATAGATCAAGGTTAATCGACCAATGTAAGTGGCACTTGGCCAGGGATGTAGGTTCGTTATGGGCCGCCCAATAGGATGAACGGTCCCTTTCAGGCTGCGCAATTCTCAGGGGGTCCAAGTCGAGCCGTGACTTACAATACGATAGTTCAATCGATTCGATCACGTACACAGGTTCAGGTCTTGATAATACAACCTGCCCGGCGTCCTAGTGGGAATCCCAGGCTTGCGGGGGCTTACGGAGGTCCCGTAATGAAGGTCCTAGTCTGACGGAAGGAATATCCTGCGGAGAGTCCCAAACATTACAAGGAAATAGGGCTAATAAAACATCAAAAACCAGTGAGATGGTCAGTCAATCTGTCACGCCCGAACCGATAACAGCGGAACGTGTAGTTCGGAACGTGGCAGTGATACGGTCGTGAATAATCAGAGCGAACATAAGACACGAAATTACAACCTAGACAATGTAGGCCAATTTAACCTTTATTGATATTCAAATATTCGAATTACATACCTTGACTCAACTTACATAAGTGAAGAAATGACTCACTATTACACTCTAATAAAGAGAAAGGACTCAAATAACAGGACGAGACTCAAAGAAAGACACCGACACGATTCTCCATTTCACTCATCACTCTTGCCCTTCCCCATCTGTTGGACTATCTTCAATGTCGTTACCTAAAAAAAACGTTAAAGATAGGTTGGTGAGCGAAACGCTCAGTAGGAATTACATCTCTCATCAAGCAGAATATAAGTGATTAACCAATTACTCTTGTTCATGACAAATGCAATGCAGGAAATGATATAACTTGAAAATCATGACAATTGATCTAGCAGAAAGGATAAATATCAAGGCCAAAGGCAGTTACGAGCTCGAGAGAAATAGGGATAAATTTCCCATGCAGAGTTAAGGACAAGCTATCAGAATATGACAAGGACAGATGCTTAGATGAACATAACTTCAGAATTGGCCAGAATATAACAGAGTTTCAATAAATATAAGCAGAATTAAACAATCTAGCAGAATATCTATATTGTCAAAATAACCAAGCAACAAATTATCAGAATAACAGATTTAACAGAATTAACAGAGTTTACAGAATAACAGATATAACAGAATATAACAGATGTACAGAGTTTGGTGCAATGCCACACCCAGAATTACCATGGTTTATAGAATTGGACTTCCGTCCTACCTGGCACTGAAAAGTCGCGGACCCACAGCCCTTAATGTTTCAGAATCAGATTTGGCCAAATACAGAGTCAAAGGGTTATGTTCTCGAATTAATGACAAGAAGATTCCAAAAAGGAGTAGAGTGTCAAGATTAACAGAAAATCAAAGTGACACGGATCGGATCCTGAGGTTTTTAGGGTATAACCAGCTCGGCTGCCTTGAGGGAATCCAAGGCTAGCGGAGACTTACGGAGGTCCCAATGACTAACTTGCCAGTCCGAAGGAACGGAATGTCTAACGGAGGACTCGTATGTCACCGAGAGTTGAGGTGTATAACGTGAACCAATCATGAAAAAGGGGCTCCATCTATGGATGTGAGATGAGAGTGCCAAAAGACCCGAGGTATGGGTCAAAACCGGAAGAAAATAGTGAGAACATGAATGCGTTAATTATAGAATTCACGTCCATCTAATTCTATAATTAACTATAATTAAATAAACTTATTTTAATTGACGTCCTTGTGTAGTGTCATTTATTAATTAGCGTCCACTTGGAGGGACGTTAATTCTATGATTTTCAACTTAATTTATTTAACAAGAATTCATGTCAATATCTATTTAATTGAATAATTTCAAAAAAAAATATTCAAAGACACATTTATTTATTTAAATAATTTAGATAAATAAAATATATGATAATTAGGAGAAAAATATGATAATTCCAAATATATAATTTTTATAATTTTATGTTACATATTTTAATAGATATGAATTTTTAAAGATATAATTACAATTATATATATATATATATATATATATATATATATATAATTTAACGACTTTACGTTATGTCGTCAAAAGGATTTGACGACAGTAAGCTTGTCGTCATTTATATATCAAATGTGTTACCAGCTTCAAACTTTCGGTTCTCGATGTATACACATCAGAATCACGCGTTCTATATATCGAAATGACGGGCTCGAAAAAATCTACCCAACCGGATGTTCAAAATAATTTTTTGTTAAGAGATGGGGGATCTTGAGATAGGAGACATGAAAAATGGTGCAACCACTCTCACTATCTCGGTCTCCACCCCAATAATATACCCATAAAATTTCATAGCAAAGTATACCCCGGCACTCACGAACAAGCCGTTGAGGCAAAAGCTCTATAACTAACTAGCTACAGTGTTCAGTGTGTAAACTTTGATAGTTTTATTAAATTTTAAAGACAGTGAACTAGGCGATTAGCGATAGGGTTAAAGGCGCACAAAAGAAATATGGCGGATGAGGCACAAGCGTAGTTCAATGAAACTGCGACCCTATGGAGGTCGCTATTTCATTTCCCACCGGAAGCTCGTGATCCATGCTTTTAAACCAATGCAGCAATGTAATGAAATAAATGGCAAGTTCATGCATGAAGACTATAGGTTAACCATCATAGAACCACCTACAGATGCATCAAAAGAACATGGTATATACATGCATAGGTTATATTAAGGTTGAATATTAACTGCTTCAGCTTGATGTCGAGAACACCTACCTCTTTTGGTCGATTTGGTTGACAGAACTAAGCTGACAAAAGAATATGGTAGCTACAATCGTTCTAACAGCAGTAACCGTGCAAGAATAATAAGAAGCAGTAAGGTGCTTCTTGTCACAGGCAGCAGTACGCAGCAGCCCCCCCTTCCGCGCAGTAGAAACAAGGAATAAGAAGAAAAGATGAAGAACTTCACGTACACCACGGCTACACCACGGCAGAAGCAACCTTTCGGAAGAAGAAGGTGTTGTTCTTCTGCTTCTGTTCGATAGAAGAGAGGCTTAGTAGTAGCAACTCGTTATGTTTGAGGAGGAGTAGGGACAGAATGTTATAAAAGGGGGTATTTATAGGGTTTTGGGAACCCATTGGGTGTTGGAGTTCTATTGGGACTATAACTCAAGTAACAGTCCTAGTAGTATTAGTATCTTCCTTATTAATCCCTTCCCAAACGCAACTCTTGCTTTGTTTAAGAAATTCTCGTTAGTTAACGTTTAATTTTAAAGTGTAACTATATTCCGGGATTTTTTTATCTTTTTTCTTGATGTGATCTAGATAGGAAATTTTAGGGGTATGAGTTTTCCATTTTTCTCTATTTTTCATGTAATTAGTTTTTCCAAAATTATTTAATTGAAAAATTGGCACTATTTATTTTTTTTGGAATTAACGACTTTCATTAAGTCGTCTCTTACGTTATACACGCCCATTGGTATAGGCGTCATTTGATTTTGGCATTTTCACTTAACCTTCGAAAAGACTAATATTATGTATATATCCCTATTATCTCTATAACTCTTTAGCTATATACTTTATTTGATTTTCACTAATTTGTAAATAACGACTTGTATTAAGTCACTTTTCACGTTGGATACGCCTGCACAAAGAGGCGTCAATTGAGTTTTGGCCATTTCTCAATCCCCTTAAAAGGACCGAAATTACATATTTGCCCATTCTTTTATCCTTTACATATCTTTAATGTATTTAAAGTTTATCTTTATACCACTTTCCCTTCTAATCAAGTATAATATAATAAAATATTAAATATTAAAATTTCTAAATTACAAATAAAATATAATTTGACTTTTTCTTCGAGATCTACTGATTCTTAATTCAATTAATTTTTTTTGTGCATTAAATGGCTACTTAAAAATAACATGTTAGACTTACATTTATTATAATATAATGGTAGGGTTCATGAGTTCTTTTTGTAAGACTTATAAGGATGTCAGGGAGATTGTGTACAGGGTCTGGCCTTGTTTATTTATTATTTTTAATTTATTTAAACTTTCTAGTCATTTAATTTATCAGGGTTGCTACACAATCCTACCGGAGTAGAACGACTGTCATACAACCCTAATAAAAATTTTAATTTAATAATGAATCACAATTAATATTAACATTGAAAAAGATGATCTAAGGTCAAGATGAATAAATCAGTAAGATTTATAATCATTTACTGTTATAATTTTCCAGAGTTTTTATGCATGTTGCTAACTTACATTTAGCCATTAATCATAAATCATGCGAAAAAGATGACTTAATAAATCCTATAAAGATGGACGGTCCAGTAGGGACCTTTCATCCTCCTCGGCGGTCGCACGACAGGCCGTTTATCCCCCTCAGGTCAGAAGGCCTTCTGGGGATGAGCGGTCTGTAATGAGCCGCTGGAAAGAGACGAACGGTCAATAACTGGCCGCCTGACAAAAAGGTGGTCTAGGTCATGCCGCGCTTCCCATAAACATAACACGAATCACAACACATAAATGCTCCATAGTGTGCCGCCTAACCACGTTGGGAGGTCTATCGTGAGGCCGCACAAGTCAAAAAATAACCAAGCCCCTTTCGCCCTGCCCGCCTCCGGCGAGTTGGCTAGGGTTACAAAGAATTGCTAAATACGCATAGCACAGAGCATAATAATTGAGGCTTTTGGATTCAAAAGAAAGAGCACGAAAGTTTTACAATATAGCATGCTCGATTTAATCTTTAGTGTCTGAAATCCCTACTTAAACGAGATGAAACAAGTATAACCCTAGATATGACATGCTTCTACAAAACCCTAAAATTCTCGCATGATACTAAGTAACTTTTAGGGCTTTTGCATTCAATAGAAAGAGCACTCGATGCTGGTTCTAACCATATATAATACTTAAGGTTTGGCTTTATATAACCTACCTTAAACGGAGGAAGAAGGAAGAAGAAGGGATGACGACACGCTAAGAACACCCCGCCGGTGATCTTCGGAATCCGCCCTCGTCCACGATCCTCGTCGGCCGCCAAAGCACCCAAACGAAAATAGGGTTTCTGAGGGTCATTTTTATAGGTCACACAAGGTCTAGAGTCTTCTATTCGAGGAGATAGAGTCCAATCAAGTTGGACGTGCGTGAACCACGCGGATAGGGTTAGCCGCCGCCTTCTCATCCAAAACTCGCTTTATAGGGTTAGGGTTTCGGGGAGAACTAAGAGGGGAAACCATCCTCTCATCCTAGCATTCCATTTGGATCCGGTCTCAACCTAAATGATCAGGTATTGGGCTCAAATTTCACGTTTTAAGGTCAAATTAGATTAAGTGTGGATTTGGGCATTAATCAGTTAATTTGGCCTAATTACGGATTTTATTTGGGTTAGTCACAGAAGACACTATTATTATACATTTTATCCTCTACAAAATTCTAAATTTTCCAGG
Source organism: Amorphophallus konjac (assembly GCA_022559845.1). NCBI lineage: Eukaryota > Viridiplantae > Streptophyta > Magnoliopsida > Alismatales > Araceae > Amorphophallus > Amorphophallus konjac. The sequence goes on from CM040120.1 coordinate 265,740,974, forward strand.
TTTTTATAAAATAGTCAAAATTTAACTTATTCTATTTATTATGGATTTTCTAATTAATTTCTTATAAATTTTCTAGAAATTTTTTATTTGTTAATAAATCGGGATATTGTAGGTTACCAATCAATGTGGACGTGTTGCAGCCAAGGTGGATCTAAAGAAAAGGAATTGAAATAATAGGATAGAAATCCAAACAAAGGAGTTTTCAAGGAAGCGGTCCAAAACGGTAGCAAGGCGAACTGAGGACACAATCCGGCATGGAATATCTCTTATCTTGGAAATTAATGATCAATTGACTCTCAAAATGAGTTATTAGAATGATTTTCCCAAAGTTAATTCAAAGTCCTACCTGAATGTATGTTGGGTTTAAAAGAAAATTTAAAATAAATTAAAATATATGGTAATAAAGGATAATATTGTTAGGCTGCCGGGACTGAGTCAAGATACCAGTTTGTGCGTTGATGCTAAGCCGAAGCCCGTTTATCCGCGCACCAACTCGCAAAGGGAACCATCATCCCCAGTCTTGGATGGCTCAACGGCTTATCCATATGACTAAGATTTCTTTGAAATTATCATCATTTTTAATGAAGGGGAACTCAAATTCTAGATTTACCAAAGTCACAAGGTCCTTGATATAATCTAATAGCGTAAGTAACATAGAGTAAAATGCATACAGGGAGGATGGTGGAGGCAATAAGCATGAGGGAACTGAGGAATGCAGTGCAAGCACCATGGGACCAGCGTGGTGATGTCCGGACGGTGGGACCAAAGAGCTTCTTCCTGCGCTCAAAATTTCATTAGCCAAGATATCATGAAAATACCAAGCAATGAATAGCAATAAAGTGTTCAAATCATAGCATGTATCAAAGCATAGCATGAATAGCATTGATTTAAGCATTCAACATAGATGGCATCCACGCATGGATATCATAGCATTAAGGCATATCATTAAAAGGCATGAGACATGCAAGGCATATCATTAACGAAATCATTGTTTTGCTATTTAGGTCATGAGGATAACAACTTGACCAATCATGAGATTGAGATTGGATGATCAAGATCAAATAATACCCAGTGGTAGGAGCAATCAAGTGAATAACATAGAAAGATTTAGAGATGAATGATTAGAATGATGCGTACAATGGCAAATCATGAAGATGTGATCATTGTTAAGAACATAGGGGAGAATCAAAAGATAGATAGCAATGAATGGAGCGGACTCCTCTCGTGCTCTTAGTCCTTGCAAAAGATTATCCCTGTAAAAATAACACCATCAGAAAATACAATGTAATTCTTTTTTGGATATTTTTTTTGAAATATGTAAATTTTTATGAGTTTTGGAAATATTCAAATTTTTATGGATTTTGGGAAGATATTTGAATTTTTATTTTTTTTAATTTTTTAGAAATATTCAATTTCATTTTTTTTTATTCTTGTTGAGAAATATTCAAATTTTTACATTTTGGTTTAGACATGGCTAATGCAGCATCAAATGATATTTAAACCACTGGCTAGGGGTCCTTGTTCCTTCCCCTTTCGCTAAGAACTGCCCAAAGTAGGGCGTGCATTGAGGGTGGCACCCTATAGTGGGCTGCCCTTGGTTAACGGTGTCCCTACCAAGGCCATACCCGAGAAACACCCGGTCTTAGAGGGAGAAGAGAAGAATAGTTGGGGGATAAGCTTGATATAAGTTAAGAAGATATCGGGTTTTGACTTCCGTCCATAGCACGACCCCTAGAGATTCAGTCTGTTGCACCGGGGCTTTGTATCATATCATCGAACCTTTAATTCTCTTATAGACACGCATACAACCGGGCTCATAACGTCCCGCGGGGTAACTTTACTGCTTGTAGACACGCCAAAATTGACGTTACTGTGAGTGCATCTCGTATTACCTTGTAATGCCCCAATTTGACCCTCCAATTAACTTTGTTTGAGTTATTTTCCCCAATTTTCTTGGATTTCTCCTTTTTTTCCCTCTTCTTATTTTTCCCTATTTTTCTGGATTTTTTTACGCAGTTTTCTCTATTTTTTAGAATTCACGACTTGAACTGGGGCGTGTTTTAATTAACGGCCTGGTCTGAGGCGCGTTTTGAAGAAAGGACGACTAGAGGCAAAGGCGTCATTTTCTGGAATTTTCTGGTTTCCAAAACAGAAAAATAAGAATTAACGACCCTCCTTGGGTCGTGTTTTTAAATAACGCCTCTCCCTCAGGCATCTCTTCATCATTTTTAAATACAGAAAGTTTTTATTGCTAAAATTAAATCCGTGAATTAACGCCTTTGTCCCAGTCGTGATTTCAATTAACGCCTTGATCAAGGTCGTCAATTCTTGTTCAATTCCGAACTCCAACAGCACCCCTTCCTTTCCTCACTTACACTCCTTTTTCACTTGCGAGAGGGTTCCTATGTCTTTCTAATATTGAAAGGACACTTGGAGGAAGGATCCCCCTTTCCATCCTACCAAAACTAAGTTTTCTAATTTTTTATGGAATTAATTCCGAATTTCCCTTCCTTTCCTCATTTAACCTCCTTTTCCACTTGGGAAAGGGTTCCTATGACTTTCCAAGGTTGAAGGGACACTTGCCTAAGGTTTATCTCTTCCAAATCCAACTAAAATATCTTTTCTTATTTTCTCTTGGAGTTAATTCCGAATTTCCCTTCCTTTCCTCATTTAACCTCCTTTTCCACTTGGGAAAGGGTTCCTATGAGTTTCCAAGGTTGAAGGGACACTTGCCTAAGGTTTATCTCTTCCAAATCCAACTAAAACATGTTTTCTTATTTTCTCTTGGAATTAATTCCGAATTTCCCTTTCTTTCCTCATTTAACCTCCTTTTCCACTTGGGAAAGAGTTCCTATGACTTTCCCAAGGTTGAAGGGACACTTGCCTAAGGTTTATCTCTTCCAAATCCAACTAAAACATGTTTTCTTGTTTTCTCTTGGAATTAATTCCGAATTTCCCTTCCTTTCCTCATTTAACCTCTTTTTTCACTTGGGAAAGGGTTCCTATGACTTTCCAATGTTGAAGGGACACTTGCCTAATGTTTATCTCTTCCAAATCCCACTAAAACATGTTTTCCTAATTTCCCTTGGAATTAATTCCGAATTTCAACCCTATAAATAGAATCTCTCTCTCCCTTGTGAAAAAATAATCAAGATCAATTCAAGAGGAGGTGCTGCCAGACCAAAGGCTCAAGGAGGAAGACTCCCATGCACCTAAAAGCTTCATCCATGGAGTTCTTCTTCCTCTATTGAAGATTTGAAGCCTCTACATCCATGGAGTTCTACATCATCTTCTTCCTCCATTGAAGATCTTCATCCTAGCTTGAAGCCAAATTGGAGAAAACCACTAAGCTTTCCCCTCCTATCTCTTATTTTTGCTTTAGTTAATTGCATGCATTATATCATTTTTTTCTTTTATTTCTTTATTGAGATCTTCCCCTATTGTGCACTCTAGCACATCTCCATAGTGCAACACTTGCACATCTCCCTCTATTCTTCATCATACATCATCTTTTACCTACCATTTTGCATAGGGGTTTAAAGGTCAAACACCAATAAGGTGTGTTCATATCCATGCTTTCTATGTCCATATTTACATTTGGATTTGATGCTACACATCTTGGTTTCTAATCCATGTTTGTTTATTGGTGTTTGTTAATTTTGTAAGGGTAATCAATCAAGGAAAACTCTCTTCATCGGCCGGCCGATAGAAAGAGAAGGTGCACTCACAATCTCCCCCGCATTTAAGGTATTTATATCACGATCCCTCCATTGATTATTTGTTATATCCTTTGAGGCCCTCGCGTCTCTGGCGATCACATTCCCCTTAGCATCCTCTCATGCTCCCCTTTTCTCCCTCTTTTCCCATTCTTCTATTCATTTTCTTTTTCCTTTTAATTGTTCTAAGTGGATTTCTTAGAATCTACAAATTGGCGATCACGGTGGGACACCTTTTATTTTTCTTTTGATTACCCTTTCCCCTTGGGCACCCACGTGTGCCATCTCCCCATTTGCAACCACGGTGCGTCTCCCTTTGTGCTCCATGTAGCACTCTCCCTATGTGATTTGTCAATTTGATAGGTTTTTAGAAATTCCATTTATCCATCTCTTTTTTTTAAAAAAAAAATGATGAGCATGCTATATCCCTTGTCATGTTTGATTGCCATGATTCTTATACTGAGATTGTGAGTGTTTTTCATTTCTATCGGTATTTTCCACTGTTTGAGCCCTATGGCCGTTGAAGTATTGAAGTAATTAACGCCCTTCTCAGAGGCGTCTTTTATCAGTATAACGCCTCACATCAAGGTGTCTTTCACTTGAATAGTGTCGTATTGTAAGGCGTTTATTATCATTGTTTATTCGTGCTGATTACTGCCATTTGACGCCCCTACTCCCGGGCGTCCATTCTAGAGAAAGCGCCTTACCCTAAGGCGCTATTTTACTCTACTTGCACTTCTTAAGTGACTAGCGACTGACGCTCAGACGCTATTTATTGATATAGCGACCTTTCCCAGGTCGTCATTTTGTTCTGTGTTGTTATCTGCTTGATATTGTCTGCGGCATTCATCCTTGCATTGGTTTGGGAGACCTCCTCTCCCCACACTTTTAGGAGTCACACCACCCTCTTGGTGAAGGAAGGACCCTCCATTGAGCACTCCGTCTCATTGGACCGGAAATTCCTAAACCAAGCCTCCATAAGTCCCCGCACCCGTGGATTCCCTCACGGACGCTGGGCAGGTTGTACCTTTGAAGTCCCGGGTTTAGTTGGCCTATGCATGGTGAGAGAGTGTTCCTAGTTGGCATCGGAGAAAACCACATTTGAAACTAGGTTCCCCCCTTGAGTGATCACATCAATTTGCATAAAATCAATTAATTTGCCAAGGTTCAAATAAAAGAAATCAAAGGTAACCCCATCCTAGCTTGTTTGCTATCTATGTGAGCTGTTTTGATTGCACATTGAATTGTTTGGGATACCTTGATAAGAAAGTCAACATGTTTAACTCAATTAATGTTCATGAGGGTGATCAGCCTAGCACATCTTATTCCCTTCAATTTCAACATATTCATCACAACTCTCACCATAATCTTTTAAAGGGACCACGCCCTCATCTTCACGGTTTTGCCCCACCCATGGGCAATATCCAATCCCATGGTCCCTCGCCTCAATCGCGAGCCACTACTCCTACGGGACCATCTCCTCCCGAAGATGAGAAGGTCTCCCAGATCTTGCGTGGATTAGATCATTTCACCCCTCAACAAATCCAAGCCCTTAAGGCCGTTATTGAGGGTGCACCTCATTCCCCTCATCCTCCTTCCAATCCTACGCGGGTGGCCCATCACCCACTTCCCTCTTCTATTCACATTCCTACCCAGGTAGCCCATCACCCATCTCCTCCTATTCACACTTCTCCTCGGGTGGCCCGTCACCCGCCTCCTTTTATTCCTCTTCCACCACGGCCCCAAGGCCCATTTATTCCTTGCAACCCGGCCCATCCGGGTTCTTCTATGGGTCATCCCATTAATCCCCTTCCACGGCCTTTTTGTGCGGCCCCTCCTTCAAGGCCCTGCCGACCCTCTGTTGCTCAAGTCACACCCCTCCAACAAACTCTTCTCGACAAAGTCACTTTGTTGGAGGAACAATTAAAGAGGGTTACGAGCCCATGACCCGCTCCTCCTACTCCAGTCAATCCCCTTTATGCGGCTCTAAATGACATTACAATGATGGAGAAAGATTGGAAGGATAGGAGAGACGGCTACGGCGTCGACAGTTCAAGCAAGCAAGAGCCGGCAGATTTCAACGTTCAAGTGGACGTTGTCCATCCTCCACCCATTCACCCCGTTCATTCATATGGCCCTCCGCCTCCGCCTACGCATTCACACTTGCATTCACCACATCATCTGCAATACCATTACATTCCACCACCTACTAATACATCTCCACCATGGCATCCACTTGAACTCGATAATGAAGAACCGGCAATTGAAGAATTCAAGACGGCACATGATGATGAAGCTCTGCAGGCATCCCTTCCGAGTTTTCTTCGTTTTCCTCTCCCTCCGCTACCACTGGATGAACCCCCTGCTCAAGACGATGCCATCGTCCTTAATATAACCCCCGCTTCTAAGACTTATTGGTGTTATGACGAGGGATCAATACTCCAATCACCCATGTCGGTGCACCAAGACATGTCTCCTACCCCAGACACCGCTCGCCCCATCCGGCGTTTCCTCCGGACCAAACCTGATACTTTTACACCTCTTGCTATACCATCAGCCTCCACAGCACCGGCCTCCGCTAAACCTCCACCTGCTATACCATTAGCCTCCACTTCATCAGCTAACCTCCTATTACCGCCACCTCGGCCCTCCATTACACCTTTAACCCCAAACCTAGCCACTCCTATTCCACCACTCAACCCTTCACCTTTACCCATGGTTAATCCTGAGCAGAATCTGTCTCTTTTTGCACTCGAGCCAACCCCAACTGTCTCCGAGCAAAGGGGGAAGCTCGACGTGTTTGAATCTTCACTTCCACTCATCCTTTCTCCAACACTTTCCATTACACCATCACCAACTATGGAGCCTTTCGCCTCCGCTTCACCCCCCTTTACTACTCGGAATGGGAGTGCTTCTGCAAGTACTTGTACCGAAGATGATCAAGAGCTGGGCAAGAAGGATTTGGCTACGGCCGAGCTATTCAAGATGCAAAAGTTTATTTGCCGGATGCCAATCCGGGTTGTTGTGCCAAGAATGGTCGAAGAGGCCAAGCCGCCGCCGCTGCTCGCCAGAAGAGAATGCCAAGCGTTGATGCCGTATAAGTCTATGTCCAAGGGCCAGACAGGGCACCCCTTGTTCCGATCCTTCAATCTGGAACCTTCTATTTCATACAAGGGGCGAATGCCCGCTTTGTTCAACACTTTTCAAACACCACAATCATTGGATATGATAATGCTTCACGCTCTAATTTTCCAATTCTCTCACATTGTCACTCTTCACCCTCCAAGGGAGTTGGCAGTGATTGTTAAAGCTTCATCACAGACTTTGATTGTAAGACCCCAAATTCTTTAGAAATTTATTTAGAAAGTTATTTGTAATTATTTGTAATTTATTTGAAGTTATTCGAATTAATGAGAATTATCCAAATTAATTAGATTAATTAATTAATTAATAGAATAAGTCATTTCTCAACTATTTTCTAAAAATCCCCAAAAATCACATCTTGTAGAATTAATTTTGTTTAGCAACTTTGTCTTCTACATTTAAGCCTAAGAAAATCATTGATTATGCCGAATTAGTTAACTTAGTTTTCCGAACTTAACATTTAACTATTTACGGAATAGTATAAGTAATAATCTGACTACCTTAGAAAAATCTGTAAAAATAGTAAATAGATTTAGGTCGATGTAGATAACAACTTTTCCTTCTGGCATTAGGCCATTGTAAATCCGTGGTAAGATCTATTTAGAGTTTAAACCCAAAAGTGCACACTTTTAACCCACACCTAACCCTTAGTTTAAAACATGAAATTTGACCTCAATACTCGACCAAATGATCTGAAATCAAGGGCAAATGGAAGGCCACAATGTAAGGAACATTTACCCTCAATCAATTTGAGGTAAACCTAGCCCCAAAACGTGCTGCCGACATAGTTTGGTCAAGTCAAGGATTTCGACGCCGTTTCTAAACACGTAGCTTGCAGCAGCGAATACTCCCAATTCCGAAGGCTCCAGAAGCTCTATGAGCTATCAAAATGAATCCCTACGAGTCTTCTTTCATTTGGCTGCTGTGGGGTTCGCTGAAGTTTCAGATCTGGAGAGATCTAGCTCGATTTGTGGAGGTGGGTCAGCAGGCCGTTGGCTTTCCTTCATCCTTCTTTGATCCATCGATTGAGGTAGGAATTCTCAACCAAATCTTGATCATGAGTATAGCAATTGTTCCTCTCATCGAGCTCTATCCATTGGTGGTAAAAGCCCCAATTTTCATTAGGTGTCCGTGGAGAAATCGAACTTTTTGTGAGGTGCTGTCCAAGTGTTCTTCATCCTAGGGTTTGAGTTTTCTCTCTCCGATTTGAGGTAGGATCTAACAACCAAACTCTAATTAACTTATATGATGTAATCAGTATGTTGTTAGCTTTCATTTAACGTAGGAAGCCCCAAATTTGATTGAGCATACTTGGAGAATTTTGATTTTTAGTAAGAGCATGTCTAGAATTTGATGTATATTATGTTCTTCAAGTAGAAGCTTGATTTTCGGGCTGTTTTTGGATTAGATAACTTGATCCACATATGGCTTATAGTATATGGTTGGATTCATAATTAAGTTAGCTTTCTTTTGATATAAAAAGCCCCAAATTTCGTTGTGTATATTGAGAGAAATCTACGTTTTAGTAGACGCATGTCAAGAACTAGGTTGTTCATGTATTCATCATAAATAGGTTGTGATTCGATTGAGTTTTCAGCAAATTTCTTGTTTCAATCTCTTGTTTTATGACCTTAGTATGTATATTAAGAACCCTAGAGCATTTGGTTAAAATCCCAACTCATTTAGACCCCAAATCATTGAGTTTTCATGGTTTACGGAATCACCCGTCGCTTCTGGAAGTGTAGGGGTCGACCCATGGGGTCGACCCATGCACCCAGTGAAGGGGGTCGACCCAATGGGTCGACCCATGAAGCTTTTTTTTTGAGGGGTCGACCCAATGGGTCGACCCACACCCAGGAAGGCTCCTGGAATGCCAGGGGTCGACCCAATGGGTCGACCCATGCCCTGTATGACCCCATTAATGATGTTTTTGACCCGGGAATCAATCCGGATCATTGGGGAATCAATCCATTCAACCTAATCACATTGAAAACTACATTTTTGAGGAACTAATGACCTATTCATGTACCCTTTTTAGTTTCAATTAACATTGGTCCATACATGCAAACTTAGTGTAAAAACACACCGTTTATCATCTTCATTTCAATGCATACAAGATTAAATAGAAACCCACATAATTAGTGGTTAATGGTGTAACTAAATCTCTGTTAATGCATTCTATTTCACTCCTGTGGGAGTTGTTCTTTGCCTTATCATCTTGAATCAGCTTCTTGGCAATTGTCTTAATGCAAATGATAATGGTTAATCATGATATCTTAACTTGGTGATTAGGATTAATATGTTGATTAGCTTGTTTGATTGCTGCTGTTTTACAGTAGCGCAGCACGATTAACTCTTGTTGTGACTTGGTTTCGATCTCCTTGATGATTATACTTACCTTGAAATTCTGAAAATGAATCTCTTTCCTACGTGAAGTTGTTATTGCTACTTAGTTTAAACCTTGGAATTCTGGCCATAAACTGTGGAAGTCTAGATTCGTGGGATCTTTGATCCAAAGAAATCAATGCCTGGCAAACAATTAAGGGCTCGGTCTGGTCCTGGGAAGAGCGCCCGAACACTACGTATACCCCCGGGGAGGTGAATGACTAGGTGTGGCATTTGGCACCAGTACTTGACATGTGTTAAATCTAGGACTGTCCACTACTCTCTCCACTGCTCTCTACATTACTTTCTACTACTTTTCACTTTCCACTCTTCACTGTTCTATACTCTACTTGTGGTTACTTTACTTGCTTATTACTTGGACGTGGAAATGAAATTACATACGTGCTTGACATGACTTGAATTATCTTGATATGGCCAACTTTTTATCGTTATCTCCTGTAGTAAATTCTTGTCTTACTATTCTATTCATTATATTTCTTGACCTTGCAAGATCTTTGAATTCTGTTTCGTGATATCACCGTTATCTTTTTATTATTTTTATCATTTGTAGCATGACATTTTAAAATGTAATTAAACTGTTAATCACTTATACCTGTCTGTTATTTCTACTGAGCGTCAGCTCATAGTTATGTTTTCCCCCCTTTCCAGGCTTTTCAGGTGACGCGCTTACCGATGGGGAAGGGCAGGAGTGATGTCTTGAGTGTATCAGTTCTAGTGTGTTAGTAGTGTGTTATCTTTCTTTAGTTATGTTTTGGAGAGCTTTTAGTCTCAGTCATGTTATTGAGTTTTAGTGGTTGATTATTCCAGTTGTATTAAGTTGAACTTGAGGTTATTGTATCAGTTATGGTTTGCAAATGATCATTTAGTATTTCCATCTTGTAGCACTTGTGTATTATTTTAGATTAGTTCTCTCTCTTGCCAGCGTGTCCCTAACTGTACGTCCCGATATTTCCGCCTTGTTCGGGGCGTGACAGTTTAGTTGGTATCAGAGCCAGGTTTCACATTCCTAGGTTTCCTAAGTTTTAGGTTTTCTTGCATTGCATCCCAATAATCGGTATATCAAAAGGTGTTGTCCGAACGTTAGGCTACGCCTATCGGGAAGGTCGCACACTTGCGCGAGTGGTCTTCGGACCGATTACCTCCGCCAGGTACCGAGTTTTTGGTCGTGTCTAGGTGCATTAGATCCCTAACCTTGTAAAAGTCTAGGACCTGACCTGGTGAGAATGGGTAGAAACTTGGGTTAAGATCGTTTCTTAATCGTGTAATTATTTATCTTGATTAAACCTAAGTAATCTATTTCTCGTGTAGATGGCAGCTGATCGTGCTGAATGGAGGAACCTACAGCGTACGGTGCAAGGCCTTACTCAGGCCCTTCAGCAAGTAGCTCAGGCAGGAGCGGCACCGCATGGCACCGGTGATCTATACCGGAACTTCCGCGGAATGAACCCGCCTAGATTCGCTGGTTCGACTGACCCTGACCAAGCCGAGCACTGGCTAGATGAGATGGGGAGAATCTTTGAAGTTATGCAATGCACCAACCAGGAGCGTGTCCTTTTGTCCACATTTCAACTGGAACATGATGCACGTACTTGGTGGGATTCTATCAAGGCAACTCTCGGTGATCGGCAAGTTATGTGGGAAGAGTTCGAAGAACTCTTCAACAGCAAGTATTTTTCTGATAGAGTGCAAGAGAAGAAAGCGGCAGAGTTCGCGGCCTTGAAACAGTGAGGTTTGTCCGTGGCAGAGTATGAGGCTCAATTTGCACGGCTTTCTCGTTATGCTACTCATCTCATTTCCACCGAGAAGATGAAGGCGAAGCGCTTTCTCAATGGATTTAAGCTTCATTATATCAACCAATTGGCACCGATGGAGATTTCCACTTATTCTGAGATGGTAAGGAAAGCGCAAGTTCTAGAGGATACTCTTGAGATGACGGAGAGAATCCGTGGGAAAGGCACCAAGAAAGAATTACCTACGGGTTCCGGGAGTGTCAAACCCGGGTATACCAAGAAGAGGCCTGTTAGTAGACCTGGTTCGTGGAGCGGGTCCGGATCGTGGAAGGGCAAGATGCCGAGGCATGAAGACAAGAAGCCTGGCCCTATTGTTCCATTCAAGGGCGTGTGCAACTATTGTGATCGTCCGGGTCACAAGATAGAGGAGTGCTGGCGCAAGCAAGGCGCCTGTTTGCGATGTGGAAGCAAGGAGCACCGTATCCCCAATTGTCCTCTCATATCGGAACAAGCTACACCGGCAAAACCTCTAGTCTTCAAGAAACCACAAGGCAAGCTTCAAGCTTTACATGAAGATGAAACTGGGATTTCTAATGATGGCGGACTCGTCGAAGGTACCCTTACTATAATCGATAAGCCCGCATTTGCTCTCTTTGATACTGGTGCAACACATTCATTTATTTCTCGGAGATTTGCTAAGTCATTAGTTGTGGAACCTGTTTTGATGAATACTCCATTAGAGATTTCAACCCCTATTGGCACTAGATCAACAATCCAGTATTTCTATCCTTCTAGTAAGGTTATGATTGGTGAACAGAACTTTCCAGCAGATTTGGTATGCATGGACATGAAGGATTATGATGTAATCCTAGGAGCAGATTGGTTGGCCAAGTATGAGGCCAATGTTCATTGTAGTTCTAGCTCAGTGACTTTTACTGGACATTCTGGTTTATCTTTTACGGGAGTCGAGCACCATAACTCCGTACCGCTCATCTCGGCTCTTGGAGCTGATAAGCTTTTGAGGCATGGGTGTGAGGCTTTTCTAGCCTTTGTTTGTGCAACTCCTGAGCAGCAGATAGAGATCAAGGACATTCCTGTTGTCCGAGATTTTCCTGATGTCTTTCCAGAAGAACTATCAGGACTTCCGCCTGAGTGGGAAGTTATCTTTTCTATTGATCTTATTCCTGGCACAGCTCCTATTTCTAAGGCTCCTTATCGTATGTCTCCTGCGGAACTGAGGGAACTGAAGCAGCAACTGATGGAATTACTTGAGAAGGGTTTTATTCGTCCTAGTACTTCTCCGTGGGGAGCCCCTGTACTATTTGTCAGGAAGAAAGATGGTTCGATGAGGCTGTGCATTGATTATCGGCAATTAAACCAGCAGACTGTCAAGAACAAATATCCCTTGCCGAGGATTGACGAGTTATTTGACCAGATAGCGGGAGCTCAATATTTCTCTAAGATCGATCTTCGATCTGGATATCACCAGTTGCGGATTAAGGAAGAGGATATTTATAAAATGGCTTTCCGCAGCAGGTATGGTCATTTTGAGTTTGTCGTTATGCCTTTTGGTCTAACGAATGCACCAGCGGCTTTCATGCAGTTGATGAACGATGCATTTCGGCCCTATCTTGATCAATGGGTCGTGGTCTTTATTGATGACATCCTGATTTATTCTAAGAATGAGGAGGAACATGCTGAACATCTGAGAATGGCATTGTAATTGTTGAGAGATCATCAACTATATGCTAAGTTCAGTAAGTGTGAATTCTGGCTGCAAGAGGTGTCCTTTCTAGGACATATCATTACGAAGAACGGTATTTCTGTTGATCCTTCGAAGGTTGAGGCAGTGAAGAATTGGAAACAGCCTACCAATGTGACAGAAGTTAGAAGTTTTCTAGGCCTGGCAGGTTATTATCGAAGATTTATTCAAGATTTCTCCAAGATTACAGTACCTATGACAAGATTAACCCGCAAGGAGAATAAGTTTGATTGGTCAGATGATTGTCAGCGAAGCTTTCAGACTCTGAAGGAGTGTTTGACTACTGCACCTGTTTTGGCTTTACCTTCTGGTGAAGGAGGATTTGTTGTTTATACTGATGCATCAGGTATTGGATTAGGCTGTGCACTCATGCAGCATGGGAAGGTGATTGCCTATTCCTCTAGACAGTTGAGGAAGCACGAAGATAATTATCCTATTCATGATTTGGAACTTGCTGCAGTCGTGTTTGCTTTGAAGATATGGAGGCATTACTTGTATGGAGAAACCTTTACAGTGTTCTCAGATCATAAGAGTTTGAAATATTTATTTTCTCAGAAGGAACTCAACATGAGGCAGCGGAGATGGTTGGAGTACTTGAAAGACTTCGACTTCTCGATTGAGTATCATCCTGGCAAAGGTAATGTTGTGGCAGATGCATTAAGCCGGAAGCCGGTAGCTAGATTGTCAAGTCTCATGTTACAAGAATGGAGGTTGTTGGAACAATTATCTAGTCTGGATCTTAATATTGACAATGATCGGATCTTGATTGCTCAGATTCAACTTAAACCTGAATTATTGATAGAGATCAAGTCCTTGCAAGATAATGACCCCGAGTTGGTAGAGATCAAGGGAAGCTTGAGCAGCAGACCTGACTTCATGTTGGCCGATGATGATAGATTATTATTTAAAGGCAGAACTTGTGTTCCGGATGAGGCTACAATAAAGAAAAAAATTCTTGAGGAAGCTCATAGATCCAGATATACCATTCATCCTGGAGGCACTAAGATGTACCGAGATTTGAAAAGGTCCTTTTGGTGGACGAATATGAAAAGAGAAGTTGCAGATTTTGTGAGCAGATGTTTGGTATGTCAGCAAGTTAAGGCCGAACATTTCAGACCAGCAGGGAAATTGAAACCACTCGACATACCCCAATTGAAGTGGGAAAGCATTGGCATGGATTTCATTATGGGTCTACCTATGACTCGTGGTGGATTTGATGCGATATGGGTGATTGTCGATCGATTGACAAAGTCGGCTCATTTCTTACCAATTAAGTCCAAGTGGACGATTGATGTATTGGCTGCCTTGTATATAAAGGAAGTGGTGAGATTGCATGGTATCCCAGTGAATATAGTATCTGATCGAGACCCCAGATTTACTTCACATTTCTGGAAGGGACTGCAAGAGTCTTTGGGTACTCGTCTGAATTTCAGTACTGCTTTTCATCCACAGACAGATGGACAGACTGAAAGAACCAATCAGATAGTGGAAGATATGTTGCGAGCTTGCATGATTGATTTCGGTGGTAATTGGAGTGAGCATTTGGCATTAATTGAATTCGCTTACAATAACAGCTATCAGTCTAGCATTCAGATGGCTCCTTTTGAAGCACTATATGGTAGAAGTTGTCGTTCCCCGTTGTGTTGGGACGAGGTAGGTGAGAAACAGTGGCTTGGACCAGATCTTGTTTCGGAATCATCACAGAACATCCGTGTTATCCGAGACCGGTTACAAGTAGCCCAGTCAAGACAGAAGAGTTATGCCGACAACAGGAGAAGAGCATTGGAATTTCAGGTTGGCGAGCATGTGTTCTTAAAGGTCTCTCCAACGAGAGGGATCCGAAGATTTGGCATTCATGGCAAGCTGAGTCCGAGGTACATTGGTCCATTCGAGATTCTAGATAGAGTGGGAGAGGTGGCATACAGACTGGCTTTACCACTGCATTTGTCTGGCGTACATAATGTTTTCCATGTGTCTATGTTGCGGAAATATGTGTACGATCCCACTCATATCATTCAGCAGGTGGATTTTGAACTGAATGAAGATTTGACCTATGAGGAAAGACCTGTCAAGATTCTGGACCGGAAGCAACAGCAACTCCGGAATCGTTCGATACCGATGGTCAAGATTCAGTGGAGTTGGCGTGGGACCAAAGAAGCTACATGGGAGTCTGAAGAGACTATGCGAAAGCGGTATCCCGATCTATTCTAGGTGAGCGATCTTTTTCTATTCTCAGTTTTAGTGCAGTGAATTTGGAGGACCAAATTCCTTTAAGTAGGGGAGGGTGTAAGACCCCAAATTCTTTAGAAATTTATTTAGAAAGTTATTTGGAATTATTTAGAATTTATTTGAAGTTATTCGAATTAATGAGAATTATCCAAATTAATTAGATTAATTAATTAATTAATAGAATAAGTCATTTCTCAACTATTTTCTGAAAATCCCCAAAAATCACATCTTGTAGAATTAATTTTGTTTAGCAACTTTGTCTTCTACATTTAAGCCTAAGAAAATCATTTATTATGCCGAATTAGTGAACTTAGTTTTCCGAACTTAACATTTAACTATTTACGGAATAGTATAAGTAATAATCCGACTACCTTAGAAAAATCTGTAAAAATAGTAAATAGATTTAGGTCGATGTAGATAACAACTTTTCCTTCTGGCATTAGGCCATTGTAAATCCGTGGTAAGATCTATTTAGAGTTTAAACCTAAAAGTGCACACTTTTGACCCATACCTAACCCTTAGTTTAAAACATGAAATTTGACCTCAATACTCGACCAAATGATCTGAAATCAAGGGCAAATGGAAGGCCACAATGTAAGGAACATTTACTCTCAATCAATTTGAGGTAAACCTAGCCCCAAAACGTGCTGCCGACATAGTTTGGTCAAGTCAAGGATTTCGGCGCCGTTTCTAAACACGTAGCTTGCAGCAGCGAATACTCCCAATTCCGAAGGCTCCAGAAGCTCTATGAGCTATCAAAATGAATCCCTACGAGTCTTCTTTCATTTGGCTGCTGTGGGGTTCGCTGAAGTTTCAGATCTGGAGAGATCTAGCTCGATTTGTGGAGGTGGGTCAGCAGGCCGTTGGCTTTCCTTCATCCTTCTTTGATCCATCGATTGAGGTAGGAATTCTCAACCAAATCTTGATCATGAGTATAGCAAATTGTTCCTCTCATCGAGCTCTATCCATTGGTGGCAAAAGCCTCAATTTTCATTAGGTGTCCGTGGAGAAATCGAACTTTTTTGTGAGGTGCTGTCCAAGTGTTCTTCATCCTAGGGTTTGAGTTTTCTCTCTCCGATTTGAGGTAGGATCTAACAACCAAACTCTAATTTACTTACATGATGTAATCAGCATGTTGTTAGCTTTCATTTAACGTAGGAAGCCCCAAATTTCATTGAGCATACTTGGAGAATTTTGATTTTTAGTAAGAGCATGTCTAGAATTTGATGTATATTATGTTCTTCAAGTAGAAGCTTGATTTTCGGGCGATTTTTGGATTTGATAACTTGATCAACATATGGCTTATAGTATATGGTTGGATTCATAATTAAGTTAGCTTTCTTTTGATATAAAAAGCCCCAAATTCCGTTGTGTATATTGAGAGAAATCTACGTTTTAGTAGACGCATGTCAAGAACTAGGTTCTTCATGTATTCATCATAAATATGTTGTGATTCGATTGAGTTTTCAGCAAATTTCTTGTTTCAATCTCTTGTTTTATGACCTTAGTATGTATATTAAGAACCCTAGAGCATTTGGTTAAAATCCCAACTCATTTAGACCCCAAATCATTGAGTTTTCATGGTTTACGGAATCACCCGTCGCTTCTGGAAGTGTAGGGGTCGACCCATGGGGTCGACCCATGCACCCAGTGAAGGGGGTCGACCCAATGGGTCAACCCATGAAGCTTTTTTTTTGAGGGGTCGACCCAATGGGTCGACCCACACCCAGGAAGGCTCCTGGAATGCCAGGGGTCGACCCAATGGGTCGACCCATGCCCTGTATGACCCCATTAATGATGTTTTTGACCCGGGGATCAATCCGGATCATTGGGGAATCAATCCATTCAACCTAATCACATTGAAAACTACATTTTTGAGGAACTAATGACCTATTCATGTACCCTTTTTAGTTTCAATTAACATTGGTCCATACATGCAAACTTAGTGTAAAAACACACCGTTTATCATCTTCATTTCAATGCATACAAGATTAAATAGAAACCCACATAATTAGTGGTTAATGGTGTAACTAAATCTCTGTTAATGCATTCTATTTCACTCCTGTGGGAGTTGTTCTTTGCCTTATCATCTTGAATCAGCTTCTTGGCAATTGTCTTAATGCAAATGATAATGGTTAATCATGATATCTTAACTTGGTGATTAGGATTAATATGTTGATTAGCTTGTTTGATTGCTGCTGTTTTACAGTAGCGCAGCACGATTAACTCTTGTTGTGACTTGGTTTCGATCTCCTTGATGATTATACTTACCTTGAAATTCTGGAAATGAATCTCTTTCCTACGTGAAGTTGTTATTGCTACTTAGTTTAAACCTTGGAATTCTGGCCATAAACTGTGGAAGTCTAGATTCGTGGGATCTTTGATCCAAAGAAATCAATGCCTGGCAAACAATTAAGGGCTCGGTCTGGTCCTGGGAAGAGCGCCCAAACACTACGTGTACCCCCGGGGAGGTGAATGACTAGGTGTGGCATTTGGCACCAGTACTTGACATGTGTTAAATCTAGGACTGTCCACTACTCTCTCCACTACTCTCTACATTACTTTCTACTACTTTTCACTTTCCACTCTTCACTGTTCTATACTCTACTTGTGATTACTTTACTTGCTTATTACTTGGACGTGGAAATGAAATTACATACGTGCTTGACATGACTTGAATTGTCTTGATATGGCCAACTTTTTATCGTTATCTCCTGTAGTAAATTCTTGTCTTACTATTCTATTCATTATATTTCTTGACCTTGCAAGATCTTTGAATTCTGTTTCGTGATATCACCGTTATCTTTTTATTGTTTTTATCATTTGTAGCATGACATTTTAAAATGTAATTAAACTGTTAATCACTTATACCTGTCTGTTATTTCCTACTGAGCGTCAGCTCATAGTTGTGTTTTCCCCCCTTTCCAGGCTTTTCAGGTGACGCGCTTACCGATGGGGAAGGGCAGGAGTGATGTCTTGAGTGTATCAGTTCTAGTGTGTTAGTAGTGTGTTATCTTTCTTTAGTTGTGTTTTGGAGAGCTTTTAGTCTTAGTCATGTTATTGAGTTTTAGTGGTTGATTATTCCAGTTGTATTAAGTTGAACTTGAGGTTATTGTATCAGTTGTGGTTTGCTAATGATCATTTAGTATTTCCATCTTGTAGCACTTGTGTATTATTTTAGATTAGTTCTCTCTCTTGCCAGCGTGTCCCTAACTGTACGTCCCGATATTTCCGCCTTGTTCGGGGCGTGACATTGTTTTTATCCGGTTGTACACTTTTGCTGCCGTGGAGTGGTAGACATGCTTCCACTAAGGGACCTTCCACCTTCTATTCAACTTCACCCACATTCACATCTATCATCGATTTTTCATGGGCCACTCCACAGGCGAAGAGGAGGATCTCATCCTCTCATCCCTCGTATTCTTCACATTCTTTGCATTTCATGCATTCATTGCATCTGTTGCATTGCATCCGCATACATTTGTACTTCTTCTTTCCCGGGTTTTCGGACCCGTATCTTCCCCGCCTTCCGGAACCTCCGGATCTTTCGCATTTCCCATCTTATTCATCTTCATCCTCAGGATCTGCGGGTCCCCTTACACTGCCCGGGCATTGCACCCTCTCCAATCTTTCCTCAGGGCATCGCGCCCCTTTCCAACCATTGCATCCGGACTCCCCGAATTTCTCTCCCGTCCTCCCTGGGCATCGCGTCCCATGGTATCTTCCTCCTCCGGAACCTCCGGATCTCACTCTTTGGGCATCGCGCCCCTGCACACCCTCAAGTCTGGATCTTCTGGGCTTCTTACTGATTCTCCCTGGACATCGTGCCCCTTTCCGTCTTCTTCCTCCGGAACCTCCGGACTTTCTCCCAGGGCATCGCGCCCTTTTCTATCTTCTTCCCCCGGAACCTCCAGATCCTTCACCTCTCTCTCAATCCCTTGGGCATGACGCCCCTTTCTATTTTCTACCCCCGGAACTTCCGGACCTTCCATCTTTCCTCCAATTCATCCTCTTGCTTCTCCGGGACATCATGTCCTTCATTCTTTTCTTCCTTTTCTATCATCTTTTTCCATTCCAAGGGCAACGCGTCCCTCAATATTTCCCTCCGGAACCTTCGGACCCTCCTGATCCTTTTCATCCACTCTTCCCTGGGTACCGCGTCCCTCGGCATCTCATTCCCTCGGAACCTCCGGACCATCCATCTTTCTTCCGATTCATCTTTCTACTCTTCCAGGACATCACATCCTTCATTTTCTTCTTCCTTTTCCATCATCGTTTTCCCTATTTCTTCCCAGGGCACCGCGTCCCTCGATATTTTATCCCTCCGGAGCCCCCGGATTCCTCCTATCAGGATTCTCCTCCACAACCTCCGGACCCTCCGGATCTACCTCTTTCCATCTATCAATTTCTTCTTCCGATTCCCCCTAATCCTGGGTCCGACCCAGCTTCTTCCACATCCACTGCCTTGGGCATCTGCCCATTCTCTCACTGCTTTCGAGGCTTTAGTCCTCACTCCTCCTTCTAATTCTCCGCTTCTTTTGTAGACCTTTCATGTGATCAGGGTCTCCACACCTTAGTGAGGGAGTTCTAGCCCTCGCCTCTCTTCCTTTTTTCCTTATTCGTCTGAGTCTGGTCTTGGCACCACTCCTTCTTGTTAAGCCACTTTCAAACCCTTTGCTTCCAATCCTTTTGACTGCCAAAGAGGACTATCCCACGATGATCAACCTCGCCTCTGACAGCTGCTTCTACAAAGGTTGCAAGGTAACATATTGGCGTAAGTACGCATTATTATGATATCATTATCTCACGCATGATTTTCAAAGTGAAGTGCTTCTTAACATGATTAAGAGTGATATTTTAAGCCTTTATCCTAGGAATTTATCAGTATTGAATTTCATCTTTAAAAAAAAAAATTGAAAGAGTCTTTAGGCTTGCTCTGTAGCACCTTTGGTTAATAAAAAACCCACGCCGGGAATTCGACATTCTCTCCCCGCTTGTTAAGAGTAACCCTTAGCTGGGCATTCCACACACTTCACGGCGTCCTTAGTCGGCTCCTTTGGTTAAACACCGTCCCTACTTCGGCCATGCCATGAGTATATCTAAAAGTCTTTTCTCTTCTTTACTCGGCCGAATGTAGGGGCAAGAGGTTGACGGATGAGATGACCCACCCAGGGTAATCCCCAATACGAGAGGAGTCTCAAATAGGGACAGTCTTGACCCAAAATCAATATGAGTTTTTATATGAGTTTTCATGATATACATCTCGCCAAAAGGGCTATTATGAAAATCAAGTCAAAATTTCGATAAAAGTAAAATTGTGAATTATGGCATGTCAAGAGTGGCAAAGTCCCCGCAGGGAAAACCCTGGTCGTATGCATGTCAAGGGTCTAAAAATCAAAGGCACAAAACCCCGGCACAACAGACTACCTCTTTGAGGGGAAACACCTTGGAAGGAATTCAAGTCCCGACATCTCCCATCCTGCATAAAGCTTATCCTTAATTATTCTTCTCTTCTCCCTCTAAGACTGAATGTTTCTCGGGTATGGCCTTGGTAGGAGCACCGTTAATCAAGGGCAGTCAGTTATAGGGCGCCACCCTTCAATGCACACTCGACTTTGGATAATTTTAGCAAAAGGGGAAGGAACAAGGACCCCTAGCCAGTGGTTCAAAAATACCCTTTGATGCTGCATTAACAATGTCTAAACAAAAAAAAAAGAAAAAAAATAAAAAGAAAAAAAAAACAAAAAAGAAAAAAAACTTGAATATTTCCTAAGTCAAAATCCAAAAAAAATTGAATATTTTCTAAGCCAAAAACAAAAAAAAACTTGAATATTTCCTAAGTCAAAATCCAAAAAAATTGAATATTTTCAAAATTCATAATAAAAATTCAAATATTTTTCAAAATCCACATAAAAATTCAAATAGTTTCAAAACTCATAAAAATTTGCATATTTCAAAATCCAAAAAATTGTATTGTATTTTTCTGATGGTGCTTTTGCAGGAACAACAACTTTGCAAGGACCAAGAGCACGGGATGAGTCCTCTCCATTCATTGCCATCTACCTTTTGATTCTTCCTATGTTCACAATTGATTAGCCAAGTTGTCATCCTCATGACAAACGACAAACAATGATGCTATGCTATCTATGCTTTAATGATGCTATCTATGTTATTCATACCTTTCACGCTGTGCACACTTGAATGCTATTCATGATATGATACATACATGCTATTGATGCTTTGATTCATGCTATGCTTAAATGCCTTCTTCATTGCTTGTTATCTTTTATATCTTGGCTGATGAATCTTTGAGCGCAGGAAGAAGCTCTTGGTCCCACTGACTGGGCATCATCATCCAAGCCCCACGGTGCTTGCACCTCATTTCTCAGTTCCCCCATGCTCATTGCTATCAGCATCCCCCCTGTATGCATTCTACTATATGTTACATACGCTACTAGATTATATCAAGGACCTTGTGACTTTCGTAAAACTGGGATTTGAGTTCCCCTTCATCAAAAATAATGATGATTCTAGAGGAGTCTTAGTCACACGGATAGGCCGTTGAGCCGTCCAAGACTGGGGACGATGGTTCCCTTTTGCGAGTTGATGCGTGGATAAACGGGCTTCGGCTTAGTATCGGCTCGCAGAATGGGTTTCTTGACCCAGTCTTGGTAGTTTAACAATATTATCCTTGATTATCTTATATTTTTATTTGTTTTAATTTTTTCTTTTAAACCCAGCATGCATTCATATAGGAGTTTTAAACAATTTTTGGAAAATCATTCTGATAAACTGATTTGGAGAGTCAAATTGATCTTAATCTTTCCAGATATGAGATATTCATTGCTGATGGAATCCTCAGTTCGTTTTGTCACTGTTTTGGGTCATTTTCTCGAAAGCTCCTTGTTTAGATTTCTATCATCTTATCTCAATCCTTTTACTTTGATCCACCTTGACTGCAGCACGTCCACATTGGCTGGTAACCGCTCTCCAATGGTGAAACCTACAGGTTTGTGACCTGGGGTACTTCCACCGCGCTGGAAGTTGATCATTCTCCTTTGTGCCCGTGTGCACACTCCTCCTCTTATCCAAACATCGTTGATTTCATTGAATTTCCCGGGATTGCTTCATCTCGAGCTTTTGATTTCATTCTCATCAAGTGATGTTGATTGCGTGTCTCATCACACCTTGGCATCTACTTTTCAGTTTGCTCTGCTCCCTTGCAAAGCAGACGCCAAGGCGGGGCAGCTGTAGACACGCCAAAATTGACGTTACTGTGAGTGCATCTCGTATTACCTTGTAATGCCCCAATTTGACCCTCCAATTAACTTTGTTTGAGTTATTTTCCCCAATTTTCTTGGATTTCTCCTTTTTTTTTCCCTCTTCTTATTTTTCCCTATTTTTCTGGATTTTTTTGCGCAGTTTTCTCTATTTTTTGGAATTCACGACTTGAACTGGGGCATGTTTTAATTAACGGCCTGGTCTGAGACGCGTTTTGAAGAAAGGACGACTAGAGGCAAAGGCGTCATTTTCTGGAATTTTCTGGTTTCCAAAACAGAAAAATAAGAATTAACGACCCTCCTTGGGTCGTGTTTTTAAATAACGCCTCTCCCTCAGGCGTCTCTTCATCACTTTTAAATACAGAAAGTTTTTATTGCTAAAATTAAATCCGTGAATTAACGCCTTTGTCCCAGTCGTGATTTCAATTAATGCCTTGATCAAGGTCGTCAATTCTTGTTCAATTCCGAACTCCAACAGCACCCCTTCCTTTCCTCACTTACACTCCTTTTTCACTTGCGAGAGGGTTCCTATGTCTTCCTAATATTGAAAGGACACTTGGAGGAAGGATCCCCCTTTCCATCCTACCAAAACTAAATTTTCTAATTTTTTATGGAATTAATTCCGAATTTCCCTTCCTTTCCTCATTTAACCTCCTTTTCCACTTGGGAAAGGGTTCCTATGACTTTCCAAGGTTGAAGGGACACTTGCCTAAGGTTTATCTCTTCCAAATCCAACTAAAATATGTTTTCTTATTTTCTCTTGGAATTAATTCCGAATTTCCCTTCCTTTACTCATTTAACCTCCTTTTCCACTTGGGAAAGGGTTCCTATGAGTTTCCAAGGTTGAAGGGACACTTGCCTAAGGTTTATCTCTTCCAAATCCAACTAAAACATGTTTTCTTATTTTCTCTTGGAATTAATTCTGAATTTCCCTTCCTTTCCTCATTTAACCTCCTTTTCCACTTGGGAAAGAGTTCCTATGACTTTCCCAAGGTTGAAGGGACACTTGCCTAAGGTTTATCTCTTCCAAATCCAACTAAAACATGTTTTCTTGTTTTCTCTTGGAATTAATTCCGAATTTCCCTTCCTTTCCTCATTTAACCTCTTTTTTCACTTGGGAAAGGGTTCCTATGACTTTCCAATGTTGAAGGGACACTTGCCTAATGTTTATCTCTTCCAAATCCCACTAAAACATGTTTTCCTAATTTCCCTTGGAATTAATTCCGAATTTCAACCCTATAAATAGAATCTCTCTCTCCCTTGTGAAAAAATAGTCAAGATCAATTCAAGAGGAGGTGCTGCCGGACCAAAGGCTCAAGGAGGAAGACTCCCATGCACCTAAAAGCTTCATCCATGGAGTTCTTCTTCCTCTATTGAAGATTTGAAGTCTCTACATCCATAGAGTTCTACATCATCTTCTTCCTCCATTGAAGATCTTCATCCTAGCTTGAAGCCAAATTGGAGAAAACCACTAAGCTTTCCCCTCCTATCTCTTATTTTTGCTTTAGTTAATTGCATGCATTATATCATTTTTTCTTTTATTTCTTTATTGAGATCTTCCCCTATTGTGCACTCTAGCACATCTCCATAGTGCAACACTTGCACATCTCCCTCTATTCTTCATCATACATCATCTTTTACCTACCATTTTGCATAGGGGTTTAAAGGCCAAACACCAATAAGGTGTGTTCATATCCATGCTTTCTATGTCCATATTTACATTTGGATTTGATGCTACACATCTTGGTTTCTAATCCATGTTTGTTTATTGGTATTTGTTAATTTTGCAAGGGTAATCAATCAAGGAAAACTCTCTTCATCGGCCGGCCGATAGAAAGAGAAGGTGCACTCACAATCTCCCCCGCATTTAAGGTATTTATATCACAATCCCTCCATTGATTATTTGTTATATCCTTTGAGGCCCTCGCGTCTCTGGCGATCACATTCCCCTTAGCATCCTCTCATGCTCCCCTTTTCTCCCTCTTTTCCCATTCTTCTATTCATTTTCTTTTTCCTTTTAATTGTTCTAAGTGGATTTCATAGAATCTATACTGCCCTCTTGCCATGCCAAATTCATCAAATTTCTTTTTATTTCACATATTTTTTTATTTGATCATCATTTTTATTTTGGTGTTCTTTAGACTTGGGAGATATTACAATTGAGCTTTAAAATTGAGAATAAGGTCATAATTGACTACCCCTATTTGAGACTTCCTCTTATCGGGGTGTGCTTAGGTTATTTGTTTTACCTAGAATATCTCTACCCTCATATTTTAGACGAGTAAAGAAGAGAAAAAGACCTCGTGCCCTCGAGCATGGCCCAAGCAGCAATGGTGCTTTACCAAGAGAGACGGCTAATGATGCCGTGAAGTGTGTGCGATGTCCAGCTAAAGGTTGCCCTTAATGAGCGTTGAGAGAATGCCGAACTCGCAACGTGGGGTTCTTATACCCGAAGAATGCTGCATAGCAAACCTAAAGACTCTTTTCCTTTTTTATTTTTTTATTTGTTTGAAATTGAATTTAAACAAGGACCTAAGATAGGGCCTAAAACAACCACTCTTGATCAAGTTAAGAAGCACTTTATGTTGAAAACCGTGCGTGAATAAAGTGATGAAAATGCATAAGAATGCATACTTACGCACAAACGTTACCTTGCGACCTTGATCGTAGAAACAGCTACTGCCGGAGGTGAGGTTGATAATCATGGGATTTGCAGTCCTCTTTTGGCAGATAAGAAAGGATAGCAGCAAGGATTAGAAGTGTCTTAACAAGAAGGAGCAGTGTTTGGACCGGACTCAAACGAATAAGGAGAAAAGGAAAAGAGGTGAGGGTTAGAACTCCCTCACTAAGGAGCAGAGACCCTGATCACAAGAAAGGTCTACAGAAGGAAAGGGAAATTAGGAGGAGGAGTGAGGACTAAAGCCTCGAAAATAGTGGGAAAACGGGCAGATGCCCAGAGCAGATGATGTGGAAGAAGTCGGGTCAGACTCGGGATCGGGAGGAATTAAGAGAAGAAATTGGTAAATGGAGAGGCGGATTCGGAGGGTTCGGAGGCAAAGGGGGAGAATCATGATGGGAGGAGGAATCCGGAGGTTCCAGAGGAAGTAAGTGGCAAGGGACGTGATGTCCTGGAAAAGGTATGGAAAAAGATGATTTAAAAGGAAGAAAAGAACCAAGGACGAGATGTCCCGGAGGATTCGGATGAAAGAGATAAGGTCCGGAGGTCTTGGAGGCAAAAGATAGAAAGGAGCGCGATGCCCTGGGAAGAGAAAGGAATCCAGAGGTTCTGGAGGAAGAAGATAAAGAGGGGCGCGATGCCTAGAGAGTGGCAGTGCGAAATCCGGAGGTTCCGGAGGGGGAAAATTGGAGAGGGTGCGATGCCCTAGGAGAGTGAGAGAAAAATCTGTAGGTTTAAGAGGGAGAGGATAGGAGGGGGCGAAATGCCCAAAAAGATGAGGTAGAAAATCCGGAAGTTCCGGATGAAGGAAATCGGAGGGGGCGTAATGCCTAAAGGAGCTAATGGGGAGAGACAAGAAGTCCGGAGGCTCCGGAGGAATAGAGTGAGAAGGGACGCGATGTCCGTGTAAGTCCGGAGGTTCTGGAGGATATGAAGGGATGTGATCCCCTAGGGAAAGTAGATCAACAGAGGAAGGAGGGTCCGGAGGTTCCGGAGAAGGAAGATGGACAGAAGGAAGGGTGCAATGCCTTAGGATAGGAGAAAGATCTAGAGATAGAAGTAAGTCCGGAGGTTTCGGAGGTTCCGAAGGCAAGAGATGAGGAGGGATGCGATGTCCCTGTAAGTCTGGAGGTTCCGGAGGGGGAGAATGGGAGGGGACGCGATGCCCCAGAGATTGATGGTGGAGAAAATAAGAAGGGGCGCGATGCCCCAAGGAGAGGGGGAGAGAAAATGGATGAGGAGGATCCGGAGGTTCCGGAAGGCAGGGAAGGTGCGGGCTCGGAAACTCGGGAAAGAAGGATAAATGCAAATGCATGAAATTCAATGAATGTGATGGATGCATAAAATGCAAAGGATGCAAGGAGTGCAAGGAATGAAGTCTCCTTCTCACCCCGTGAGTGGCCCATATGGAGTGATTAAATGAGAGGGCGAATAAAATAGAAGAAATGGTGGGTGGATCGGTGGAAGGCCCTTGAGAAAGCCCGCCCCTCCATGGTAAAGAAAGTGCCCTACTAGATGGCCAAGTGGATAAAATTGATGAACATAAGCTCTCGTTGGCGATGGAATGTGTTATAGTAATGCATGAAGAAAACTCCTTAGGAAGTTGTATAATAATGGAGCGAGGAGTAATGAGAGTGTCAAAAGAATGTCGACTAATGAGTAAAGTTATTTTGACAATGGCATTTGGCCGACATGGCATCAACTTTTGAGAATTTTTCATGGTGAGCTTTGGTGGATGCCTTTCAAATGTACCTGGCACAAGAACGCGGAATGGCCTACGACAAATAAAGTCTTGAACTTTGAATAAAATAGCCATAGCCAAATCCTTCTTGACCAGCACTTGATTATTCTCAGCACAAATACTTGTAGAAATACACCCACTCCAAGTGGGGGTGGAAGGCGAGATGGAAGCGGTAGGCTTAGTGAGTGATGGCGGTTTAATTGAAAGAGTTGGTGGAAGGGTAAGTGGAGGGGTAAGTAGAAGCGGAGGTTGAAACACATCGAGCTTCTCCCCTTGCTCGGAAGAGGACGGGTTTGGCTCGAGTGCAAAAAGGAGTGGATCCTGCTCATGGTTAGCCACGGGTGTGGGTAAAGAGTTAAGTGAGGGGATATGTAAGCTTGGATTTGGGGTTAAAAGGAGAATGAAGGCCTTAGGTGGCGGTAATGGAGGATTAATTGGTTTGGAACAATGTATAGCGGGAGGTTCGGCGGAGACTGGAAGAGTGAAGGTTAATGGAAACTCGGCGGAGGCCCGTGGAGTGGAAGTTGATGATGTGGTAATTGGAGGTGTAGAAGGGGGAGGTTTGGTGCACAAGAAGCATCGGATTTTGTGGCAAGAAGTGTTAGGGGTAGTTGGAGTCTCATGATGCACCGGTGTGGGCGATTGGAGGATCGACCCATCGTCGTAACACCAATTGGGCTCATAGATGGGGTTTGGGATGGTGGCTTCGTCCCGAGCAGGGGGTTCATCAAGCGGCAATGGAGGGAGAGGAAAGCGAAGGAAACTCTGAGTGGGTGCCTCTTGAACACCCTCATCTTCATGTGCCGTCTCCAATTCTTCACAATCAACAAAATCAAATGGATGCCGTGGCGAAGGGGTAGATCCATATGAATAAGTGATATAGATGAGTAGAGGGCGGACGGCGTCCACTTAATCATCAAAGCTTGTGAAATTTTCTTGCTCACATACGTTATCAATGCAATTGTCATCTCTCCTTTCCTTCCAATTTTTTACATCTTGGTGATGTTGTTCATGAAAGCATGAAGAGGATTGATTGAAGAAGGGGGAGGAGGAGCGGGCCGCGGGTTCGTGACCCTCTTCAATTGTTCCTCCATTGAAGTGACTTTATCAAGGAGAGCTTGTTGGAGGGGTGTAACATGAATAACAGAGGGTTGGCATGGCGGCCTAGGAGGGACAGCTTGATGTGAAGGCCGTGGAGTGGGGTTAATGGGCCGGCTCATAAAAGGACCCGGGCGGGCTGGGTTGCAAGGAATGCATGGGCCTTGGGGCCGTGAAGGAGGAGGAATAGAAGGAGGCGGGTGATGGAATACCCGAGGAGGAATATGTGTAGAAGGCGGGTGAAAAGAAGGAGGCGGGTGATGGACCACCCGAGTAGGAGGATGGATGGATGAAGGCGGGTGATGGGCCACCCTTGTGGGAATGGAAGGAGAATGAGAAGAAGATGCACCCTCAAAAATAGTCTTAAGGGCTTTGATTTGTTGAGGGGTAAGATGATCTAATACATGCAAGACTTGGGAAACCTTCTCATCATGGGGAGGAGATGGTCCTCGGGAAATAGTGGCTTGCGATGGATGCACGAGACCATAACAGTGAAAATTACGCATGGGTTGGGCAAGACCATAGGAATGAGGACGTGGTCCCTTGGAAAAATTGTGGTGAGAATTATAAAATTGAGGATCATATGATGTGCTAGGTTTATCATCCTCATGAACATATGATTGATTTAACATGTTGGTTTTATTATCAAGGTGAAACATCATACAAACAAGTAATATTCAATCAAAGCAATGTTGCAAAGATTATCAAACAAGTGAGATGCTTACACTTGATTTTGTTTTTGTTGAACCTTGGTGAGTTAAATGATTTTAGCAAAGTTTGACATGATTCACACAAGGTAGGAACCTAGTTTAAATGTGGTTTGCTTCAATGCTAACTAGGTTGATTATATCACCGCGTATAGGCCAACTAAACTCGGGGAACTTCAAAGGTACAACCTGCCCGACATCCGTGAGGGAATCCACGGGTGCGGGGACTTATGGAGGCTTGGTTTAGGAATTTCCGGTCCAAAGAGACGGAGTGCTCAATGGAGGGTCCTTCCTTCACCAAGAGGGTGTAAGATCTCCTAGAAAGTGTGGGGAGAAGAGGTCTCCCAAGCCAAATGCGCTATGAATGTAGAACTAATGCAAAAGAATAGAGATATGAGTGTATGAACAGAAATATATGAAGATAATACAAATAAATCACAAAATAATGGAATTCTGTGAAAACACAGGGAATGAGCGACTGTCACAGTGGACGCTAAATCAAGAATTGGCGTCCACTATCTGGCCGCTCTCCCCCCACTTTTTTTACCAAAATAATAAATGTGTCTAACCACTCAGACGCATTTATTTTTTTTTATTTTTTTGGGGGGAACAGTGGCTGTTACAGTGGGCGCTAATTCAGGAAATAGCGCCCACTGTGCTGGGAGCCGAATCTTCTGCTCACAGAAACGTTGGATCGGTCAGAAAAATCAGAAAAATATAGAAAACCAATAGGAAAAGGGAATAAACACTCACCAAATCACAAGATAACTCATGGCAATCAATCAAGGTATGAAATAAAGCATGCCATGCTATTTTTTTTAGGTGGATAGATAAAAAAGAGGAATTTCCAAATCTAGTCAAATTAACAATCCAGGTGGGAGGGGGTGTGCACGTGGTGCACAAATGATAAAAAAATGAAAATAAAGAGTGCTACGTGGGTGCCGAGTGGGGAAGGTTAATCAAAAGAAAAATAAAGGTGGTCCCATCGTGATCGCCAATTTGTAGATTATAGAAAATCCACTTAGATTAAAATAAAAAGAATATATAGATGGATCATAAATAGAATGGGGAAGAGAGGAAAGGGAGCATGCGTGGATGCCAATGGAGGGTGATCGCCAGAGACGCGTGGGCCCCAATGAATATAAATAATAAACAGAAGGGAGGATCCCGATAAATACCTTAAAAGCGGGGAGATGTGAGTGTCACCATCTCTTTCTATCGGTCGGCCGATGAAGAGAGTTCTTCTTATTTGATTACCCTTGCAAAATAAAGAAAACAACCAACAATGAAAGATAAGAATTAGAACCAAAGATGTGTAGTATCAAATCCCATATATGAATAGATAATGAAAATCATGGAAAAGAACACACCTTGTTAGTATTTTGGTTTTAAACCCTAATGCAAAGGGTAGGGAGAAAATATGATGAATGCTATGGAGGGTGCAAGTGTTGCACAGAGGGAGGTGTGCTAGAGTGCACAAGAGGAGGATCTCAATATTGAGATGATAAAAATAAGAAAAAGGAGATGAAGAAGATGATGCATGCGATGCTTATGATAATAAAATAAAGAGAAGAGGAAGGGATGGCTTATTGGTTTTCTCCAAAGATGGCTTCAAGATCTTAAATGGAGGAAGAAGCTCCAAAAGGATGTAACTTTTTGGTACATGGAGCCTCCTCCTTGAGCCTTCAAACCAGCAACACCTCCCCTTGAATTTATTGCAGCCTCTAACATAAGGGAGAGAAGGGTCCTATTTATAGGGCCAAAATTCAGAGTTTAATCCAAGGGAAATTAGGAAATCAAGTTTTAATTGGATACGAAGAAGATATACATTGCCCAAGTGTCCTCCCAGGCCAAGTTTTAATTGGAGAAAAGCCCAAGAAAAATAAAGAAAAATATGAAAAAATAAGGAAAGGCTGAATTTTCAAGAAAAAAGAGAAAAACCACTCAAATAAGTCGATTTGAGGGTCAAATCGGGGCATCACAATGCAATAAAAGGAATTCTCAAAATGATGTCAAATTTGACGTGTCTACATATAGGTGATGTCAAATTGATTAAGGAAACTTTTCCATCTCACCAGACAATCAGTCAATGCGGGCTTTTCGAGCAAGTATTTGATTGGGTCCATTTGCGCCAAGAGCTTTACCTCATGTTCTAGAAAATAATGTTTCAGCTTTTGGGTGACCTAGACGACAGTCGCGCAAGTCTTTTCCATGACTGTGTACTTCTTGTCAGCTTCATTGAACAATTTGGACAAATAGTAGACTGCACATTCCCTCTGCGCGTCATCATATTGAGCCAAAACTGCTCCAACGGATTCTTCCCTGGTGGACACATAGAGCAGTAGAGGCTGGCCCGGGGCCGGGTGTATAACCCCAAAAATTTATAAAGAATAAATAATGTTATTAGTCATAAAAAATATGAAAATAAAATTTTTTGATAATAGAAATAGTTAAATATAGGTAATGGGCCTTAATATCAAATTAGTGGACTTTGAAACCCACTATAAAAGATAGAAGCCCAACTTACAATTTTGGAGGCCATTCCCTGTTAAAAGAACTAATGGGCTTTAATGAAACCTAAAAACTTAAGGGGCTTCTCCCGTATAAACCCAATTTTAAAAAGGGCCTTAGTTAGGAACACAAAACCCCACGATATCTAATGGGCTTTATAAAAGGACCTAAAGGCTAGGCCACAGTTTAACGTAAACCAAAACCCCTTATTAGATATGGCAGGAAAGCCCAACCCAATAGACGTTCGAAGAACATGCAAGAGGCCTTAGGGTTTTCATAGGTTAACAGAGAAAGCGACTGAGGTTTGGGCATTGAAAGGCTCCATGGGAGACTTAAGTCCCATTAGGAGTCTTATGTATGTACATTAGGAAGCTTAAACCCGTCTTCCTTAAAAATAAACCCAACCATTGGAGTAGAGCATGTTGTTGCGGCTTGTGCATTTTCCCTTGCGACGACGTTGTTTTTCCTGCTACTGTGTCAACCTCCTATACGCCATCCTCATCTTCTTCCCCTACTTCCGGCATTCCCGTGCGGCTGTTGCTGTGGCTGTCGTTGGTGCACGAAGAAGCACAAGCTTCTGCCTAGTCTTTCCTTCTCCTTCCTTCGCGTGGCAGGCTGTGCTGTTGCCGCTGTAGCACTCTTCTTCTATAGTTGAAGTGTTGTGTGCTACTGCTATTGTCGTTACTGTAGTAAAGAAAAGAAGCAAGGCCCTTCTTCTTCCTCTGACTATTTCTTCTTCATCCGTAAACACATTAAAGGTAGGCAATCTCCCAAGCAAAACACTAGATAATCATCATGCTAGATCGTTAGAACATGTAGACTCCTTCCATGAACTTTGTTGTTAGCTTGTAGCATGCCTAAACATGTTTTTTTGAACGTCTGGAGCTCATTACTGCATGAAAGAAATTAGCGACCATTGTCTGGCCGCTATTTACAAGAACTTGCACCCATATAAACGGATGCTATTTAATCTGCGACAGTAAGACTGCCGCTAATTCTTTTAGTTTGATAATAATTACATCATGTTTATAGTTAAATAACTACTGAACCATGTACCTAAAAATCATAAAATGTATACTTCTGGAATCCCTGTAATTTTCTTTATTTTCCTATGTCTTTATATCTTTGAAAATCCTTGTAATCTGAAAGTAGCACTGTTCATTCCCCAATGAATAGTAATGATCGAAATAAACAGTACCATGAGTCTGCTGGCGTATCCAGGTGATGCGGAGTAGCGTAAAACATTAAAAAGAATGAGCGATCGCTCATGCAGTCACTGTTTAATAAAAGAGCGCCTTCATAAAGATTCACTAATTCTGGTAAATTAAAATTACTGCTATTTGACCAGATAATTTATAATCTACGACCATCATCTGGGCGTTGTTCCAAAATCATGCGCCTTCTTGAAAAGTCACTCATTACTGAAAATATTACAATTATAAAGTTGAAATAGTGATTTAAGCGCCTTCATGCATGGGCGCTAATTCTTGTTAAGGTATTTGAAATTTAGTAAGACATTGATTGGGCGACGGTTCACAGAGTCGCTATATCTTGATATGGCGCTTCTCTGATCGGGCGCTATTTCTTAAGAATTGCTTATATAAAAAGAATATAAAAAGGAATGTGCGCCTTTATTAAAGATGCAAATTACAGAAATAACGTTCAGTTGGTGGGCGCCAATTCCAATGGGCGACCACTATATGGACGTCGATTTCCTATGATTATTTTTTCGCTCATGTTTTTATCCAGTGACCGTCGGATCTTGGCACCACTGTCTCACATCCGAGACTTGGTATCTGTTTTGGTTTCTATCGGTCACACTCAATTATCGGTGATGTTTGAACCCTTCACGGGATATTCCTTCCTTTGGACCAGCAATTTCATCATTGGGACCTCCATAAGTCTACGCTAGCCTTGGATTCCCTCAAGGCAGCCGAGCTGGTTGTACCATTAAAACCCTGAAACCCTGTAAGTCACGCCACTCTGAAGAAACGTAATGTTCTAGCCCTCATAGAGTGCTATTTTTGGCCTCTTTTAGAAATCTGTGTCTGACTGAAATTGCAACCTGTGCTCGGATGCCAAATTGAATTGGCGGCCATCCAGTGGGCGCATATTACTGATTTAGCGACCTGAGTTTGGACGCTATTTCCTCAAGCTTGTCCTGTCCACAATAATAGGCGACCACATGAGTGGGCGCTATTTCTGTAATTGGTGGCAGCCTAGTGGGTGCTAATTATCCCAAATTCTCAAATTGTCATGTGATTTATCGCCTATATTATCCTGTCCAAAGTTCTATCCTTGAATTCATGATTCAGTGGTTCTACTATAGAATTCCTACAGGCTTGATCCTTAAAACTCTTGGTCATTAACGTTAAGTGGAATTGGTCTAGATACAGTAGGGGCTATGGGTCTCGAAAAATTGACATTTCAATGCCAATGTATAAATTTGAGGTCATGATCTGATCCCATGGGCGAGGCAAAGTCCAAACGTGTGCCGGTATCATGAATGATCGGATGATGGCATTGCACCAAAGATAGCAAAATTGGTCTACGACATTTTCACAAGTGTTTTACATACTCATTAAATAAGTGTTTGAACTCCTTTATACAATGGCCAATCTTATAAAGTGATATTAACAAAAGCTCTAGTGAGAGTGAATGCTATAGTGGAGTGAATGTTATTATCTCCTCAAGAATGCTCTTGAATTACCTTAAGAAAGTACTTGTTATCTCGTCATGAATGTCCTTGATTTATACACTTGTCTATCTATTGTCTTTATATCCCTCGAAAGTATCGATCTTCTTGCCTATTCTTCTTTCTAGATCTTGAATCATGGTTCTTGAATTTATCTCCGAATTATTGTTATAGCTTGTGCCATTATAGTTCTCGATTGTGATAGCTTGCATGACCTGCATGTTCATATTAAACTGTAATTACTTAAAGCTAGCTTGGAGCTTGAGATATTAAGTCCTACTGAGCGTTCGCTCACCTAGTGTTTTCTAATATTTTTCAGGTAACGACCTTAGTGACGACAAGACCGAACAAGATGGGCAAGGGCAAGAGTGAAGAGTGCTCCAACATCTACATGAACCGTCTAGTCTGGTTATCTTGTGTCTTATGTTAAGTCTAGTCAAGTGTCTCATTGTAATTTTCTTTCATTGAGCCTTTTCTTTTATTGGGTTCAATTTATAATAAACTTATATTTGAAATAAAATTCTATTTTGTTCAAATTATATCTTGTCTTGACTATATTCTGATTGACATGGTTGTTTAACTGCCACGTTCTGACCAAACTACACGTTCTGTTGCTATCGGCTCAGGGCGTGATAGAAGGTGGTATCAGAGCCTAGGCTTTCTAAATACCTAGGTCATTAAGTCCAAGTTATTTTTGTGTCGTTCTTGCCAGTTACCCTATAGGAATCCCGTGAGATTTGGGTAGAGCTATGGGCTAACTAATAAAATGTGTTCCATCTACGCTAGATTAATGTCAAGATATGCGTAATATTTACTTAAAAACTTATGTTGTAGGCTAAAATGGCCGTCGAGCGAGCTCAATGGAGAGAGATGAAACGCACCGTACAAGTATTAACACAAGCCTTACAACAAGTTGCACAAGGGGGAGCACAACATGGAGCCGGGGATTTACATAGGAAGTTTAAAAAGATGAATCCCCCAAAGTTTGGTGGGTCTACAGACCCGGATGAGGCGGAAGATTAGGTGCAACAAATAGAGAGAACTTTCAAGGTGATGTAATGTACAGACCAAGAGAAGGTACTATTATAAACTTATCTTTTAGGACCGGTGCTATGGATTTAGAGGGGGGCGCATGAATCCCTCTTAAAAAATTTCTCCCAATTAAAATCTATAACAATCAGAGATGCGGAATTAAAGTAAAATGGAGCCTCGATAGACTTGGGTCCTCACTTCAAACAATGAGAAATAGATCAGATGAATTAACCTCTAGATCAACCCTATGCAAGCTATGCAAGCTACATAGAATACTCAGTTCATCTAAACAAATTTGTTCTCATGGAACCGGAATCAAGTGTTTAGTGTGCAAACCAAA
Organism: Amorphophallus konjac; assembly: GCA_022559845.1. Lineage (NCBI taxonomy): Eukaryota > Viridiplantae > Streptophyta > Magnoliopsida > Alismatales > Araceae > Amorphophallus > Amorphophallus konjac. The sequence continues at coordinate 265,776,042 of CM040120.1, forward strand.
TTTCCACTAGACTGAAGAAACAGATCGGCCTATGCATACATCAGCGAGTCAAATAAGGCAACCAAACCACAGTAGAGAAGGGAGTTTTTAGGTGGTTCAGTCCACAGACCTACGTCCACCCCACACTCAAACCTGAGTGTGGATTCCTGCTGATACACAGCTTAAACCGCTGGGCCTCACAGCTTGCCTACAACTGCTGAGCAACACAGCTTGCTGTCCGAGGTATCCACCTCGCCCGCTGAGCAACACAACTTGCTGTCCGAGGTATCCACCTCACCTGCTGAGCAACACAGCTTGCTGACCAGAGGAATCCGCCTCTGCAACGCTGAGCAATACAGCTTAGCTCTGCTGACTAACAACTTGAAATAGAGTTCAAATGAAAACAAAAGATGATAAAACACAGCGACTGAAAGCTGTAAAAGATAGCAACATAAATGTGGCTCTCATGGAGCTGACTGGATTGGATATGATCCAGATTTCAGTAGGGACATATCTTCAGATGAAGCTTCTCTTCTTCTCCTCTAACTCTCTATCTCTCTCTCTATCTTTCTTCTTCTTCTTCGTTTCTTTTCTTCTCTGCTACTCTCTCTCTTTTTCTCTCTCCTTCTCTTCTTCTAGATCGTGCAGGCTCTTTCTACTTCTGCTCTTTCAAGTAACTTCCCTATTTCGATCACTCTGCTCCTCAAGAGGAAGCTTTTTATTTATAGAGCAGTGAACAGATAGGACGTGTGGTCATCACGATTCTCGCCCGAATATCTAGGTCACGTGTCAGCATCATAGCATCGTTGCATTCCACGTGTCACGATCCTGGCACTTTCTTTCATTCTCGAGTTATGTGCCCTTCTTAGATTCCTCAAACAGAGATCCTATCAGGTCAAACTTATTATCAGTTTGAATCAATCTGAAGGAAAAGAAAAGGATGCATCGAGTTAGTTCAAGATTTGAACTAAGCATGTACAGACTTGATGGTGTGTAATGCAGTATGCATATAGGAAAGTATGCACATTGAAGAGGAATGCTCAGGCATGCCACCGAGATGTGTACAAACTTTTGTGTGCATGCGACAAGATGATGTACAGACTTGCTGCTGAAGAGTGTACAGACTTTGTTGTGAAAGATGCACAAATGCACGGACTTAATCACATGTAGCAACAGGAGTTGCATCGACTCAACTCTCGCATGGTTGACACTTGCTCCGACTTAGTTACGTGCAACAACTAAGAATGCATCAACTATGTGTATGCGTGAAGCACAACAATGCAAAAAGATGCACTGAGTTGGTTCGAGAATGTATAGACTTGCTAAGACATCAAGGCAACCGTGTGCAGACTTAGTATTTAAATGCACGATCTTTACGTATGTATGGAACAAAAGATGCACAGACATGCCACCGAAGAATGTACATACTTTGTGTGTAATGTACAAACGATGCACAGATATGCCACCGAAGAATGTACAGACCTTGAGTGCATGGTACAAAAGATGCACAGACATGCCGTCGAAGAATGTACAGACTTTGAAGTAAAAGATGCACATATGCATATAGTTAGTCGCGTGCAGCAACAAATGTTGTACAAACTTGAGTTGATGCTGCAACAGGAGTTGCACGGACTTGGTGACTAAGTATGCGCTAAGAAGACATGCAGTCTAGGCAAAACTCTGTATAGACTTAACATGTGCATGGGCATTTAATCAGAACAAAGCACTCAAAACATCATTTCATCATCAATGCACAAGGGGCTGGACCTAACACACTCCCCATAGCATTTATCATAGATCATCATCATTCTTATGTGATGACTCATTGAGTTGCTATCATCAAAACAACAACACCCTATCATCAAAGTACAAGGGGCACAACAATCTTCCCCTTTTTGATGATGTCAACACAATGAGTCACACAGACTCAGCAAACAATTCTCCCCCTTTGACATAATGAAAAAGGAAATAAATTTTGAGTGGAATAAAAGACATGTATGAAATCTGATACCAATTCTCCCTCGTAGAAACATGCAAAATGAGCACTGAAGAATACAATATAAGAACTCCCCCTATCAACATGAATGTTTGACTACTCTCCCCTTAAATGAAAGATGACCCAGAACTTCCCCCGAAGTGCAGGAATGAACTCTTGTTATCCAATGAAGCAATCTGAAATCTGCCATCACAAGGAATCCAAAACAATAATAGTTGTGGCACCTCACATATGTATGGACAGAATAAAGCAGGTGGAAAGTCCACAGAACTAGAACTGGTTACAAAAACAAGATGGAAGATTCCAACAGTGTGGAGAGTAAAATGAGACTGGTGATGTAATTAAAGTAATTGTAGCCAAAGGTAGAGTGATATCACTGGAAGAGTAGCACAAGATTTTTCAAGAATCATTCAGCAGAGATTGAGCAGGAAGTGACCAACGGGTGGATGATCAAGTTGTCAGAGGTGAACCTAATCAGAAGAAATTATTATATAGCAGGTACCACAGTTATAAGTCCATGCAAGAATAGACTCCCCTATCATAAGGGGTTATGAATTAACCTACATTACCCACCTGGTTTAAGCATGATGTATACTGAATCTGTCAATTAAATTCATTACTCATATCTGAAACTAAGTTTTAATAAAGATTAACCAGCTAATCAAGCAATGCTCCAGATCAATCATCTTCTAACTTACTCAAATACTCTCAATGACACCTTTGAGAGTTACGTATGGTAGTATTGAGATTAATCACCTTTGCTTGAATGTGAGGTTGACTAAATTTGCAAGATATTTACTTTTGATCAGCACATTATTTTTCTTGAGCAATTTTAGTTGATCAACACATTTTTACATGAGGCACAACACGTCTCAGGTGAAGTGACCCAGTTACTCAGTGTGATAACTGGCATTACCTCTAAATGTGAGAATAGAGTTAGCAAATGAAATGTCGTTTTACATGAGGAGACACCTTGATTAGAGGCCAGAATCTCCAGTTACTCAACACAGTCATGCCATTGCTCTATCAGATTTTCAATCATTTTTCCACCAGAGATAACTATGGTACTTCATGACTTAGGTTTACTCTATTTCTTTGATAGAGAACCTAGTTTCTCAGTGACCAAGGTCATTGCTCCGATAATTATTTTTCTTCTTAGACAACCTTTTTCAACATGATGTTTAAAAACAATACTACCTCTATGTATCTCTACCAAAGTAGCCTTGAACTCATATTTTCAGAATTCAGATGAATGAGTCTAGATATTTTATGACATGGGTGGTTAAGAATTATTAAACCTTATGATTCAAATACTTTCAAACATTCAAATTCAAATCCGAGGATACATTAGACTTATACCAATTTGAATCAGTGGATATTCTTAACTCTGTATGATAGGAGTTTCTTCTAAGGTTTCAGACATATAAACAAGGTACACAACTTAGATTTCTCAAATCAGTCCAATCAATGCAACTGAACAATTTATCCACACCAGATCACAGAATTCTGATATGAAAGAATTTGAACAGATTTTCAAGGATTTCAGCAGATGATTAGTCAAGAGAGAAGAATTCTATGATATTCACAAGATGGAACCAAACCAGCCAGACCAGCTTGAAGGAATGTGAGTGAGTGGGAAAAGTTGGCCGTCCAAATAACAATAACCAAGAAGAAAGCATCAAAGTTATGCATATCAAAATATGGTAGCTGAGTCTGGAGTACAGACAGATCAGCTTATCATGTAATTATAGTTAAGAATTCGAGTGAAATACACAGGAGCAAGAGAGGAATTCAAATATTTGGACATGAAGAGTCTGGATTGAAAAGGATTAATAGGTCAAAAATGCTCCTCCTGTCTGGATGCAATGGGTCATCTTATTAAATGAATTTTCTGAAAGACATCCATCTACTCCCCCTGACTGAATGCATTGTATTCAATGAAAACCTAACACATGGTTTTATGATTTGTGCTCATGGATCAGGCATGCAATGCAATCAGAGAGAGAGAGAGAGACTACTTGATACACCAAGTTTAGACATTACTACCCTCTCCCCGACATTATGATGCACCGACCTACATGCTATTTAAACACAAGATGCACGGACTATATGCAAGACATGCAACTATCTATACCTGGTGCAATACATGCATCAATTTGAAACATCAACTATGCAAGGCATGCATATGACACTCAGTTGTGCAAAATAATTGTTCAAACATCATAGCATTCTTTATTCAGAAATCAATGACAAGCTGACACAGGATAATTTTTCAAATAATTCAACTCTCAAATCAGAATGAAATCAACACACATGAATATGAAAGTGAGCCGAATAACTAGACAGGAAGGGTTCAAGAGGTGAACGACTAGTGAGTCTAAAATACTCCCCCTGTCTAGATGCAATGAGTTATTCATTTTTAGATTTTTCAATTTAGATGATATGCAATGCATCACACTGTATATATGCACTATGCAACGAGACTGGTCATGAGCAGCAAGAACATCATGCGAAATCAATCAAATTTTCAAAAGATTTCAATTAAGCACATATAGATTAATATGATATGCAAACATCTAAAGCAAACAATTTCTGATAACAGAATTTAGAATAGATTTTAAGAACTGACCTGAATAGTGCAATCCTGGGGGTTTCATTCTTGAGTGCCTTGGATTATTAACCCCTTTATTCATCAACTTCCAAGGCACACCTGTAGCACATTAATCATTTTAATCCTGCAGGGACCCAAACAGCCTTGGGTCCTACGTTAACCCTGACAGGTGTTCTGAACAGTCTCTTAGCAACATTATCATCATAATCAATCAGGTAACAACTATCCATGGAGTGACCAGATTTTCCACAATATCTACATGAAACAACAGATTTTCTGGTCCTATAATGCATATCAACAACAGTCTGAGACCCATGAACATAAGCATGAAATGTTATGTTGTATGCATAGATAGTTTGTTTCTTATTACCTGATAACCAACAATTTGCAGACTTATGACCTGGTTTATCACAGTTGAAGCATGAAATATTCACAGGTCTTGTTCTAGGGAACTTAGCAGATTTGGAGTTGGCATGATTTCGCTGAGCATACTAGCAGTCCTTGATTGCATGCCCATACTTACCACATTCAAGGCATCTAAGGTGCTTGCCTCTTGAGTCATTTTTTCCCCAATAATTTCCTGACCAGCACTCATCTGCCTTGTGCCCAGGCTTGTTTCAAGTGAAACAAATAATATGCTGGCATGAAGTAGATTTATATCTATATGGGCCATGAGCATGTGAGGAAATTCTAGCATGCAGTTTATTGTCTTCTTTCATGATAAAACATGCATTCATTAGATGACCACGCCTACCACAGTAATGACATGATGCATCAGATTTCTTAGTGGTGTGGTTTCTATCAGATGAATTCCTAGAATGCAGTGTTTTATTTGCATGCTCATCTTCTTTTAATAGTCTGCAATCGTCCATGATATGCCCTGCTTTGCCACAGTAATAACATGAGGCTTCCTTCTCAGATGCATGCGAGTGATTAGGTGATTTGTAAGTGGCATGCAATTCACTATCATAATCCACGCAACCATCAAAATTCCTAGCACGTGCAGGGACAAATTTAATCTTATTCGTTTGAGCATTCCCTTTTAAATTCTTCCTATTTTTCTCAATTTTCATTTTTTTTTATTTTTCTGAGCATTGAATTGAAATACAGATGATGAAGGTGATTTCTGATTTTTACTTTTTTTTGGGGATTGATTTGTGGTACCAGCTACATTAGAGTTTTGCACAAAAGTGATGTATAGATGTTTTCTAATAGTTTCCTTAACATCAAAACTGTAACTTATCCCCTTTCTTGAATTATCATCCTCACCTTCCATGATAGCTTTCATTTTTCCTTTAATTTTAGCAGACTCGGATGCAGAGTTTTCCAGATCATGAATTTTATCTTCCAAAGAAGCAATGTGAAGTTCATAACTAGTAATCTCCTGTTCACTAGAATTAAGACACTCACTTAGCACCTTGTTGCAGTTTTATATTTCTCAATTTCTTGTTCCAGATTGCACAGTCTTTCAGTTTCTTCTATACCAACAGATTTTCCCTTTTCTAATGCAAGAAGTCTTTCAGATATAGCATTATTCAACTGTTTCAGTTTTTCATTTTCTTTTATCAACTTCTCATTTTCTTCATCATATTTTTCACTACTGGATATTGAGTCCAGTCTCTCAATCAATTTTTCTTCTCTTTGTTCAACTTTGAGTTTCTCATTCAACAAGTCTTTGTTTTCCTCTTTTGGAGAAACAATCAATTTTCTCTGCCACTCATTTTCATCATAAAGATCTTCATTTCGTTCTTTTAGAGCCGAGCACTTATTGCAACTTGATTTTAGAGAGGAAACATGCACACCTTCCTTGTTAACTTTCTCTATTTCAGCTTCAAAATTTTTATTATTCCTCTGAATTTCACTGTTCTCAGCTTTCAATTTCTTCAGATCAGAATTAATCCTTTCCAACTCTTCCAGATTTATCAGATGTTCATCAGTTTTCACCTCCAATTGACTTTCTAATTCAAAAATTTTATTGGCACATTCTTGGTTTTCATTTTTCTGCAGACACATTTGCTTCATATTCAAGTGAGTCTCAGATAAACATTCATCATATAATTCATTAATCTTCAAGCACTTTTCACATGATGAATTAGAATCATTTTTATCAATTTTCTTTTTCATTTTCTTATGCTATTTTCTTAAATGATCATAAGACTCCAGCAATTCATTATATGAAGCAATCCAATCATCCAGGGTGTAATTTTCGAAGATGTTTACCTTATCATCATCATGTTCTTCATCTTGATTGCTACTTTGTTCACTCCCTTGAGCCATCATGCATCGATTATCATCTCTACCGCAAGCAGCCTTCAATTTATCCAGGATTTCCTTGGTAGACCTGCAGGATGAAACACATGAAATTAAAGCTCTGTTAAGAGATCCCTTCATCAAGTTTAGTGCTCTACCATTAACAGAATTTTTTAATTTATCCTTCTCGGTCCATTTGGATTTATCTCTCGATAATTTGTGTGGACCGTGAGTCATTACCTTCCAAAGATCAGGATCGGTTGTCCTTACATACTGACGCAACTTTTCCAACCATAGATCAAAATGTTCACCTCTGAAGATCGGTGGATGAGCCATCGAGAAATGCTTAATCAATTGAATGAGATGAGAAATGCTCCGAAAACAATAGGGATACAGCAAGTCACCGGCTCAGTGAGACTAAAGCACGGAAAACGACAAAACCAGACCCACTCTGAAATGCACCACGGAAGTAGCAGGATCCTCTGTAGATCGTTGGATCTAAATGCACAGAGACCTGCTCTGATACCAACCGTTAGGACCGGTGCTATGGATTCAGAGGGGGGTGAATGAATCCCTCTTAAAAAATTTCTCCCAATTAAAATCTATAACAATCAGAGATGCGGAATTAAAGCAAAATTGAGCCTCGATAGACTTGGGTCCTCACTTCAAACAACGAGAAATAGATCAGATGAATTAACCTCTAGATCTACCCTATGCAAGCTATGCAAGCTACATAGAATACTCAGTTCATCTAAACAAATTTGTTCTCATGGAACCGGAATCAAGTGTTTAGTGTGCAAACCAAATTTCCACTAGACTGAAGAAACAGATCGGCCTATGCATACATCTAGCGAGTCAAATAAGGTAATCAAACCACAGTAGACAAGGGAGTTTTTAGGTGGTTCAGTCCGCAGACCTACGTCCACCCCACACTGAAACCTGAGTGTGGATTCCTATTGATACACAGCTTAAACCGCTGGGCCTCACAGCTTGCCTACAACCACTGAGCAACACAGCTTGCTGTCCGAGGTATCCACCTCGCCCGCTGAGCAACACAGCTTGCTGTCCGAGGTATCCACCTCGCCTGCTAAGCAACACAGCTTGCTGACCAGAGGAATCCTCCTCTGTAACGCTGAGCAATACAGCTTAGCTCTGCTGACTAACAGCTTGAAATAGAGTTCAAATGAAAACAAAAGATGATAAAACACAGCGACTGAAAGCTGTAAAAGATAGCAACATAAATGTGGCTCTTATGGAGCTGACTTGATTGGATATGATCCAGATTCCAGTAGGGACAGATCTTCAGATGAAACTTCTCTTCTTCTCCTCTAACTCTCTCTCTCTCTCTCTATCTTTCTTCTTCTTCTTCGTTTCTTTTCTTCTCTGCTACTCTCTCTCTTTTTCTCTCTCCTTCTCTTCTTCTCTCTTTCTCTTCTTCTGGATCGTGCAGGCTCTTTCTGCTTTTGCTCTTTCAAGTAAGTTCCCTATTTCGATCACTCTGCTCCTCAGGAGGAAGCTTTTTATTTATAGAGTAGTGAACATATAGGACGTGTGGTCATCATGATTCCCACCTGAATATCTAGGTCACGTGTCAGCATCATAGCGTCGTTGCATTCCACATGTCACGATCCTGGCACTTTCTTTCATTCTCGAGTTATGTGCCCTTTTTAGATTCCTCGAACAGAGATCCTGTCAGGTCAAACTTATTATCAGTTTGAATCAATCTGAAGGAAAAGAAAAGGATGCATCGAGTTAGTTCGAGATTTGAACTAAGCATGTACAGACTTGATGGTGTGTAATGCAGTATGCATATAGGAAAGTATGCACATTGAAGAGGAATGCTCAGGCATGCCACCGAGATGTGTACATACATTTGTATGCATGCGACAAGATGATGTACAGACTTGCTGCTGAAGAGTGTACAGACTTTGTTGTGAAAGATGCACAAATGCACAGACTTAATCGCATGTAGCAACAGGAGTTGCATCGACTCAACTCTCACATGGTTGACACTTGCTCTGACTTAGTTACGTGCAACAACTAAGGATGCATCGACTATGTGTATGTGTGAAGCACAACGATGCAAAACGATGCACTGAGTTGGTTCGAGAATGTATAGACTTGCTAAGACATCAAGGCAACCGTGTGCAGACTTAGTATTTAAATGCACGATCTTTACGTATGTATGGAACAAAAGATGCACAGACATGCCACCAAAGAATGTACAGACTTTGTGTGCAATGTACAAACGATGCACAGATATGCCACCGAAGAATGTACAGACCTTGAGTGCATGGTACAAAAGATGCACAGACATGCCGTCGAAGAATGTACAGACTTTGAAGTAAAAGATGCACATATGCATATAGTTAGTCGCGTACAGCAACAAATGTTGTACAGACTTGAGTTGATGCTGCAACAGGAGTTGCACGGACTTGGTGACTAAGTATGCGCTAAGAAGACATGCAGTCTAGGAGAAACTCTGTACAGACTTAACCTGTGCATGGGCATTTAATCAGAACAAAGCACTCAAAACATCAGTTCATCATCAATGCACAAGGGACTGGACCTAACACACTCCCTTTAGCATTTATCATAGATCATCATCATTCTTATGTGGTGACTCATTGAGTTGCTATCATCAAAACAACAACACCCTATCATCAAAGCACAAGGGGCACAACATTATCAACTAGAGAAAGATACTCGGGCATGGTGGGCATCCGTGGAAGCAATCTTGCCCAACGAGCAAGTTACATGGGGTGAGTTCTTAGAACACTTTAATGAGAAGTATTTCTCGAAAAAAATTTGTGAGAAGAAGGCTATGGAGTTTGCGGCCTTGAAAGAACGTAGTTTATCAGTAGCAAATTATGAAGCAAAGTTTTCTAGACTGGCTCGGTACACACAACACTTAGTCTGCACGGAGAAAATGAGAGCGAGGAGATTCATGAACCGTTTAAAGGTGGAGCTTATTCTACAATTTGCTCCACTAGAGATTCAAACCTACACGGAGATGATTAGGAAAGCGCAACTCTTGGAAGATGTTGTAGATATGATGGAACGAATCAAAGGGAATGTCACCAAGAAGGAGTTAGCGAATGGATCCAAGAATAAGGAAACCGTGAACGATAAGAAGAGGTTCAATGGAGGTAACGGTTCCTATAAGGACAAGAAACCCCGGAATGTTGATCAACAAATTGTTCCTGCCAAGGAGAAATGTGAGCATTGCAAGAAAGGGAGGCACAACCCAGACGAGTGTTAGTATAAACTCAGGAAATGCATCCATTGCAGAAGCAGAGATCATAAGATCGCCCGTTGTCCACTCTTAAAGGAAGAAGTGCCGCAAGCATTGAAAGGTAATGACGTAAACCTATCTCATCCATAATTGCATGAATCGAATATGGTAATCTTAGCACTTAGCATGTTATGAGAATGATCTAGCTAGAATACATGTTTTGGATATGGTGATTTTACCCCACTATTAGGGAAAGGAATTATGAGAATTTGGGGATCAAATTCTTTTAAGTGGGGGAGGGTGTAGCACCCCGAAAATTTATAAAGAATAAATATTGTTATTAGTCATAAAAACAAATATGAAAATAAAAAATTTTGATAATAGAAATAGTTAAATATAGGTAATGGGCCTTAATATCAAATTAGTGGACTTTGAAACCCACTATAAAAGATAGAAGCCCAACTTATAATTTTGGAGGCCATTCCCTATTAAAAGAACTAATGGGCTTTAATAAAACCTAAAAACTTAAGGGGCTTCTCCCGTATAAACCCAATTTTAAAAAGGGCCTTAGTTAAGAACACAAAACCCCACGATAGCTAATGGGCTTTATAAAAGGACCTAAAGGCTAGGCCACAGTTTAACGTAAACCAAAACGCCTTATTAGATATGGCAGGAAAGCCCAACCCAATAGACGTTCAAAGAACATGCAAGAGGCCTTAGGGTTTTCATAGGTTAACAGAGAAAGCGGCTGAGGTTTGGTGATGGGAATCAACTCCGAGCATGTACATTTTATTTTTGTATTTATGTCCTTTTATTTATTTTTATATTCTGGAGGAAGTAGATTCGCAATTGTAAGGCTTTATGAGCCTATTTGTTCATCCTTAGGATTGTGTGGGTTTATGTGCAAAATGCCAGTAGGACCTGCAAGGGGGCTCCCACTCCTATCCCATTGGTCCACCTCATCCATGTGGGGCTGGTCAAAGGCCAAGATGGCATCTAGAAGGTTTGAAAAGTCAATTGACACATGGGGGAGACAAGTGATTTAAAATGTCAAGGGTAGGCCACCTACCACACCCACCTAGTCAAGGGGGCGCCCCCCCTATTTTGTTCCATTTTAATTTTTGTAAAAAGGCCATTAGAACTAATTAGTTCTATACCTTGTATACCCCTCCCAACCCTAGATCTGAGGGCATTAGTGGTCATTTTCCATTTATTATATAAAGCATGTATTTTCCATTTGAATGAATTAATGAGAAGAAAAAATTGAATGTGCATTGGAGCAGATTTGCGCCCCCCTCTCTCTCCTCTGATTCCTTCTTCTTTTTTCAAGATTTCAGGGTGGAAACCCCTTCTATCTCAGCCCCTCTATCTCTAGATTCATCTCTGGTGCCGCCGCCGCCGTTCGTGCCGCCATCGAGCCGCCGCGAAGCCGCTTCCGAAGTGCTGTCCAAGGTTCTGTTCTGCTGGACACAGGTTCACTCCGGGATTTTTAACTCCTAGCTCCGACATCATCTGGAGTTGAGATTTTCAGGGTTGGTTTCCCACTTGATTCCCAACCTCTAGTAAAATTATCCCGTCATTTCACCTTCTTTTTATAATTTCCATTTTTGTGTCTTTCTATCTTCCTGATCTGTCCCTTTTCAGATCTGTCTAGCAGAAGCTTAGTTCTTCCCCCTTTTGACCCCCTTCTTGATTTTTTTTTGAATACCCAAATTTATTTGAGGCTCTGCCCACCATCCCCATCTTTCAAATTTTTTTGTTGAATTTAAAAAGCCCTCTACCTATTTTTAGAAACTGTGTCTTTCCCACAACTTCAGTTCTGTTTCTACTGTCCAGATCCGACACCGAGTCAGTATAAAATCCCCAAAAACTCGAAACTTACACCAAATCTTTCATACAATATATCCCCATCTTCCTCTCTTTGGCCTCTACAACTTTCATGAAGGGCTCAAAGGCTGAATCGAAGGTCTACATCGCAGTCCACGCCAACTCTCAGGAAACCTTAGTCCTGCCCTGAGTTTTCAGATCCTATCAACTAGCAGCTTGAATACTCGACAAAGGCCATCAACAAGAAATTCAAATTTCTTTCTCCAGCCGTTGATCAAAGGATTTCAAGTCAGCTTTCCATTGGTACCTCTTGTGCATCGATCCGACGTCGGGAGTAACTGCAGCACCGGATTTCGTTGGGACACGCGGGTCTGAAACAGCAGTTCAGATCTATGGGCAGCAACTCCGACGAGTGAAGAACGGAGCCACCCGACCTCCGGCCGGCGAATCAGCGTGCCGCCTTCCCAAGGAGCGCCCCTCCCGGGGTCCCCACCACAGTGGTGCCACCCCGGTCCCACGCGGGCCCACTGACCAGCACGTGGGCCCCACGATCGTGCATACGTGTGCAGCCGAAGCTACGCAAGAAGCAGCCCGTCAACCCGAACCCGCTACTCCCGGGTCCCATTGTGTCGCCATTTACCTCCCTACGTGGAGTGGGCATTCATATTCATTGCTGTAATATTTGTGTAATAATTGTTCCGGGAGTATCAGTTCGGTCGGGGTCGTCTTCCCCACGCCGAGAGCATGGAGGTATCGTGTTCGCTCCTTACTCGACACTTTGCTTAGTTCGTATATGCTTTATATGCCACTGCTAGAGAGCATGATAGAGTAACTTAGCTTGCTAATTATTGTTATTCACTGCTGTGAGTGAGAGAGAGATACCGTCCCGTGACCCGATCCGGGCACGAAAAGAGAGCCGACCACCCTAGCTCACTACCGGTTTTCCAACCATGTACGTCCGACGCTTCCCTCGCTAAGGGACGATTACGAGTTTGCATAGAGTCCGAGGATCGCATAACCATTTGGGGTCGAGTCGCGTGGTCCGTCCCGCATCAATTTGGTATCAGAGCGCCAAGTTTGAGTCTAGGGTGTCAAAAATAAAAAAAAAGAGTGTCATTTACGTCTAGTCATCGTCGAAGTCGGTCTGGGTTGCATTTGCATCCCTTTACTCGGTATATAAAAAGGTGTTGTCCGAACGTTTGGCTACGCCTATCGGGAAGGCCGCACACTTGCGCGAGTGATCTTTGGATCTATTAACTCCGCCACATACCGAGTCTTGGTTTAAGTCTAGGTGCATCATCCTTGCATTAGTCGGTGTCTCCTAGTCCGTGTGTCATTGCATGCCCACTCGGCGAGGTACCCAATACCATCGCCCTGCACCTATGGCCAACCCACGGGATACCATCTCGGGAGACCTTCATTCCTTGCACGAGGCGATCATGGCCCTCGTAGACCAGATGGACTAATCCGAGGCAGCCTTCAAGAGCTTCTCGGACCGTATAGATGGTCACTTTAACGGCATGAAGGAACGGATAGAGTCATCCGACAGATCCGTCCAAGGTCTGGTCAGACGGTTGGATAGGATGTCACACGGAGACCCTCCTAGGGTGGCTTAGGGCCCACCCGCACCCGTTCAGGCGGTTGCCCAAGCCTAAGACCTTCCCATAGCCCAGGCCCAGCCCGCCGTTGTGGCCCAGGATCCGCCCGTACATGCTCCTCCGCCACCACAGGCTCCTCCGCCCGCCATTCCTCGGGTTCCCGAACTACCGCGCCGTGACCTTGGTCTCGAGGACTATGGGTCCGATAACGCCTATGAGGGGTATGGTCAACGCTGTCGTGGCCTCCAGCCACAGAGAGATGAGGAGGACGATAGGGTCCTTAAGACCGTGCGAGCGGACCCTCCCATTTTTTACGGGTCTTTGGATCCGAAAGTTTATTTAGATTAGGAGTTCGGCATGGACTGATACTTTGATTGGTATGATATGTCGAAGCGTCGAAGGATCCGATTTGCTACCATGAAGCTCATGGGACAGGCACAAACATATTGGAAGAATGTAGAGAGCCTATTATTTCAGCGGCTAGAGCCCCCGATTGATACATGGGGCGAAATGAAGCTTAAGCTTCGGCAAAAGTACCTTCCTCCCACGTACCGTTAGCGACTCATCGATAGGTGGCAGAGTCTTAGCCAGGGAGACCGGTCCATCTCGGAATACATCGTTGAATTTGATGAGTACTTTCTGCGATGTGGTGTCACGGAGGAGAGTACCATGCCCGTTTCCCGCTTTCGACGTGGTTTGCGGCCCCACTACCATTATGAGCTTTTCCGCCGCAATGCCAAGACGTTGGAAGAAGCATATCAGGTTTCTCTCGAGTTGGAGCAATTTGAGGGAGAGTTCGAGCCTAGCCATCGGTCGGGCCCCACCCCTCTTCATAGTACCGAGCCCCGTCACTCTTTAGGCCCACCTCAGCGGGCCCCCATGGCTTGATCTCAGGAGCCCACCCGTCAGGAGCAGTTCGCTCCACAGCCTCGCCCTCCCCCACCCCGGGATCTACCTCCATCCCAACCCTCGGCACCCATTGCCCGCCCTCCAGCACCAGCACCCCCACCCCTATTGCCCACGGCACCTACAGCTCCACCCCTGTTGCCTACACCCCCTGCCCATCGAGAGGATAAGGGTAAGGGACCTCTTATCGGAGAGATCAGTAGGTCACGGGTGCAGTGTTTCCACTGTCATGGGTTTGGCCACATCGCCAACCAGTGTCCCTCTCGTTCCACTCTAGCCCTAGGGGTTGGAGAATCCTCGCCTTCTGGGCTTGTGTCTATCATCTACGAGGCTGATCCGGAACTAGCTGATGAGTACGAAGCTCTGGAGGAGTCTATCGATGCTCAGGATGCGGCCACTTAGTGGGGTTGATGTCACCACCACCTTAAGTCTAGGGTCATGCATGAGTCATTTTTTTTTGTGTGATTTGTGGTTTGTTAGGAGTCTGCATGTGTCGTGTGCAAGCTCGTCGATGTTAGTCCCCTATGAGTGAGAGGTGAGTGGACTCGCTCGATGAGTATGGGATCAGTTCTACATCTATACCCGGATCTAGTCACCTATAGGGACCCAGCGGTGATTCCTAGTGAGTCTTCGAGTCGCCCCCTTCCCTTTGAGAGTGACCCCATCCCGGAGTGTCCACCACCGGCCTTGTTCCCACAGTAGCTTGCGCATATCGAGTATATACGGAATGAGTAGGTGACAGTCACGTGGAGTGGGGCGTACCCGCGTTACTTGGTACGGTGAGGGATTCACCGGAGCGACTCGAGCAGCCGTACCCCTACTCGACGGGGTCGAGTTCTTCCCACCTAGAGAGAATTGATGGGAATCAACTCCGAGCATGTACATTTTATTTTTGTATTTGTGTCCTTTTATTTATTTTTATATCCTGGGGGAAGTAGATTCGCAATTGTAAGGCTTTATGAGCCTATTTGTTCTTCCTTAGGATTGTGTGGGTTTATGTGTAAAATGCCAGTAGGACCTGCAAGGGGGCCCCCACTCCTATCCCATTGGTCCACCTCATCCATGTGGGGCTGGTCAAAGGCCAAGGTGGCATCTAGAAGGTTTGACAAGTCAATTGACACATGGGGGAGACAAGTGATTTAAAATGTCAAGGGTAGGCCACCTACCACACCCACCTAGTCAAGGCCCCCCCTATTTTGTTCCATTTTAATTTTTGTAAAAAGGCCACTAGAACTATTTAGTTCTATACCTTGTATGCCCCTCCCAACCCTAGATCTGAGGGCATTAGTGGTCATTTTCTATTTATTATATATAGCATGTATTTTCTATTTGAATGAATTAATGAGAAGAAAAAATTGAATGTGCATTAGTGCAGATTTGCGCCCCCCTCTCTCTCCTCTGGTTCCTTCCTCTTCCTTAAAGATTTCAGGGTGGAAACCCCTTCTATCTCAGCCCCTCTATCTCTAGATTCATCTCTGGTGCCGCCGCCGCCGTTCGTGCCGCCATCGAGCCGCCGCGAAGCAGCTTCCGAAGTGTTGTCCAAGATTTTGTTCTGCTGGACAGAGGTTCGCTCCGGTATTTTTAACTCCAAACTTCGACATTATCTGGAGTTGAGATTTTCAGGGTTGGTTCCCCACTTGATCTCCAACCTCCAGTAAAATTATCTCGTCATTTCACCTTCTTTTTATATTTTTCTATTTTTGTGTCTTTCTGACTTCCAGATCTGTCCCTTTTCAGATCCGTGTAGCAGAAGCTTAGTTCTTCCCCCTTTCGACCCCCTTCTTGATTTTTGTTTGAATCCCCAAATTTATTGGAGGATTTGTCCACCATCCCCATCCTCCAAAAAGTTTCGTCAAATTTCAAAAGCCCTCTACCTATTTTTAGAAATTGTGTCTTTCCCCCAACTTCAGTTCTGTTTCTGCTGTCCAGATCTGACCCCGAGTCAGTATAAAATCCCAAAAAACTCGAAACTTCCACCAAATCTTTCACACGATATATCCCCGTCTTCCTCTCTTCGGCCTCTACAACTTTCATGAAGGGCTCAAAGGCTGAATCGAAGGTCTACATCGTAGTCCATGCCAACTCTCAGAAACCTTAGTTCTGCCCTGAGTTTTCAGATCCTATCAACTAGCAGCTTGAATATTCGACAAAGGCCATCAACGGGAAATTAAAATTTCTTTCTATGGCCATAGATCGAAGGATTTCAAGTCAGATTTGCATCGGTACCTCTTGTGCGTCGATCCGACGTCGGGAGTAACAGCAGCTGCAGATTTCGTCAGGACGTGCGGGTCTGAAACAGCAGTTCAGATCCGTGGGCAGCAACTCCGACGAGTGAAGAACGGAGCCGCCCAGCCTCAGGCCGGAAAATCAGCGCGCCGCCTTCCCAAGGAGCGCCCCTCCGGGCGTCCCCACCACAGTGGTGCCACTCCGGTCCCACACGGCCCCACTGACCAGCACGTGGGCCCCACGATCGTGCATACGTGTGCAGCCGAAGCTACGCAAGAAGCAACCCGTCAACCCGAACCCACTACTCCCGGGTCCCATTGTGTCGCCATTTACCTCCCTGCGTAGAGGGGGCATTCATATTCATTGCTGTAATATTTGTGTAATAATTGTTCCGAGAGTATCAGTTCGGCCGGGGTCATCTTCCCCACTTCGAGAGCGTGGAGGTATCGTGTTCGCTCCTTACTCGGCACTTTGCTTAGTTCGTATATGCTTTATATGCTGCTGCTAGAGCGCATGATAGGGTAATTTAGCTCGCTAATTATTGTTATTCACTGCTGCGAGAGAGAGAGAGATACCATCCCGTGACCCGATCCGGGCACGAAAAGAGAGCCGACCACCCTAGCTCACTGCCGGTTTTTCAACCGTGCACGTCCGACGCTTCCCTCGCTAAGGGACGATCGCGAGTTTGCATAGAGTCCGAGGTTCACATAACCATTTGGGGTTGAGTCGCGTGGTCCGTCCCACATCATTTTGGCAATGAAAGGTTGCATGGGAGACTTAAGTCCCATTAGGAGTCTTACATATGTACATTAGGAAGCTTAAACCCCTCTTCCTTATAAATAAACCCAGCCATCGGAGCAGAGCATGTTGTTGCTGCTTGTCCGTTTTCCCTTGCAACGACGTTGTTTTTCCTACTGCTGTGTCAACCTCCTGTACGCCATCCCCGTCTTCTTCCCTTGCTTCCGGCGTTCCCGTGCGGCTGTTGCTATGGCTGCCGTTTGTGCACGAAGAAGCACAAGCTTCTGCCTGGCTTTTCCTTCTCCTTCCTTCGCATGGCAGGCTGTGCTGCTACCGCTGCAGCACTCTTCTTCTGCCGTTGAAGTGTTGTTGCTACCACTGTGTGCTGCTCCTATTGTCGTTACTGTAGTAAAGAAAAGAAGCAAGGCCCTTCTTCTTCCTCTGACTATTTCTTCTTCATCCGTAAACGCATCAAAGGTAGGCAATCTCCCAAGCAAAACACTAGATAATCATCATGCTAGATCGTTAGAACATGTAGACTCCTTCCATGAACTTTGTTGTTAGCTTGTAGCATGCCTAAACATCTTTTTTTGAACGTCTAGAGCCCGTTACTGCATGAAAGAAATTAGCGACCATTGTCTGGCTGCTATTTACAAGAACCTGCGCCCGTATAAACGGTCGCTATTTAATCTGCGACAGTAAGACTGTCGCTAATTCTTTTAGTTAGATAATAATTACAGCATTTTTAAAATTAAATAACTACCAAACCATGTACCTAAAAATCATAAAATGTATACTTCTGGAATCCCTGTAATTTTCTTTATTTTCCTATGTCTTTAGATCTTTGAAAATCCTTGTAATCTGAAAGTAGCACTGTTCATTCCCTAATGAACAGTAATGATCGAAATAAATAGTACCATGAGTCTGCTGGCGTATCCAGGCGATGCGGAGCAGCGTAAAACGTTAAAAAGAATGAGCGACCGCTCATGCAGTCGTTGTTTAATAAAAGTGTGCCTTCATAAAGAGTTGCTAATTTTGGTAAATTAAAAGTACTGCTATTTGACCGGATAATTTGTAATCTACGACCATCATCTGGGCGTTGTTCCAAAATCTTGCGCCTTCTTGAAAAGTCGCTCATTACTGAGAATATTACAATTAAAAATTTGAAATAGTGATTTAAGCGCCTTCATGCAAGGGCGCTAATTCTTGTTAAGGTATTTGAAATTCAGTAAGACATTGATTGGGCGATGGTTCACAGAGTCGCTATATCTTGATATGGCGCCTCTCTGATCGGGCGCCATTTCTTAAGAATTGCTTGTTGAGTCTCTCTGGGTGCTTTTGATGATAACAAAACCCCGTATGGCAAACAGTTTGATAGCATTCATTAGTGAAGAAGTAAGAGCTCTTTTAGGTTCTCAAAGCCATTTTCATTCCAAGTTAAATGCTCAAATTTACTTACTTCAAGATGCCAAGATTAAGTCAAACCAAACTCAAATTGAATAGATCATATTGTGGACACAAAGTCTTTTGTATTAGGATATGATTTATGGGCTAACATTGTGGTTTTTGTAGATTTTTCAAAGTTCGGTCGACCAGCTTGATTGGTCCGGTCGACTTAATCTCCCAGCACTTAAAACTCTGTAAACTTACAAAGTTCGGTCAACCGTCGGCCCAAGACGGTCGTCCGATTCTCCCAGCAACGAAAGCTTCAAAACTTGTAAAAGTTAGGTCGACCGCCCTACCTACTCCGGTCGACCGAACCCTTCGAAGCCCCCATTTTTGACTTTGTTTTCTTCACGAGGGAAAATCATCTATCAAGGATTTTTTAATCCCAAAAGTCTCCAGACATCCCTGAAATTGTGGATCTGTGTCTTGGCTTGTCCTTGACCATTCAAGTGTTATAAAAACATCTCTTAGGGCTAAGAAACCCTAATCACTCAAGGGGATCAAAAGATAGCTATCAAAGGAGAAAAGGGGCTGAAGGAAGAACTCTGTGAACAGTGTTTCGTCCAAGCATTCTTCATCAAATCTCAAGCATTTGAAGATCATCTTGAAACCATTCAAGTGGAAATCAAGCTGAGAAGCAAGCTTCATCAAAGATCTTCTTCATCCACTAAGGGGAAGCTTAAATATGAAGTTTTCATTTGTGTTTCTACTTATATTTTTCATAGAGCTTCAAGTGTGTGTTCTTATAATCTCTAAACATTTGTGTGTGTGTGTGGATCTACCCATATCCATGTGTGTGTGTGTGTGTGGCCTTTCTTCACAATTCTGTGTGATTCGGTGCTTGTGCACTTTCATGGGAGTTCTGAACTCTTCACGAGTGTATGTATGTTTTGTTCTTGTAATCTTTTACAAGATAGTGTGTGAATCCTCACAGTTAGTGAGGGGTGGACGTTGGTTGCCATCGTTGCATCCGAACCACCTAAAAATTGTTGTTCTTTGTGTGGTTTGATCCTTTTCTTCTACCCCCATTCTGTGCTAGCACACACTATATCACTCTCTTGCGTTTTCCGTTCAGATCTAGCATAACTTATCATTTCTACATTAGATCTTTGGTATATCAAAATGTATGTTCGGATTGACAAGGCCATTCTTGTCAGGAAGATAATACCTTGCGTGTGCAGAATCTTCAGATTTATATCTCCGCCATAGTACCAAGGATCTGCTGTGTGTGATAGGTTTTGATAGATCTATTTGTTATTTCATCAGATCTAAGTCTCTAGAAGGTTGTTTCTTCATATTTGTTTAATTATGGTCAAAGCTTTGTAATTTTTGTAATCACCCAATTCACCCCCTCTCTTGGGTGTCATTGATCGCGGGACTTCAATTGGTATTAGAGATAAGACTCTATATTCTTCAGATCTAACGATCTAGAGTCCGATCCGGATCAATGGCCAGCAAGGGGATGATGCCTAAGGGTCACTCCATCAATCGTCCTCCATTTTTTGATGGCTAGAAGAATTACTCCTACTGGAAAAACATAATGCATATTTTTCTAAGGGCTCAAGAGTACGAGGTCTGGAGGGTTGTGGACAAGGGTCCTTATGACCTTCCTGATGATGAGGATAAATGGACACTCGAAGAAATTAAGAAATCCACTGTTAATTTTAATGCAATGAACATCATGCAATGTGCTATTCATCCTAATGAATTCTCTCGTGTTTCCATATGCAGCTCGGCCAAAGAAATGTGGGGCAAGCTGTGGCTTATTTATGAAGGAACCTCCGAGGTCAAGGAGACCAAATCTAATATGTTGGTTAGAGACTACGACCTATTTAAAATGAAACCTGAAGAGACGATCTCAGAAATATTTGCGAGATTAATAGAGATTACCAATGGTCTCAAAGACCTTGGGAAGGAGTACACAAACTCCGAACTTGTAAGGAAAGTATTGAGATCCCTTCCACCTGCGTGGCAAACAAAAGCTACAGTTCTTGAAGATTGAACCTGTCCATATTTTCCTTGGACGAGCTCATAGGGTCACTCATGACCTATGAGATAAATATGAAGAGAACTGCTGAGGAGGAAACAAAGAAGAAGAAAACGGTGGCTTTGAAAGCCCACCAACCTGATGATGACTCATAAGAAGAAGAGTCTAATGAAGGAAGTGATGAAGAAGAAAACTTGGCCATGTGAACACGCCAAGTAAAGAAGTTTTTGAGAAGAAAGAAGAATTTCCAAGGAAATTTCAGAAAGGGGCAAAGGAAACCCGCTCAAACCAAGGGCGAGCCAAGCAAGCCTAACAATGTTATCTGATATGAATGCAAAAAACCCAGGCACATGAGAGGAGAGTGCCCAGATTTGAAAAGGAAATTCAAGAAGGATAAGTTCAAAAAGCCCAAAGCTATGGTCGCCACATGGAGCGACGAAGAGGACGAGCAGTCCGAAGAGAAGCTAGAATAGCTCGTGGAAAGCCTGTGCATCATGGCACATGAGGATGACTCAGTCGAGGTAAATTCTGATCTTGATTTTATTTTAAATGAACAATGGGATCCAGAATATAAAAAGTTGTATACAAAATACAAGAAAATCAGATATGAGAATAAATCCCTCAAAAAGAAACTTGAAGATTTAACACATGAGGACTCTTCTGTTAAGTTTGAAAAATTCGAACAAGAATGGTTTGAATTAACAGAAGAAAAAGAAAGCTTGTTTCAAATAATTTTAGATATTGAGAAAACCAAAGTTGAATTGATATGTAAAATGTCTGAAATGGAAAATAGTTTTGAAAATTTCAAAAATGAAGAAGAAGTTCTGAAATCCACCAATTCAAAACTTGAAAAGAATAATGCGTGCTTGAATGAAAAGGTGGCTGAATTGTAGTCCACCTTATCTAAGTTTGTTATAGGCAAAGAAAACTTAGATAACTTGTTGAGAGTAAAGGTTAACTTCCAAAAAGAGTGTTTGGGGTACATCCCCCATAACAAAATATCTTTTAAAAATAAGATCAAAACTTCATTTGTTCATGAAAAAAATGATAACTATGCATCATGCTCACACACTAAGCCAATGCATGTTCAATCTAAACCACACAAATACCAAAGAAGATTTTCAAATGTCAATTGCTTTCATTGTGGTAGATTTACTCATGTTATTGCTAATTGTTGGTTCAGACAAAACACACAAAGAAATCATGCTGCTTGGACCAGGAAAAGATATATGTAGAATTGGACTAACTCTCGTGGACTCAATTGGATGAGAATTTTATTTCTTGCAGATATGCCTTGAAGCCAGGGGAGCAAATGGTACCTGGATATCGGTTGCTCAAGGTATATGACAGGAGACAAGAAGGTGTTCTCTACTCTGCAAGATAAGGACGGAGGCTCTGTTACCTTTGGTGGAAAGGACAAAGGTAAAATAATTGAAATTGGTAACATATGTAAGAATTCTGAAACTCTTATTGAAAATGTACTTTTGAAAAAGGGTTTAAATCATAATCTTTTGAGCATAAGCCAATTGTGCGATAAAGGTTTTAAGATTATCTTTGATGAATCACATTGCCTTGTCATGAATAAAAGCACTTGTGAAATCAGGTTCATCAACAAGAGGAATAAAATTGTATACACTATTGATCTTGATGATGTTTCCGGTGATGATGTGTGCTTGGTAGCAAACAACCATGATAATGCATGGATATGGCACCGAAGACTAGGTCATGCTAGTTTTGGGGTAATCTCCAAATTGTCTAGACATGACTTGGTGAATGGTTTACCAAGGTTAAAATTTGAAAGTGATAAAATCTGTGAGGCTTGCACAAAAGGCAAGCAAACACACATCTCTTTCAAAAATAAGAACATTGTTTCTACCACTCGACCTTTAGAACTACTGCACCTTGATCTTTTTGGTCCAACTAGGACATCCAGCCTAGGAGGAAAATCTTATGGATTCGTGATTGTTGATGATTACTCCAGATTCACATGGGTATTATTTCTAGCCAATAAAAGTGATGCCTTGATGGAGTTTCAAGTATTTTGTAGGAAAATCCAGAATGACAAAGGATATCTCATCACCACAATTCAAAGTGATCATGGTGGTGAGTTTGAAAATCATGAATTCAGTAGCTTTTGCAAGGAGAAGAGATACACACATAACTTCTTATTACCAAGAACGCCTCAACAAAATGGAATAGTGGAGAGGAAAAATAGAACCTTGATAGACATGGCATGGACCATGTTAAGTGAGAACTCCGTACCAAAATACTTTTGGGCTGAGACGGTAAGTACAGCATGTTACATCATCGACAGGGCAATGGTAAGGCCCATTTTGAAGAAAACTCCATACGAGCTCTACAAGGGTAAGAAACCAAACATTTCATATCTTAAACCCTTTGGATGCCCTTAGTTCATCCTGAACAATGGTAAGTCTAACCTAGGTAAGTTCAATTGAAAGAGTGACAAAGGAATCTTCCTAGGTTATGCATTAAACTCTAGAGCTTACGGATTATTTAATAAAAGGACTTTGGTTGTTGAAGAAAGTCCTCATGTTATTTTTGATGAATCTGAATTAAAACTGACCAATCAATCTATGCCAATCTTGGATGCAGAAGAAGCTCCTAGAAATCCAACTGAGGCTGGAACATCTAAAGCTAAGGATGAACCAATAGAGGGAACCACTAGCAAGGATGAAAATGATGAAGATCCTTCAATTGAAACACTTAAATAACAACCATTGCAACACCCTGACTTGCCTAGAGCTTCAACACACTTGAAAGATCACCCCGTTGAAAACATCATCGGTAATCCTGAAGATGAGGTAAGAACTAGATCTTCTTTGAGGCAAGTGGAAGAAGAGAATTTAATGGCCCTTATCTCTTAAGAATAGCCTAAGGATATTCATGAAGCTCTTGAAAATAAATCTTGGATTCGGGCTATGCATGAAGAGCTGCACCAATTCGAAAGGAACGAAGTGTGGTCTCTCGTGCCGCGTCCCAAGAATCATCCCGTAATTGGAACCCACTGGATTATCAGAAATAAACTAAATTACACGGGATTGGTTGTTAGGAACAAAGGCCGGCTCATAGCCAAAGGATATAGCCAGGAGATGGGCATTGATTTTGATGAGTCTTTTACACCGGTTGCTAGATTAGAAGTAGTCCGGATTCTATTGTTCTATGCTTGCTCTTTTAACTTCAGATTATTTCAGATGGATGTTAAATCTGCCTTTCTTAACAGGTACATCAAAGAGGATATTTTTGTAAAACAACCTCTAGGTTTTGAAGACCCAAAACATCCACAACATGTGTACAAGCTGCAAAAAGCCTTGTACGGATTAAAGCAAGCATCAAGGGCTTGGTATGAAAGGCTCACCTCATTCCTAATTAAAAATAGTTTCAAAAGAGGTAAGGTTGACCAAACACTCTTCACGAGAAAATCAGCTAAAGACATTAGTAGTTCAAGTGTATGTTGATGATATAATTTTTGGAGCTACTAACAATGCTTTATGTGATGAATTTACAGAAATAATGTAAGGAGAATTTGAGATGAGCTTAATGGGTGAGCTTACCTTCTTTCTTTGATTGTAGGTTAAACAAACGTCAGAGGGCATCTTCATAAATCAAGCCAAATATACCTTGGAGCTGTTAAAGAAATATGGGATGGCGGAAGCAAAGCCCTTGTCAACTCTGATGGCTACAACCACGAAGTTAGACAAAGATGAAAAGGGTAAAACAGTAAATTCTACACTATTTCAAGGTATGATCGGATCACTACTATATCTCACAGCATGCCATCTTGACATTCAATACAGCGTATGTCTATGTGCTCGCTTTCAGTCATGTCCTAAAGAATCTCATTTATCGACTGTTAAATAGATTTTTTGATACTTAATTGGCACAATAGACTTTGGATTATGGTTTCCCATCGGTAGTTCATTTGATTTGATTGCATATACCGATGCGGATTATGCTGGATGTATTGTAAATCACAAAAGTACTAGTGGGTACTGTCAGTTTCTCGGTGGGTGCCTAGTTTCATGGGCCTCTAAGAAACAACATTCAGTAGCTCTCTCAACGGTCGAGACTGAATATGTAGCCGTCGGAAGTTGTGGAGCCCAAATACTGTGGATCAAAAATCAATTGCTTGATTTGGATGTTAAAATGAATTGTGTTCCAATCTTGTGTGACAATACCAGTGCAATAAGCTTGTCAAAAAATCATGTACAACATTCTAGGACAAAGCATATTGATATTCGACATCATTTTCTAAGAGATCATGTAGGAAAAGGGGTCTTTGAATTGAATTTCATTGACACACATAATCAGTTAGCTGATATCTTTACAAAATCTCTAAACTAGGAACAATTCAGCAAGATAAGAAGAGAACTTGGCATTGTTCACACCCGTTTCTAGCCAGCAAGTTGCGTCATTTCTCTTATTCATCATTTTTGATGTCCCAAATTAACCATTATTTTAGAGCCTTCATTGGATGGATTTCGAGCCCATTTCATTGTTCCCTAGCCTTTGGACTTTAGAGATCATGATGTCTTAGAGCCCTGGAGCCTATCTTATCACCTTCCAGCCTTCTAAATCGACTTACGGCCCATTTAGGTCGACTTCCCTCAAGCATTCGGTCGCTATCGCTGTGCAATCTTGAAAAATGGTCCCTTTTCATCCCCTTCTGTTCCTCTATTCATTAAGTGTCCTTCACCAAAGTTGTTCCATTTTTGAAGCTCTGCATTTTATTCTTCTACGCCGTTGCCCAGTTCTCCAACGATTTCAAGTTATTTACATTTTTCCGGTGTGCTGCTCTGTTCACTTGCATTCCAGCATTTTTCCTCTCTGTTCTCACCCCATTTTCTCTCACTTCTGATCATTATTTCATCTTGCTCTCTTCACGAACATTATTCATTTTTCAGTTATCTACAATTTCTCTTTCTACCACTTTCACTAGTTCTGCACCATTTTTGAGATATGCTCTAATTTCCAAAGTCGCACGAGCCTGGCAGCCACCTTGAATACAACGGTCAACTGTTGACCGCCACTTTGGAGAGGCAGTGAAAGGTTGACCGCATCATGATGAAAACGGTCAACAGTTGACGACCATAAATAGTAACTTTTTTAATTTTTAATTTTAATTTTTATTATTTTTAAAATGTCAAATGATGGTCTTCTTGAGACTGCCACTTTCAAAAAATGGTCTCCGGATGACTGTTTCTTCAGTTTTTTGCTCAAAATCGTCCCTGTCGCCCCCAGTCGCCTGGCGGTCACATATATGACCATTTTTCCTCAAACGGCGGTCCTCTCTAGACCATTTTATTCATGAAGCGGCCGCGCGATAGACCGTCTCTATAACAGAGAGTCCAGATGATCCTGAACTCCGACTTCTTCGCCGCTGGACTCTCTGGCCGATTTCTGCTCGCCGGGGTAACCTTCTCAGGGCTCTACCTTCCAGAATATTCCACCAAATCATCTCCCGTTTATTTCTATCTCTTTTCCCCACTATTATCTCGAGTTCAAGCCATAGAACCCGAATTTTAGTAGAGCATATTCACGGGAATCGTGGCCGAGATTTCTAGTTTTATGCATTTTCGTGTAACACAGACTCCTCGAGATTAGGCTCTAGGGCCACCTTCCAGGGCTAATAACTTCCAGATCCTTCCACCAAATAGAGTCCCGTTTCTTCCTACCTCTTATCCTGACTATTATCTCGAGAATGATCCAGAGATCTCGAGATTTGATGCGCTCTATCCTCTGGAATTGCAGTAGAAAGTTCTGGATTCCAACAGATTTCTATATAAACCTACGAAATTCGCCTACGCGCGGGGGGGCTCTGCTTCAACTCGGGGCAAAGCCATGACAGATCGTCGACTCATGCCTTCGACCCCACTTCGAAGAGGGAAGTACCAGCTTTAATTTCCACCTCTTTGGGCTCAGTTTCATTGCTCCATTCCTTAGTTCTTCTCTCATACTTTTTCAAAATCATCACAAATCGCACTATTTTTACACATTTATGCATTTTTCTCCATTTTGCACAACACTTTTCTCTTTATTCTCTCCATCTAATTTCATGATTTCAAATTCTATGCATGCACAACACTCCCACCTTTCATTTGCACCCATTCATAGGGGTTAAAAACCCTCCCCCAGTGCGTTCTCCCCCTTTCTTTCATGCTACTTTATCATTTCAGGACATATGCTACACTTAGCATTTTCTAATGGGTTTTATCTTTTTTGTGACTTTGTTTTGTAGGAGATTGTCGATAGAACGTGAGGCCATTGCTTTCTAGCCGGCTAGAAGGTGAGGAGGTGTCACCCACATCGGTTCCCCGCACCCCTTTTCAAAGCGCGATCACGTTGTAACGGCTTTCCATTAGGCCGAGTCTTCTTCTTCATTTTTCAAGGTACACGATGCCATCTTCATCCTTTGTCCATCCTTTTCGCGCTGTAGAACCTTGGTGGCGATCACGGTCAGGTTCCTCTTCTTCATCGCCCCTTTATTTTTCATGCAATCTCAGGTTTATATGCATGTTCATATTTTGTTTAATTCGGGGGGCGGGGGAGATTAATCTATCTACATCTCAATTTTTTGGCGATCACGGTGGGACCCCTAGTGCCCATCACATTTTTTAGTCTCTTGCAAAGTTTGGCGGGTATTTGTGCACGTTTGGGTAGCATTTCTATCATTTTCCACTGTTCTGTCTAGTTTCAGATCTGTCAGGGACTCGCGGTCTATCGCAGGGCCGCCTAGCCTTGCGAGCGGCCAATCTAGGACACCCCCGACACCCTGGGGTTAGTAGCGGCCCTCCCAGGGCCGCCTAGGTCTGTGGCGGTCATCCCGTAGACCGCAACTATGTTAAAAACAGTCATCCAATGACCTTTTCTTGGTTCTAGCGGGCAGGCGCACTGCTCACAGGGGCCTTGTTTATTCTTACATAACTTTGTATCCTGACATCGGATTGGGCTGATTTTTGTTGCATTGTGTTGTCCTTTGTATTATTTTTCCATACAGATAAAGTTTGCATCATTTGGACATCATTTGCATATTTAAAAATTGCCTTCATTTTTGTATTTTCTGCATCTGGTCTGTAGGCAGATTCGGGACAGATTCACATGGCCATTTTCTTTGCTGATATAAATTGCCTTCCAGGGTCTGTTTCAGCTATTTTTTGGTTCCATTGCATAGTCTTTTGTATTACCTTTGCATCCATATATTGTTTGCATGCATTGGACTTCATTTGCATAGTTAAATATTGCCCTCATTTTTACATTTTATGCATAAAATTAACTTGTAGGTCCGGGGGCAAGCACAAAGGTACGCCGTTCATATGTGATTTTTCTTATCTTTTGGTGCCTAATTGTCCATGTTTGTGGTCTTGCATTGCTGTTAGTTACATTGTTTTGCATTTTTTCATGTATTTTGTGATGTTTGCATAATTTTATTATTGCTTTGATTTGTTAGACTTATGTTAGAAATTGCATGCACTCCGGTGCACATAGGATCATGCATATTTGCATCCTGTAGTTGCATTCCCCCTTGGTAAGTGATCCTCTCGCTCTCATATTCTATGGGCTCGACTAGGTGATCTTATCTGGGACCTCCGTAAGTCCCCGTGAGCCGTGGATTCCCACACGGACGCTGGGCCAGTTGTACCTTTCCACCCTTTAGGTTCGCATTTTGCATACATTGTGAGGGAGTTAACCATAGTCAAACCCAAAGTTTGGACCTTATTCCCTATAGGTATCCTATCTTGAGGGAATTAATCTTAATTCAAATCATAAAAAGGTCCGCCAAAACTTTGAAAAATAAAAAAAATGATCATATTAACTTGTTTGATCTTGGTTGAACCCTCTCACACCCATATTGTTTGTTTGGGGTTATCTAGGCCCATTTGTGATGTTTTGTGGTGCATCCCCCATCATCCACATAGGTTTTGTTGTTATGCCCATAGGCTAGTCCATTTTGTGCGTCCATTGTCTAGTCTCATTATCCTAGGTTTCTTTTCCTTTTTTCCCTTTGCATTATTGAGTCAGGCACCCTCCTTGATAGAGTCCCGTTTCTTCCTACCTCTTATCCTGACTATTATCTCGAGAATGATCCAGAGATCTCGAGATTTGATGCGCTCTATCCTCTGGAATTGCAGCAGAAAGTTCTGGGTTCCAACAGATTTCTATATAAACCTGCCAAATTCGCCTACGCGCGGGGGGGCTCTGCTTCAACTCGGGGCAAAGCCATGACAGATCGTCGACTCATGCCTTCGACCCCACTTCGAAGAGGGAAGTACCAGCTTTAATTTCCATCTCTTTGGGCTCAGTTTCATTGCTCCATTCCTTAGTTCTTCTCTCATACTTTTTCAAAATCATCACAAATCGCACTATTTTTACACATTTATGCATTTTTCTCCATTTTGCACAACACTTTTATCTTTATTCTCTCCATCTAATTTCATGATTTCAAATTCTACGCATGCACAACACTCCCACCTTTCATTTGCACCCATTCATAGGGGTTAAAAACCCTCCCCCAGTGCGTTCTCCCCCTTTCTTTCATGCTACTTTATCATTTCAGGACATATGCTACACTTAGCATTTTCTAATGGGTTTTATCTTTTTTGTGACTTTGTTTTGTAGGAGATTGTCGATAGAACGTGAGGCCATTGCTTTCTAGCCGGCTAGAAGGTGAGGAGGTGTCACCCACATCGGTTCCCCGCACCCCTTTTCAAAGCGCGATCACGTTGTAGCGGCTTTCCATTAGGCCGAGTCTTCTTCTTCATTTTCCAAGGTACACGATGCCATCTTCATCCTTTGTCCATCCTTTTCGCGCTGTAGAACCTTGGTGGCGATCACGGTCAGGTTCCTCTTCTTCATCGCCCCTTTATTTTTCATGCAATCTCAGGTTTATATGCATGTTCATATTTTGTTTAATTCGGGGGGCGGGGGAGATTAATCTATCTACATCTCAGTTTTTTGGCGATCACGGTGGGACCCCTAGTGCCCATCACATTTTTTAGTCTCTTGCAAAGTTTGGCGGGTATTTGTGCACGTTTGGGTAGCATTTCTATCATTTTCCACTGTTCTGTCTAGTTTCAGATCTGTCAGGGACTCGCGGTCTATCGCAGGGCCGCCTAGCCTTGCGAGCGGCCAATCTAGGACACCCCCGACACCCTGGGGTTAGTAGCGGCCCTCCCAGGGCCGCCTAGGTCTGTGGCGGTCGTCCCGTAGACCGCAACTATGTTAAAAACAGTCATCCAATGACCTTTTCTTGGTTCTAGCGGGCAGGCGCACTGCTCACAGGGGCCTTGTTTATTCTTACATAACTTTGTATCCTGACATCGGATTGGGCTGATTTTTGTTGCATTGTGTTGTCCTTTGTATTATTTTTCCATACATATAAAGTTTGCATCATTTGGACATCATTTGCATATTTAAAAATTGCCTTCATTTTTGTATTTCTGCATCTGGTTTGTAGGCAGATTCGGGACAGATTCACATGGCCATTTTCTTTGCTGATATAAATTGCCTTCCAGGGTCTGTTTCGGCTATTTTTTGGTTCCATTGCATAGTCTTTTGTATTACCTTTGCATCCATATATTGTTTGCATGCATTGGACTTCATTTGCATAGTTAAATATTGCCCTCATTTTTACATTTTATGCATAAAATTAACTTGTAGGTCCGGGGGCAAGCACAAAGGTACGCCGTTCATATGTGATTTTTCTTATCTTTTGGTGCCTAATTGTCCATGTTTGTGGTCTTGCATTGCTGTTAGTTACATTGTTTTGCATTTTTTCATGTATTTTGTGATGTTTGCATAATTTTATTATTGCTTTGATTTGTTAGACTTATGTTAGAAATTGCATGCACTCCGGTGCACATAGGATCATGCATATTTGCATCCTGTAGTTGCATTCCCCCTTGGTAAGTGATCCTCTCGCTCTCATATTCTATGGGCTCGACTAGGTGATCTTATCTGGGACCTCCGTAAGTCCCCGCGAGCCGTGGATTCCCACACGGACGCTGGGCCAGCTGTACCTTTCCACCCTTTAGGTTCGCATTTTGCATACATTGTGAGGGAGTTAACCATAGTCAAACCCAAAGTTTGGACCTTATTCCCTATAGGTATCCTATCTTGAGGGAATTAATCTTAATTCAAATCATAAAAAGGTCCGCCAAAACTTTGAAAAATAAAAAAATGATCATATTAACTTGTTTGATCTTGGTTGAACCCTCTCACACCCATATTGTTTGTTTGGGGTTATCTAGGCCCATTTGTGATGTTTTGTGTTGCATCCCCCATCATCCACATAGGTTTTGTTGTTATGCCCATTTAGGCTAGTCCATTTTGTGCGTCCATTGTCTAGTCTCATTATCCTAGGTTTCTTTTCCTTTTTTCCCTTTGCATTATTGAGTCAGGCACCCTCCTTGATCCTCGAGCTCTTACTTCCCTCCTTGTATTCCCTTGATTTTTCCTATATAAAGTCTCCATTTGCCCTCATGGAGTGCCATTTTTCTTCTGCATATTACCCTTCTCCTTCCCCGTCTCCCTATGCCCGCGTGGATTCCTTTTCCCACGCAGGCCCATCTCCTCGTGGTCCCTCTGATCCGTCCAAGGAACAAGCAAGTCTCGTGGCCCATTTATCATCTCTTGCTTGCCAAACAGACCCGGTCCAAGCCCAAAAACTCATTGCTAATCATCTTTATGGGCCTTGTTCTCATAACGGGCCTCATTCATCTAATGCGCCTCATTCCTTTGATGGGCCATCTTCCTCGAGTGGCCCATCTTCCTTTAATGGGTCCCATCCTCTTAGTAGGCCTTATTCCTTCAATAGGCCTCATCCTTCTAACGGGCCTCCCTCTTCTTCACTTAATGGGTCCTCTTCTACTCTCAATGGACCCCCTTCCTTTAACGGGCCTTCTTATTCTCTTAATGGGCCTACATCTCTTAATGGGCCTACTCCTTCTACCCATGTTGTTGTTGGCCCAATGGGTCCTTATTCCCATGTTCATGATCCTTCAAGGCCCACATATCCTTCCACTCCTGGAATGGGCTTTCCTTCTTCTTCTCAGTCCGGATCCCCTTATCCGGCCCAATATCATAATCCTGGTCCAAATCCACACTCTCTTGCTCAGGTTGGTATGTATCCTTCTCAATCTCTCCCCATCCAGGAGATGATTGCTCAAACTCAGCGCCGGCTTGATGAACTTCAGCACCGAATTGATCTCAAATCTTCCTTGAGTGTTCCGTTTGCATTTGAAGGTCTTCGGCTCCCACCGCGTTCACAAATTCTCACGTATCGTCGCTATGGCGGAGTCGGTGACCCCTACGTGCACTTGAAGGAGTTTCTTTATGAGTCGGCCCAGTTTTGACATGACCAGCACTTGATGGCTTATCTGTTTGGTCTGTCGTTGGAAGGCTCGGCTCGGGATTGGTTCTTTTCTCTTCTGCAAGACCAGGTTGTGAATTTTCAGATGGTTTAAGACAAGTTCATTCAACAGTTTTAGGACCAGGTTGGGCCCAAGTATTCTATGGTGGATCTGGCCCACGAGAAGATGAAGTATGACGAGGAGTTCTCTACCTTCGCCGACCGCTGACGTCGCCTGGCCGCGCAAGTCCCGGTGTATATTCCGGAGGGAGAGCAGATCAAAATGCTCATTTCTAATGCAACGCCCGAGTATCATTTTGTCTTAGCCATCAACGATATCGCTTCCTGGCAATGATTGTATAGCCGAGCCCGCTTCATCCACCAACAACTTCATAATTTCCTTGACCCCGAGTCTCCTTCACCTTTTACGTCCACATGCACCTCCCATCCATCATTTCCAATGAGTCTGCCATCCACCCCATATCCTTCCATGAGTCAGCCTTTCGCTCCTACATACCCATATACCTCCACATATCAACCCTCCATGAGTCAACCTGCCATGAGTCAGCCCTCCGCCTCCACATGTCCACATGTGTCTCCACCTCCCGTCAAGGGAATATCACACCCCGAGAAAGTGGATGTTGTCCACTACATACCTCCCCACTCCGCCCATCATATGCCTTCGCATGTTCCCTCCACTAGTCACCATGCGCCATTGCCTACGCAACCCCCACAACCATCTTCATTACCTTCCCATACCCCTCGGCATCCACCTTGCTCGAAGCATGCTCCTCATCGTCCTCCGTTGCCGGAGTGTTTTACCAACATTTTTAGGGCTCTGATGGCCACTCATGCATTGCAGCTCCCTCCGGTTATGCTCTGCCGACCCGCGATCGGATATTTGCTTCAATTTTGAGATTTTCATCGTCAGTTGCCCCGAGTTTCAGGAATTTATTTATGGTCTAGAAGATGAGAAGAGGATTGATTGGGCCGCCATTCACGAAGTTGTTCTATATCTTCGCAGCAAGGAACAACAGCACCAGTCGCCGCCCAGGCAACCGTCTCCATCGCTACAAGGCCAGGGGCACCCCTGTGATTCTCCGGCTAGTGCTACACCCGCTCCGTCACCTACGCCATCACCCGTTCCCTCACCTATGCCCCCGCCTACATCATCGTCTTCACCATCTCCTACCTCATCTCCATCTCCTCCACCTACCCAAGCCCTTGCTCAGGCCAGTGCCTCTACTTCTTCTACTCCCATCACTGCCACCACTACTTCCACTCCCAACGCCGCCCGACGCATTGCGTCGATACGTCAACGGTGGGCACCGCGACACTCCTCTTCACCCTCTCCATCTCCACCACCTCCACTACCCTTGTTGCCTGCATCACCATCTCCACCATTCTCGCCATTGCCTAACCCTTCACCATCACTTTTGACACCTCCTCTCCCCAAATCACCTAACCAATTGCTTCTACCTTCGTTGTCTCCACTGCTTTTGTCAGCACCATCTTCACCGCCTTCTCCACCTCCAACATCTTTGCCCAAACCTGAGAAAGCTTCACCACTATCCCTACCTACACCTCCACTAACATCAGAACCTTTCACCTCCACTTTGCCTCTTCCACCTACACCTTTGCCCACACCCATGCCTGCCATTGCCACTATTCCTCTGCCACTTTCTACCCCACCTTCCAAGCTTTCTACCTCCAGTCCACCTACTTCCACCCCACGGAGCAGGTGTTCATTACCTTTGGTGCCTCTTGGGTCTGGTCCCCAGGGAGACGATGAGCCGAGTCAAGACAGTTCAGTGTCGGTCGTGTGATTCTAGATTCAAGACTTCATTTGCCGCATGCCGATCCGAGTCCTAGTCCCTGGCTATTTTAGGGATGATGAGCCTACACTTTCAAAGATGGTTGCTAAGAGGAGCTCCTTTACACTAGTGCCAATTTCTACTCGAGCGAGGCCGGTGGCAATCTCTTTGCTCGCCGGAGGATTCACTATTGACGCTGTTATCACCTCTCGCTCGATTGCTGTTCAGTTCACTAGCCAAGAAGGGCTCTCTACTCGAGTTGTGCTAACTCATACGGCCGCCAAGAGCCTGATGGATTCCCTATTCAAGGGGTAATTGGCCGTATCTTCTACACTTTTCAAGGACATTCTACACGTCCTATACAATCTCCCTCGGTTTATCGGTGAGTCGGCCACGTCGACGCCGCGCATTACTCTCCCTCAGTTTCGTCCTGCCCTTCCGGTAAGGGAGTTATGCTTCATGCCCGATTGCCGAGTGGAGATGCCGAATCTCATGCTGCTAGTGCCAAGTGACAAGACTCCATGGTTATTTAGTGCCGATTTGCCTAAGGAGTCACTTGCTCAAGAATGTATGCATATTGTTAACACCGGGTGTCGAGGGGCAACCACCCCAGCAAGGTTACAAATTCATAATCGGGCTAGGCCATCTGCTCGGTGGGCCCATTATTTGAGGAGATGTTGTAAGACAAGAAGCCCGAAGGTCCAAGCCCATGCCAGGCGGGTCTGTTTTCAAGAGATTTCTGCCAAGAAGAGGCGGCGGCGCAAATTCAAAGGCCGTCGGATGTGCACTCAGGGGTCAACTTCTCTTTCCCCTTCTTTTCATTCAGTGTTTCTTCTACTCAGTTCCCACCCTTGGGTGGTGTACCTCCCTTCCTCAAATCCAGTTTCCAAGTCTTTCTCCTCTCTTTTCGGGAGTGCAAACCCCCATTCTTTCTCCTCCCCTCATCTGGAGCATCCAGATTCTCCATTTTCTCATGATTCTAGGCCTCGGCCTATGTCATCCTTTCACCCCACTTTCGGGACTTCTTTTGATCCTTCTCCTCTGGTATCCCTAGACTCTGTTTTCGATCCTTCCCCGACCCTGTCGGGTGACTATCATTCTCCTTCCCCGACCCTGTCGGGTGTCTATCATTTTCTTTCCGCGACCCTATCGAGTGATTCTCATCCCCCTTCTCCGACCATGTCGGATGATTCTTCTTTTCCTCTTTCTTCCTGCTCCGCTTCACCCTTTCGGGGTTCTCACCCTTTTTCTTGTTGTTTTCGAGGCTTTAGCCCTCCTTGATCCCAGTTAATCTATGGTTCTTCTGTATTTGGTTCCTTGTTATTAGGGTCTCTGTACCTTAACGAGGGAGTTCTAGCTCTCGTCTCTCTTCCTTTTCATCCCTCTTCGTCTAGTATGGTGCCTGCCGCTCCTTCGTGTTACAGAATCTTTCAAGCCTTGCTATCCTATCCATTTTGTAATGTCAAGTAAGGAATATGAAGCTCGATGATCAAGCTCTCACTTCAGGACGTCACTTTTCACTCCACGGATTTGCAAGGTATTTTTATTTTGTGCAAGAACATGTTATCATTACTATTTACTTTATTTCCTACGCATATGGTTATAATGTTGGTTCCTCAACACGATTGAGTGGCTTTAGTTAAATTTGTTTAATTTAGTCAAAAAGAGTTCGCTTCTGCAGCATCCTTAGGCTGGTAATAGCTTCGCGCTGTGAGTCTAGTTTCTTTCCCCGATCATTGAGGGTGACCTTCGTATGGGTTTTTCACACACCTCACGGCAAGCCATAGTCGATTCCTCTGAGGCACATCGTTGCTGCTTTGGCCATACTTTGGGTATGCACAAAGTCTTTTCTTTTCTCTGCTCAGCCAAGTGCAGGGGCAAGAGATGGATAGATGAGATGACCAACCCAGGCATTCCCCAACACGGGAGAGGTCTGAAATAGGGGCAATCTTAACCCTCAAAAGTGAGCTTTCATGTAAAATCTAGCAAGTAAAGGGCTCTCAAAAATCCAAATCAATGAATCAAATGCAAAATTATGAAAAACAAAGGCATGGCAAGAGTGGCGAAGCCCCGCGGGACGTCATGAGTCCAGTCGTATGCTTGTCCAAGGGTCTTAAAAACTAAAGACACAAAGTCCCGACGCAACAGACTATCTCTTTGAGGGGTAGTACCCTGAGAATAATTCGAGTCCTGATATCTCTCATCCTGCACAAAGTTTGTCTCCCAATTTTCTTCAATTTCTCTCTCTTAGGCTGGGTTGTATCTCGGGTATGGCCTTAGTAGGGGCACCATTCTTTGGAGGCGGTTGGTTATGGCAAGCCACTATCAATTGCACGCCCTGCAAAGGAAGTCCTTAATGAGAAGGGGAGGAACGACGATCCCTAGCCAGTAGTTTAGCCCGTCTTCAGGTGCTGCAAATAGCCTTATTCTAAAAAACCCCCCAAAATCCAATATTTTGAAATTTTTCAAAAAAAAATAAAATAACAAAACAAAACAAAACAAAAAATCAAATATTGTCAAAATTCCAAAAAAAATCAAATATTATCATAAATCTAAGAAAATTAGATATTTCTAAAATTCCAAAAAAAATAGAATTAGATATTTTAATATTCAAAAAAATTAGATATTCAAAAACACCAAAAAATATCAGAAATACAAAGGTCCAAAAATACTTGTCTTTTATTCCTTTTTTTTCTTGAGGACAGATACGTAATCTGTTTGCTAAGTGTGCAGGTTGCAGGTTCAAGCTCCTTGCTCTATCTTTCGCTCTGCCTCATGTTCATATCCTTTAATCTGTTCTCATCTCTTCAATCTACTCTCTCGATCTGTGCTGGAGTCTATGTCATTTTCAGCTACTGCCTCGTTTAATCATATCTCCATGAGAGGACTTTGCTTCACGATTTTGAACCTGGTAGTTCCGCTTCTTCTGATCGTGGGCTTTGATTGAAGGGCGTATTTTTCATGTCTTTTGTCTCGCCGTGTCCTTGTCACGTGTTTATGTTCCTCTATGTCATCCCGCGCATGTCATTTTGTCCCTCACCGCGTGTTGTTAGTTGTCTTGCATATCGTCCCTCTATGTCCCGTGTGTTGTCCCAACCGTGTCGTCATCTCTCATATTCTTGTCCCAACCGTGTGTTGTCCCACCGCGTTGTTGTCTTGTCCCACCGTGTCACGCGCATGCCTATTGTTTATTCTTGTGATGTTTTATTTCTTTCATCTTTTGATATGTTATGTTGCGCTCATATCTATTATGTTATGTTTCGTTCATCTTCATTGTTATGTTATGCTTACGTTATGTCTATATTTGTTCATGTTGTTGTGATGTCTTATTAAAAATCTAAAAAAAAAATAAAAATCCAAAAAATGCTGTTTCGCCTGCAGGTAAGCCAGGTATGACACTATATCCCTTCTCTTTGTTGCATTACTATATGGTATCTAGATTATTATAGGCTCTCAAGGACCGGTTGGTTGCCCGTGTGTTCTGGGATCTGATGTTCCCCTTTAACAAAAATGATGATGATCTAGGAGCATACAGTTAATTGTTGGATAGGCCGCTCAGTTGAGCCGGGTGGGGGACGATGGACTTTATCTTTCACACCGTAGTTGCAAGCAGACTCTTGACCCCGCCTTGCTCAGTCTAGTAATAATATCCTTGAGTACTTTCTATTTTATCTTTTCCTTGCATTCGTTTTGATGATTTCTTTATTTTTGCCCAGCTTGCATCATGTCATTTTGAGCATCCACATCTTGAATTCTCTCAAGGTTTCTCCTCAACAATGGTTAATTGCACTTCAATTCTCTTGGATAAGAGATCCCCATTCCACTCTTAATTTGAACAATTTATCTGATCTTCCCGCTTGGTCTGGTTGGCCAGCGTGATTCCTTTCTGGATTTTATCTCAGTTTTACTTTCTCCTTTTCCAGCTTTTCGGTTGTGTTCTTTCTGATCCCCTCATTATCCGTGGATTGTGTCCCCCAATGAGGTTGATCGTATTTTTCTTTTCCTTCCTTAGTTTAGTTCTCCAGACATGTCTCATCTGCATCATCCGTTCCGGGTGGTTAGTTCGGTGCTTTCAGGAGAATTCATGTCACTTGTTGGTTGTAAGGGGTGTCTTTTGCCTTGATGCCCACTTTTCAGTTCTCTCACTTCATCTCTGCTTCATCTCCATTTCCTGTCGCTATCACCTTCGCTCCATCTCCTTTCCATTTCACCTCTGCCCCACTTTCGCTCGCTCCCTTGCAAAGCTGACATCAAGGAGGGGCATCTGTTGACACCCGTTTTTAGCCAGCAAGTTGCGTCATTTCTCTTATTCATCATTTTTGATGTCCCAAATTAACTATTATTTTGGAGCTTCCTTGGATGTATTTCGATCTCATTTCATTGTTCCCTAGTCTTTGGACTTTGGAGATCATGATTTATTAGAGCCCTGGAGCCTATCTTATCACCTTCCGACCTTCCAAGTCGACTTACGGCCCATTTAGGTCGACTTCCCTCAAGCATTCGGCCCCTTTCACTGCACAGTCTTGAAAAATGATCCATTTTCATCCCCTTCCATTCCTCTATTCATTCAGTGTCCTTCACCAAAGTTGTTCCATTTTTGAAGCCCTACATTTTATTCTTCTACGTTGTTGGCCAGTTCTCCAGCGATTCAAGTTATTTACATTTTTTCGGTGTGTTGCGCTGTTCACATGCGTCCCGACATTTTTCCTCTCTGTTCTCACCCCATTTTCTCTCTCTTATAATCATCTTTTCATCTTGCTCTATTCACGAAACTTGTTCATCCTTCAGTTATCTACAATTTCTCTTTCTACCACGTTCACTAGTTCTACACCGTTTTTGAGATATGCTCTGATTTCCAAAGTCGCGCAAGCCTGGCAGCCACCTTGAATAAAATGGTCAACTATTGACCGCCACTTTGAAGAGGCGGTGAAAGGTTGACCGTATCATGAAGAAAATGGTCAACAGTTGACCGCCATAAATAATAACTTTTTAATTTTTTTTAATTTTTATTTTGTTTTTATTGTTTTTAAAATGTCAAATGACGGTCTTCTTGAGACTGCCACTTTCAAAAAATGGTCTCTGGATGACTATTTCTTCAGTTTTTTGCCCAAAATCGTCCCTGTCGTCCCCAGTTGCCTGGCGGTCACACATATGACCATTTTCCTCAAATGGTGGTCCTCCCTAGACCGTTTTATTCATGAAGCGGCCGCGCGATAGACCGTCTCTATAACAGAGAGTCCAGATGATCCTGAACTCCGACTTCTTCGCCGCTGGACTCTCTGGCCGATTTCTGCTCGTCGGGGTAACCTTCTCAGGGCTCTATCTTCCAGAATATTCCACCAAATCATCTCTCGTTTATTTCTGTCTCTTCTCCCCACTATTATCTCGAGTTCAAGCCATAGAACCCGAATTTTAGTGGAGTATATTCACGGGAATCGTGGCCGAGATTTCTGGTTTTATGCATTTTCGTGTAACACAGACTCCTCGAGATTAGGCTCTAGGGCCACCTTCCAGGGCTAATAACTTCCAGATCCTTCCACCAAATAGAGTCATGTTTCTTCCTACCTCTTATCCTGACTATTATCTCGAGAATGATCCAGAGATCTCGAGATTTGGTGCGCTCTATCCTCTGGAATCGTAGTAGAAAGTTCTGGGTTCCAACAAATTTCTATATAAACCTGCCCAGTTCACCTGCATGCGGGGGGGCTCTTCTTCGACTTGGGGCGAAGCCATGCCGGATCGTTGACTCATACCTTTGACCCCACTTCGAAGAGGGAAGTACCAGCTTTAATTTTCATCTCTTTGGGCTCAATTTCATTGCTCCATTCCTTAGTTCTTCTCTCATAATTTTTTAAAATCATCACAAATCGCACTATTTTTACACGTTTATGTATTTTTCTCCATTTTGCACAACACTTTTCTCTTTAGTCTCTCCATCAAATTTAATGATTTCAAAATCTATGCATGCACAACACACCCACCTTTCATTTGCACCCATTCATATGGGTTGAAAACCCTCTCCCGGTGTGTTCTCCCCCTTTCTTTCATGCTACTTTATCATTTCAGGACATATGCTACACTTAGCATTTTATAATGGGCTTTATCTTTTTTGTGGCTTTGTTTTGCAGGAGATTGTCGATAGAACGTGAGGCCCTTACTTTCTAGCCGGCTGGAAGGCGAGGAGGTGTCACCCACATCAGTTCCCCGTACCCCTTTTCAAAGCGCGATCACGTTGTAGCGGCTTCCCATTAGGCCGTGTCTTCTTCTTCATTTTCCAAGTTACATGGCGCCATCTTCATCCTTTCTCCATCCTTTTAGTGCCGTAGATCCTTGGTGGCGATCACGGTCAGGTTCCTCTTCTTCATCGCCCCTTTATTTTTCATGCAATCTCATGTTTATATGCATGTTCATATATTGTTTAATTCGGGGTGCGGGGTAGATTAATCTATCTACAGGCATGTGCAAGGGCGAGAGCATACATACTTAGGTTTGCACTTAGGTTTAGAGTTGCACATCTAGAACCAAACTTTCTTTCATAAAGGGTAGATTGCCATGCATATTCTGTGTATTTATTTTCAATACCTTGTGTGTATATACACTCCTGCATGCTTGAATGTAATTATACATGCAGCCCTCCTTGAAAGTTTTCTAAGGGAAAATATTCCTTGATTAAACTAATGTAGACCCAGTGACCTCGGGATCTGAGGCATTTTCTGAGGGGGAGAGTCAATGGTTTTTCTCTCAAATGTCTCATAAGCCTCTTCTTCAAGTCATTGCATCTCTCTATGTCAGGTGTCGGTTCATACAGAAGGAAGGTTGATGGAGATTAATATAAAAAAAGGGGGCCCAAGGAGTTATAAAAAAATGGGAAATTAGGGCTAGGTCGACCATTTTGGTCGATCGGATTCCGACGAACCGGGTCGGTCGAACCACATCTGAACCCTTTTTAAAGGGGGTTTCAAACCCCATCTCCTCATTCCATCACACCTATTCTCTCTCCAACTTTCTTCCCTAACCCTAGAACACCAAAACCCCACCTCGCAAGCCCTAAATCCTCCACCTTCTTCGATCCGCACAAGATCTGGCTTGTTTGTCACCGTTTCGGCACGAAACCTCCACGACCGTTTGTGCGACCTTAAAGCCATTCCCTAGGTTCCAGATTGTGGAGAAGGTCTTTTCAAGCCTTTGGTGTGTCTATCGGTACATCTACATTCCCAGGGAAGAGTTCACTCCTTTTCAAGGATTTCCACAGCAGGTTCTCTAGTCTAGGATGCCGCCTAGAAGAAGTTCTCGACGTTCTACCCAAGGGGAACCCAGTGCTCGGAGACGTGAGGCCCCGGCTCCTCCACCACAGTGGGCTCCTACACCTCCTCGTGCACCGCGGTTGCCTCCACGGCCCATAATCCGACCCTCGACTAGTCGATTTTAATGAGGTGAATGACATTCTTCCCGATCCATGTGCACTATTTGAGATTCAAGATAGATGGGTTGATTTTGTCACAAGATATCCCCAATACTACCCCAACCTAGTCCAGCAATTCTATGGCAATTTGATTGACAGAAATGAA
The DNA here is from genome assembly GCA_022559845.1 of Amorphophallus konjac. Classification (NCBI taxonomy): domain Eukaryota; kingdom Viridiplantae; phylum Streptophyta; class Magnoliopsida; order Alismatales; family Araceae; genus Amorphophallus; species Amorphophallus konjac. The sequence continues at coordinate 265,817,588 of CM040120.1, forward strand.
CGGTTATATACGGTTGTTCAAGGTGTTGAGATTACTATTGCCCCGGATCTTTTTGAACAAGCCTTAGGCATTTCAGCTATGGGTGCAGACATGGTTTTTAGTCATGGTGCTGTTGAGGACACCTTTCTTGCTATGATCGGCTGTGAATATGTACGTGGTGTCAATGACTTAATCACCTTGAATGCCAACTTTTTTTCACCACTGCAGCGAATATTGCATCACATGTTTACTACATTCATCTATCCCAAAAGTGGAAGCTGAAATGAAGTGATAGAAGTTCACAAATTCCTATTTTACTATGTTATGAATGGGATTTTAGTCAACATGGGTCGGCTCATGACATATTTGATTAGGACATGCCGTACCCAACTACGGAGATCCTTGCTGCATGCTTCACAGTTGACAGGAGTATTCATATATGCTGGGATCAACTTGGCAGATGAACTGTTTATTCGAGTTAGACAAGAGGATATCTACAACAAACACAAGATCTTTGCAGACTTTGGATATTTTTGGGGTCCCGACGGTCAGTCACGCAGAAATGTGCCGGTTTGTGGGGACGAATTTGAAGAAGAAGAGGATGAAGAGCAACAGCAGCAGTAGGGTCAAGGGGAAGCCCCCCCTTTAGATCAGGCAGAGGACCAGTCTTCTCCACCTTCACCTCCACATGTCGATCCGGAGATGCCTCCCCCTCCTCAGTTCTTTCACGGGGAGTCCTCTACCCAGGGCACAGGGTAGCCTTCTTGGGTAGATTCTGAGACTTTTGATAGGCATTATTCTGGACTAGTCACTCGCATGGACACCTTTTGGAACCAACTCTGTACTTTTAGGGATCACATAGACACCATGGGTGATATGCTGGAAACCATGTCCGATCGCATAGATTCCTTCTCCACAGTCCTGGACACCTTGTCCACTCAGATGACCACTCTCTCCACTCATATGACCACCCTCACCCAAAGTCATGAAGACTCACGTGAGGCCTTTCATACCATGAACCGCGTTCTTCTTGACATGCAACGCCGTGACCTAGCCCATGATAATACCATTGCTAATCATCAGCACCAGCTTTAGTTTCAAGACCACACCCTTGAGGATATTTGACGCCGCCTTGGCTATCAGCCGCCTCCTGACGATCAGCCTCCTGCATATGGCCACTGAGGATTTTCTTTTGTTTCCTACCTCCAGTCTGTGTTCTTGGGTCTTGTGTCTTATTCCATCTACTTTTCTTCTATCCCCTCCCCTCCTTTGATGATGCCAAAGGGGGAGAAGTAGTTAGTGTAGGGTCTTATATAGTTAATGAATGCATGTCCTTATGTTTGTATGAATGTTCACTTGTGAGGTTCATTTGTGTGTCTTTGCACTTTGTTTGAGTCAGTTTTGCATTTGCCTTGTCATGGGTGTCTAGCAGATGTCTTGCATTCTCTAGCATCAATGTACTTTGTACTTAACTAATGGAATGAAATAATGAACATAATGCACTTGGTATTTGACATTACATGATGGCTCTTGTCTCTCATTTCCTCTCTACATGACAAATAAAATGTTTGAATGGTTTGCATGGCCTTGGCTTAATGAAGTGATTACATGGATTGATCGCCTTGTGGTTTGTTGGCTTTGCCTTTTCTCAAATTAGTTCTATGTATATCAAATGGTGTCGGATGAAGGACAGGCTAGCCAGTCTAAAATCCTTCACTATGCGTGAGTGTAAACTCCACATTGTACAAGAATCATGTCGGATATTGCACGGATACAATGTGTTGTTTTAAAGTTCCAAATTTACTCAAAGGCACGCCAATGCACTTAATAATATAGAGTTTTGTCATCATCAAAAGGGAGAAGATTGTTGAGTCTCTCCAGATGATTTTGATGATAACAAAACCCCGTATGGCAAACAGTTTGATAGCATTCATTAGTGAAGAACTAAGAGCTCTTTTAGGTTCTCAAAGCCATTTTCATTCCAAGCTAAATGCTCAAATTTATCTTGCTTCAAGATGCCAAGATTAAGTCAAACCAAACTCAAATTGAATGGATCATATTGTGGACACAAAGTCTTTTGTATTAGGATATGATTTGTGGGCTAACACTGTGGTTTATGTAGATTTTTCAAAGTTCGGTCGACCAGCTTGATTGGTCTAGTCGACCTAATCTCCCAGCACTTAAAACTCTGTAAACTTACAGAGTTCGGTTGACCGTCGGCCCAGGACCGGTCGACCAATTCTCCCAACAACGAAAGCTTCCAAATCTGTAAAAGTTAGGTCGACCGCCCTACCTACTCCGATCGACCGAATCCTTTGAAGCCCCCATTTTTGACTTTGTTTTCTTCACGAGGGAAAAGCATCTATCAAGGATTTTTTAATCCCAAAAGTCTCCAGACATCCCTGAAATTGTGGATCTGTGTCTTGGCTTGTCCTTGACCATTCAAGTGTTATAAAAACATCTCTTAGGGTTAAGAAACCCTAATCACTCAAGGGGATCAAAAGAAGGCTATCAAAGGGGGAAAAGGGCTGAAGGAAGAACTCCGTGAACAGTGTTTCGTCCAAGCATTCTTCATCAAATCTCAAGCATTTGAAGATCATCTGGAAACCATTCAAGTGGAAATCAAGCTGAGAAGCAAGCTTCATCAAAGATCTTCTTCATCCACTAAGGGGGAGCTTAAATATGAAGTTTTCATTTGTGTTTCTACTTCTACTTTCCATTGAGCTTCAAGTGTGTGTTCTTGTAATCTCTAAACATCTGTGTGTATGTGTGTGTGTGTGGATCTACCCAGATCCGTGTGTGTGTGTGTGTGTGTGGCCTTTCTTCAGATTTCTGTGTGATTCGGTGCTTGTGCACCTTCGTGGGAGTTCCGAACTCTTCACGAGTGTGTGTGTGTGTGTGTTTTGTTATTGTAATCTTTTACAAGATAGTGTGTGAATCCTCACAGTTAGTGAGGGGTGGACGTAGGTTGCCGTCGTTGCATACGAACCACTTAAAAATTGATGTTCTTTGTGTGGTTTGATCCTTTTCTTCTACCCCCGTTATGTGCTAGCACACACTATATCACTCTCTTGCGTTTTCCATTCAGATCCATCATAACTTGTCATTTCTACATTAGATCTTTGGTATATCGAAAGGTAGGTTCGGATTGACAAGGCCATTCTTGTCAGGAAGATAATACCTTGCGTGAGCAGAATCTTCAGATTTATATCTCTGCCATAGTACCAAGGATCTGCTGTGTGTGATAGGTTTTGATAGATCTATTTGTTATTTCATCAGATCTAAGTCTCTAGAAGGTTGTTTCTTTATATTTGTTTAATTCTGGTAAAAACTTTGTAATTTTTGTAATCACCCAATTCACCCCCCCCCCTCTTGGGTGTCATTGATTGTGGGACTTCAATGCTTATATGAAAAGAATAGAAAAAGGAATGTGCGCCTTTATTAAGGATGCAAATTATTGAAATAACGTTCAGTCGGTGGGCGCCAATTCCAATGGGCGACCACTGTATGGACACCAATTTCATGTGATTGTTTTTCTGCTCATGTTTTTATCCAGTGACCGCCGGATCTTGGCACCAATGTCTCACATCCGAGACTTGGTCTCTATTTTGGTTTCTATTGATCACACTTAATTCTCGGTGGTGTTTGAACCCTCCAAGGGATATTCCTTCCTTCGGATTGGCAATTTCATCATTGGGACCTCCGTAAGTCTACGCTAGCCTTGGATTCCCTCAAGACAACCGAGTTGGTTGTACCATTAAAACACTGAAACCTTGTAAGTCACGTCACTCTGAAGAAACGTGATGTTCTAGCCCTCATAGAGCGCTGTTTCTGGCCTCTTTGAGAAATCTATGTCTGACTGAAATTACGACCTGGGCTTGGACACCAAATTGAATTGGTGGCCATCCAGTGGGCGCATATTACTGATTTAGCGACCTGAGTGTGGACGCTATTTCCTCATGCTTGTTCTATCCATAGCAATAGGCGACCACATGAGTGGGCGTTATTTCTGTAATTGGTGGCAGCCTGGTGGGCATTAATTATCCCAGATTCTCGAATTGTCATGTGATTTATAGCCTATATTATTCTGTCCAAAGTTCTATCCTTGACTTCATGATTCAGTGGTTCAACTATAGAATTCCTACATGCTTGATCCTTGAAACTCTTGGCCATTAACTTTAAGTGGAATTGGTCTAGATACAGCAGGGGCTATGGGTCCCGACAAATTGACATTTCAATGCTAATGTATAAAATACAGGGTCCTGATCTGATCCCATGGGCGAGGCAAAGTCTAAACATGTGCCGGTATCATGAATGATCGGGTGATGGCATTGCACCAAAGATAGCAAAATTGGTCTACGACATTTCCACAATTGTTTTACATACGTATTAAACAAGTGTTTGAACTCCTTTATACAATGGCCAATCTTAAAAAGTGATAGTTACAAAAGCTCTAGTGAAAGTGAATGCTATAGTGGAATGAATGTTATTATCTCCTCAAGAACGCTCTTGAATTACCTTAAGAAAGTACTTGTTATCTCGTCATGAATGTCCTTGATTTATACACATGTCTATCTATTGTCTTTGTATCCCTCGATAGTATCGATCTTTTTGCCTATTCTTCATTCTAGATCTTGAATCATAGTTCTTGAATTTATCTCCGAATTATTGTTATAGCTCGTACCATTATAGTTCTCGATTGTGATAGCTTGCATGACCTGCATGTTCTTATTAAACTATAATTACTTAAAGCTAGCTTGGAGCTTGAGATATTAAGTCCTACTGAGCGTTCGCTCACCTAGTATTTTCTAATATTTTTTAGGTAACGACCTTAGTGACGACGAGACCGAACAAGATGGGCAAGGGCAAGAGTGAAGAGTGCTCCGACATCTAGATGAACTGTCTAGTCTGGTTATCTTGTGTCTTATGTTAAGTCTAGTCAAGTGTCTCATTGTAATTTTCTTTCACTGAGCCTTTTCTTTTATTGGGTCCAATTTGTAATAAAATTATATTTGAAATAAAATTCCATTTTATTCAAATTATATCTTGTCTTGACTATGTTCTGATTGACACGACTGTTTAACTGTCATGTTCTGAGCAAACAACACGTTCTGCTACTATCGGCTCGGGGCGTGACCCCGGGGGTGTCAGAATGGGAGGATTTAGAAGATAACTCTTTAGGTCATCAAAGGCCTTTTGACATTTATCATTCCAATCAAAGTTAGCCTCTCCTTTCAACATGTCATAAAAGGGCTTGCATCATTGAGAGTGGTGAGAGATAAATCTCCTAATGAATTGCAAACGCCCGATTAGACCATGGACTTCCTTAATGTTCTTGGGAGGAGGCATTTCGGCAATAGCCTTGGCTTTGTTAAGGTCAATCTCAATTCCTCTTTTGCTGACTATGAACCCTCAAAGCTTGCCTGAAGAGACCTCGAATACACATTTCTTGGGGTTCATTTTAAGTTGGTGCTTCCGAGACTGTTGGAGAACTGCACGAAGGACCTCTACATGGCCACTTCTGGTTCTAGATTTAACCAGAATGTCATCCACGTATACTTCCATATGAATGTGCATCATATCGTGGAAGATGGCCATCATTGCCCTTTGATATGTTGCCCCTGCATTCTTAAGTCCGAAAGGCATGACAACATAGCAATAGGTCCCCCACTGAGTGGTAAAAGAGGTCTTCTCCTGGTCTTCTACCACGAGGCGGATCTGGTTGTACCCCGAGAAGCCATCCATGAAGGACACCATCTCATAGTCGGGGGTGTTGTCTACCAGGACATCAATGTGTGGAAGAGGAAAATCATCCTTTGGACAAGCACGATTGAGGTCACGGAAGTCTATGCAGACACGGACCCTACCGTCTTTCTTCATAATAGGGATGATAGTCGCTACCCATTGTGGATATAAGACTACCCTGATGAACTTGGCCTTATGGAGCTTGTCAATTTCCTCTTTGACTTTGAGTGCAAGTTTCGGGTGAAGTCGCCTTAATTTCTGTTTAATAGCTCGAGCGTCGGGCTTTAGAACAAAACGATGTTCTACTAATGATAGATCTAAACCTGGCATGTCCTCGTAAAACCAAGCAAAGGCATCTAGGAATTCCTTAAGGACCACCACAAGAGAAGCTTCTTCTTCACTCGTCAAATTGACACTTATCAAGATCATTTTCGGGTTATCCTCGGTGCCAAGATTAATCCCCTTGGTAGATTCATCGACGGAAATAACGGGTTCATCAAATCTCTTTGTTCTATCGATGAGAGAAGCTATGGGATCGATGTGATCTTCTAGCGACTCCTCTTCTTCTTCATCCTCCCTTTCTTCTTCCAACACGTAGACTCCTAGGCCATCGTCTACTAAAGATCCTTCTATTTCGACTGCCCCTAAATGAATGGGAGTATATGTGAATTCGGAGACCTGGCATAGCTGCATGCACTTCTCAGCCAGTTGGTTGAGGTAACGTGCAGGAACCTGACGGACCCTAGATTGCTTGAAAGGAGAAGATGCTATGTATAGACCTTGACTCGAGCTAGACTCTGACCTACTATGTACAGGAGGAGGAGCTTGTGGAGGAGGATTCAAGGTGAAAAGTGTCGGCCCTTGGCTGAGAGATCCATGTTCCAAGGAAGTTGTTCCTTCAATAGTGAGCTCGCAAGCCCATGTTTGAGAATTGGCATTTTGTTTTTTGGTGGTGGTGATGGCTGAATGTGCAGACAACTTGGGCTGATTGTCCCGTGACTGGATAAGTGAGGAGTGGAGGAAATGATGGATGGAATTGGATGGGAATGAAGTAGACAGTAGCAGGCATGTCTAAAGCGAGAAATGTGCCTACCAAAGAGGTTTATCAAGGTGAAACAAGGAAAGAATCCCAAATTCATCCTCCTAGAGTGAGAGATCGGGAGGGACTCCTTCTTCTTGGGGAACGTCAAGACTTTCTCTCGGCTCCTGTCAAGTTCCTGGCTGTGTTGGACTTATGACAAAGCGATCATACACTAGACCCTTAGCTTGGGTGGTCTTGGATGCCTCCTCGGCTGAGTAGCCTAAACCTGCATGGCCTTTGGAGACCTTGAGTCTCAGCCTGTGAGTGGGACCTTGCTCACGCTGGCCCAAACCTCTACCCATAGTGAAACCCATCATGACCATCATCTCCCATCCTTTCCCGGACGGGATGTTAGAGTGTGTGATTGGCCGAGGAAGAGTGGGAAAATTCGATGGGCGTAGGGTAGAGGCTCTTACAGCACCTGTTATGGAGAGAACGGGCTTCTTACCCTTATCCGGAATGGTCAAGAAAGAGATTTGCTCGGAAGTGATGGCATTGAGAGTCTCCACTGACGGGACACTCTTGACTTTGATCACCCTACCATTGTAAGGAAACTTAAAGCACTGATGGGTAGTTGATGGGATCCCGAGGGTTTGCCCGATCCACGGTCGTCCTAAGATGTCCTTGTAGGCGAGATCAACGTCGAGGACGAATGAGTCCGAACGCATGACCACAGGACCTAAGCCAAGCTGCAAGGTCACCTTACCCTTCACGCACCGCTTTGAATTGTCATATGCAGAGATGGTGGTGCTGACTTCATCCAAATTATCTTCCTGTAGACCAATCCTTTGAATTATTTTCATTGGACAAACAGTGATCGACGCTCCCATGTCGATGAGGGTGGAGTCAACCTTGACCCCATTGAGAGTGACAGTGAGGCACAACAGGAGTGATCTACTCTTGGGTGGAGCGAGGTCCTTATCGGAGAATGAAATGGACGGCCCACATGTGAGGGCCATGATGGCTTTGGTCACGCCACTTACCGGAAGGTCCTCGTTGACCATGATCTTTTGGAGAAATTGGAGCAAGGTAGACTAGTGCGAAGGCGACTTTGTGATGAGTTCCAGAATGGAGACCTTAGCCGGTGTCCTATCTAGATGTTGGAGAATGTCATACTTGTTGTGCCCATGTGGTTTTGATGATGGTTTTAATGGTGGTTTTCATGATTGGCCTTTGAAGTGAGTTATTCACTGTGAGTCATCTTGCTGTGTGAGTCATCATGCTATTATTCACTTTCTGATCATAATGCAGTTCTTCATAAGTTCTGATATGGCATTACATATTTGATTATGTTCAGTCATGTTACTGTTGCTCTTTAGACTGCAGTTTGATACTACAGCGTCGACCCATCGAACTGCAGCGTCGACGCTGCCAAGGCACTTCAGAGGTAGCAATAAGAAATATTTGATCTGCTGCGTCCACGCTGCTTGGGCAATGCGTTGATGCTTGGTGCCTCTTTAACTTTACTATTTTTATTCATTGGCTTCACATTGGGCTTTTACATGAAGTCTATACATTGTTGTTTGCATTGTAAAGTCCATACATTGGTTGTTGTTCTTCAATGTCTATACACTGCCTTTAGGATTTAAAGTCTATACATCCGTTACCTCCTTTGTTGAAATCAACACATTGGGCAAGTCTGTACGTTGCATTCGCCTTCACAAGTCTATACAACGAAGTATATACACTGCAATGTACATACTTAAATCTTATGACTTCATTCTTGTTGCTGAAGGGAACAGGGTCGACGCTGGGAGCTTAAAGCGTCCACGCATCAGTTGACGAAGCCTTCACGATATCTTCCACTGCGTCAACGCCACAATGGAGCAGCGTCGACGTAGCAGTTACAAAGGGAGAGCCAATGGCTTACTGGATTACTCTGGTGCGTCAACGCATTCATCAAGTGGCGTTGACACAGCAGGTTGATGGATCGACAAGGTGACCAGAGGGTGGACGCAGTTACACAATGCGTCAACGCACTCCACACGAAACGTGAGAGGGCTGAAGCCATCTAAGTTCAGATGCTGGAACACCAATGCGTCAACGCAGCATGCTGAGAGCATCGACGCAGCACGTCCATCTGCTGAAGACTTGATCACTGGATCACCGATGCGTCAACGCAGCATGCTGAGAGCGTCGACGCAGCTCGTCTATCCGTTGAAGACTTGATCACTGGATCACCAATGCGTCAACGCAGTAGGTTGATGGAGTCAACGCAGCAGACTTGAGTTCGTGATCCCAGGATGACGAGATACCAGGATGCTGCCACGTGGTCCGAATTTCTAGGGCAGGAAATGTGGAAGCCACACGCGCCCAGTGTGCATGCTGCTGCTGCTATATATATAAGACTTCTTCCACAGAAGAAGATGATCGAACAAGAAGCCTGAAGAGCAAAAAGCCCTTCGATCCAGAAAAAGAAAAGAGGAAGAAAGAGAGAAGAAGAAGAAATAGAAGAAGAGTAAGCCAGCAGAAGAAAAAGGGTTGCAGAGAAGAAGGAGAGAATAGCGTGAGAGAAAGGAGAGCAGAGGAGAAAGAAAGAGATAGAGTGAGAGAGAGTTCGTGGAGAAGAAGGAAGAAGCTATTGAAGATCTGACCTCTGGCGTCTGGATTAAATCCAAGCCAGATCTGCTCCTTTGAGTGCTACATTCTTGTTCTTCATTTACAGCCTTCCGATTGCTGTGTATTTTCCGTTTCTTATTTTTTCCTTTTTCACCTGGTTATCTTTGTTTTTCCGATCCTCTGGTCTGAGGTCGGGTTCCTCCTGAGGGATCAGGAGTAGGGAGACAGGTGTGTCTCCGGTTTGTGCTGGTAGCAGAATACTACTGGTGATAGTTCCCTCCTATGTGGAGGAAGGGAGGCTGGTTCCTCCGGTTTGCAAGCAGCAGGCGGGGCCGCTTGTGGGTTCCCTCCGGGCTAGGAGGAAGAGAGGCTAGGCCTCTGGTGGGTTGCTGGTAGCTGAGTGCTACTGGCTGGTTCACTGGTAGCGGGACTGCTACTAGTGGGGTTCCCTCTTGGTATAGAGGAAGAGAGACGTGAGTCTCTGGTTTCTAGTGACCGTGGGTTGCTAGAGGTTCCCTCCGTGTAGGAGGAAGAGGGGAGGTTGTTCCCCTGGGTAAGCTGTGTATCAGCGTCTATTGGCAAGCTGTGTTGCCCAGCTGGTAGTGAAGCCACACTCGGTTTGAGTGTGGGGTGGATGTAGGTCTAGAGGACCGAACCACCTAAAAAATCCTTTGTTCTATGGTTTGCTTTGGTGTGCTCTTCCATATCTTCTATCTGTTTCACAGGTTGTTTGAATAGCCTTGTTTTGAGTTACAGTGGCCTTGAGCTTTACATCTTGGTAAGTGAGTCTAGTTTGTATTGTACTGTCATTTGGCATTAGACTTTATCAGGTTCCACTAGTATAGTCAGCAGCTCATCTGGTCGATCAAATGTCTATTTGAACTCGATAGCCTTTATTCTGCAACTGTATCTAGTAGCAGGCGAATTGTTTTTAATTTGAGCAATATTCTTGAAGGGGATACATTCACCCCCCCTCTGTATTGATCGCACCGTTCCAACAATTGGTATCAGAGCCGGTGTCTGCATACAAGGTCCAGCGACCTACAGAGTCGATCTTGCAGTCTTAGGTGCTAATTTATTTTTAGTGCATAAATATTCCTGTTGTTTTGAATTTACTCGCTATTTGTTTTCAATGGCTCTTCCACCCGTCTTTAGTGGTTCTGATTTCAGTCAGTGGTACACTGCTTTACATGCTTATGTTAATTCTGCTAAACCTGATCTGTGGAAATTAATTTCACAAGGTCCTCACACCTTACCAACGAAAGTGTCCAAATGGACCGACAGACACAGATCAAAGGATGGAGAAAATTGGAAAGCCTTTAACCTGATGAAAGCAGCTACTGACAGAGCCTTATGGTCTTGTCTTCATAATTGCAGCTCAGCAAAGGACATCCTGGATAAGCTGAAGCAATTTCACAGGGTAAACGAGGACAGCTGCATGATGGCTAACAGAAGTAATCCAAGTGGCAGCAATCAAGGCAGCAGCCAAAATGAAGAAGAAGATGATGAGGAGGAGGTAAACATCTTCGAGAACTTTTCTTTAGATGATTGGGAGAATGCATATGCTGAGCTGTTTGAGTCTCATGAACAATTAAGAAAACGATACAAGAACTTGAAAAAGAAAAGTGATCAGGGTAGTTCAAGTTCACCATGTGAAAATTGTTCAAATATGAAGCAATCTCATGATGCCTATTTGACAGATATCCATATGCATAAAAACCAGAATGAAAAACTGTTGAAAGAATTTGATTCTGTTAACGCTGAATTGGATGTTCTAAAATCTGAAAATGAATGTCTTAGGAAACAATGTGAAAAACTCCAGGTTCAAATAATATGTTCTGCTAAATCTGCATGCAATGAGTGTCCATTTCTCAAGGAAATAAATGAAGATCTTCACTCAAATTCAGAATGTCAGAATGAGTTTATTGTTTCCCTAATGAAAGAAAACAAAGATCTGTTAAACAAGATTCTGGAGCTTGAACAGATAGAGGAAGAACTGAATGATAAAATGAGCTCAATAAAAATTGATAAAGACTCTGTTGAAGAAATTGAAAATCTGAAATCAAAAAATGACAAACTAATTCAAGAGGTTGAAGGATTGAAGCAGTTGAACACTGCTATGTCAGAGAAACTTCTTCTCTTAGAAAAAGGAAAAACTGTTTACATTGAAGAGTCTGAAAAATTGAGAAATTTGGAACAAGAAATTGAGGAATGTAAAATTGCAAACAAGGTACTAAGCGAATGTGTAAATTGCAATGAACAAGAGATTGCCAGTTATGAAATACACATCGTTTCTTTGGAAAATGAAATTGAAGATTTGAATAATTCCTTGTCAAAATTTGTGGACGGAAAAGATAATATGGACAAAATTCTAGGAACTAAGGTAAATTTTCAGAAGGAAGGGTTGGGCTATAATCCCTCAACTAAGAAGAGTTTTCAAAACAAAGTTCAAACTTCCTTTGTGTCCAGTTCAACTTCTCAAAGCCCTCAGAACCTTCCTGGTTATCAGTCAACTACTCAAAAGAAAATAACAGAAAAATAGAAAGAAAAGAATCAACAAGTTTCTCTTCCCACTCTGCATGTTTCACCCACACACTCGCATGCATCTAGAAAGAAAATGATCTGTCACTACTGTCACAAATATGGACATTTGATGCATGAGTGTAATTTGATGGAAAAAGATGACCTAGCAGCTGCTCAAAACAATCAGGGTAGAAATCATGTCCTTAGGGAAAAGAAAATTCATTGTTATAACTGTGGAAAAATAGGACAAGTTGCTGCACAATGCTGGTTAGGCCCTCATAGAAATACCTTCTCTAATTGTTCTCATTGTGGAGAACATGGCCATACAGTCAAGGACTGTTGGCATGCTCAGGGAAGAACATTCTCTCAAAATATAAAACTCCCTGCAAATAGAAATATTTTTGGAAGAAATAAATCTGTTTTTAAAGAAAAGAGTCTGGCATGCTTTGAATGTGGAAAATTTGGCCACCGAGCTTCGAAATGCTGGTGGGCAGGTAAAGGTAAACCAAAATTTCATGCAAGTAACAGAAATCTTCATGCCAATGCACATAAAATTTATGTTCAGAATAATGCACACAGATTCAATGCTAACAATGTTGTGCATAAAAAGAATTCAAGATCTACTGTTTCCTATCATTATTGTGGGCAGGTTGGGCACTCCATGAGTGAGTGTAATTTAATGAAGTCTGATGACTTACATGCCCAAAGAATATGGAAAGCACCAATCAGAGGTGTTACTAAAAAAGTAGGACCCAAGAAGTCGTGGGTACCTAGAAACACAAAATGAGATCTGTGCTTTGCAGGTATGCCTTTGGATGAGGAATAAAAGGGGGTCAAATAAACCAAGGCATCCAAAGTTTGGTAAACCCCAACTCTGCTGATTATATGTTTATTCACCTGAATTTTTGTTTTAATTGAACATCGTGCTTAATATGTCAATGCATACATGTCCAGAACTGCATATGCATTGGATTGTCATGCATGACTCTTGGTATATAAATAGTGAGATACTAAAGGGCAGATGAATTCTGTCTGGAAGTGCTTACTATGTGTGAGGTAGTCTTTAGACCAAGTCCTCCACCTGGTACCATAGGTCAGAGTTGCATACATTTAGGAATGTTAGATCATACATACATTTAGGGGGAGCATTATTCATATTCTACCATCTGAACTTCCCATCTTCAGATTGAACTGCTATCTTGCCTAAATCCCTGTGATGAATGTGTAATGCAACACATTTCAGCTTCCTGTTTCAACTGTTATCAGCCATCTTCACTCATCTTATTCATTGGTATCATCTGTTGAATTGGCTGTTCCCAAAAATGTTTCGGCCTTTCCTGAAAACTCAGAAAGTATTCTCTGTACATATCCTGATCATAAATCTGAAAATAAATTAAAAAGGATCTTCTATTATATAGGATTATGAATGTCTGATTCTTTCAGCCAGTTGATGATTCATGTATGTCTTGTGTTGCTTATGAATATATCTTGAAAATATCTGAGTTGGTCTTAATAAACTTTAACCAACATTTTCATGTTGAGTCTTTTAAACTCTTCTGAATTCTAAAAATTCTGAAATCATGATATTCCTTGATTGATATGTATGAAATTAGTATTGATTTTTTAAACATCTGAGAATATGGATTCTGTCTAAGGGTAAATCCTGTCAGAGCAATGACCTTGGTCACTGTGAAACCATGTCCAAAGGACTGTGTCATGAGGTGCCATAGTTAACTCTGCTTAAAAATGATTGATAATCTGGCAGAGCAATAGCATGCACACTGAGAAATACATCTCACTCATCAAAGAAATGATCTGTAGTGTGTCATGAAGTGTAAATGCCATCTCTGTTCCTATGAAGCATGACAGTTAGTCAATCCAAGTGCTTAGGGATACTGGCGTCTAAACAACGTGTATCCTCTAGTTACAAGGGTGTACTAAACTCAAGTGCTCATGAAGAATGTTATAAAAATTGCTGCTAATCTAGTATACCATTTGAAAAATATGTGCAAAAGAAATATTCTATTGGAACCCTTGACAGAAACAAATATTTTTCTTATGTGTTTAACTTCATTACTATTGATTGCATCTCTTAAAGGAATCCTTGAAATTGAGTGAGCAAGAAAGAAGAAGATCAAACAAGACTGTCAATATGAAAGCAAGGTTCACTTTTATTAAAACTGATTTCAGATATGAGTACAGGAAACTTATAAACAAGCCTTGCATACATCATATTCTGATCTGACTTGTCAATGAAGATCATTCATAAATCTCTATAATAGAAGAGTCTGAAATACTTGTTTAATCAGATTTATGAAATTGATATCCCATTGAAAACCTTTCACATTCATTCTGAGTACTTACTTTCTCACATTGGACTCCATTATTTCAAACTTGACTGTTGATCTAAGGGGGAGAATTCTTGCATGCCCCTGTGGTCTCCTTCTTACTCATTTCATAAGGTTCCATTTATTGAGGGGGAGCCTCCTTGTCATATGCATCATGCTGCATAGAAGGAGGAGAATTGTGATCTTGTATTTTGCAATCTCCATCTGCATCTGCACTCTTACCTTCCCATGGTTCATCTTGCCTATATCAAAGGGGGAGACTTTTGCCACAGAGGGTAGATTGCTTTTTCAATTATAGCATGCTGGTTGCCTTAATTTCTCAAACTATTTTCTTTTTGATGAAGTCAAAGGGGGAGAATAGTTTGAGTCATCAGCTTGACTCACTGTGTAGTGTTGCCATCATCAAAAAGGGGGAGATTGTTGTGCCCATGTGGTTTTGATGATGGTTTTAATGGTGGTTTTGATGATTGGCCTTTGAAGTGAGTTATTCACTGTGAGTCATCTTGCTGTGTGAGTCATCATGCTATTATTCACTTTCTGATCATAATGCAGTTCTTCATAAGTTCTGATATGGCATTGCATATTTGATTATGTTCAGTCATGTTACTATTGCTCTTTAGACTGCAGTTTGATACTGCAGCGTCGACCCATCGAACTGCAGCGTCGACGCTGCCAAGGCACTTCAGAGGTAGCAGTAAGAAATATTTGATCTGCTGCGTCCACGCTGCTTGGGTAATGCGTTGACGCTTGGTGCCTCTTTAACTTTGCTGTTTTTATTCATTGGCTTCACATTGGGCTTTTACATGAAGTCTATACATTGTTGTTTGCATTGTAAAGTCCATACATTAGTTGTTGTTCTTCAATGTCTATACACTACCTTTAGGATTTAAAGTCTATACAGCCGTTACCTCCTTTGTTGAAATCAACACATTGGGCAAGTCTGTACATTGCATTCGCCTTCACAAGTCTATACAACGAAGTATATACATTGCAATGTACATACTTAAATCTTGTGACTTCATTCTTGTTGCTGAAGGGAACAGGGTCGACCCTGGGAGCTTAAAGCGTCCACGCATCAGTTGACGAAGCCTTCATGATATCTTCCACTGCGTCAACGCCACAATGGAGCAGCGTCGACGCAGCAGTTACAAAGGGAGAGCCAATGGCTTACTGGATTACTCTGGTGCGTCAACGCATTCATCAAGTGGCGTCGACGCAGCAGGTTGATGGATCGACAAGGTGACCAGAGGGTGGACGCAGTTACACAATGCGTCAACGCACACCACACGAAACCTGAGAGGGCTGAAGCCATCTAAGTTCAGATGCTGGAAGACCAATGCGTCAACGCAACATGCTGAGAGCGTCGACGCAGCACGTCGATCTGCTAAAGACTTGATCACTGGATCACCGATGCGTCAACGCAGCATGCTGAGAGTGTCGACGCAGCTCGTCTATCCGTTGAAGACTTGATCACTGGATCACCGATGCGTCAACGCAGCATGTTGATGGAGTCAACGCAGCAGACTTGAGTTCGTGATCCCAGGATGACGAGGTACCAGGATGCTACCACGTGGTCCGAATTTCTAGGACAGGAAATGTGGAAGCCACACGAGCCCAGTGTGCCTGCTGCTGCTGCTATATATACAAGACTTCTTCCACAGAAGAAGATGATCGAAGAAGAAGCCTGAAGAGCAGAAAGCCCTTCGATCCAGAAAAAGAAAAGAGGAAGAAAAAGAGAAGAAGAAGAAATAGAAGAAGAGTGAGCCGGTAGAAGAAAAAGGGTTGCAGAGAAGAAGGAGAGAATAGCGTGAGAGAAAAGGAGAGCAGAGGAGAAAGAAAGAGAGATAGAGAGAGAGAGTTCGTGGAGAAGAAGGAAGAAGCTATTGAAGATCTGACCTCTGGCGTCTGGATTAAATCCAAGCCAGATCTGCTCCTTTGAGTGCTACATTCTTGTTCTTCATTTACAGCCTTCCGATTGCTGTGTATTTTCTGTTTCTTATTTTTTCCTTTTTCACCTGGTTATCTTTGTTTTTCCGATCCTCTGGTCTGAGGTCGGGTTCCTCCTGAGGGATCATGAGTAGGGATACGGGTGTGTCTCCGGTTTGTGCTGGTAGCAGAATACTACTGGTGATAGTTCCCTCCTGTGTGGAGGAAGGAAAGCTGGTTCCTCCGGTTTGCAAGCAGCAGGCGGGGCTGCTTGTGGGTTCCCTCCGGGCTAGGAGGTAGAGAGGCTAGGCCTCTGGTGGGTTGCTGGTAGCTGAGTGCTACTGGCTGGTTCACTGGTAGCGGGGCTGCTACTAGTGGGGTTCCCTCTTGGTATAGAGGAAGAGAGACGTGAGTCTCTGGTTTCTAGTGACTGTGGGTTGCTAGAGGTTCCCTCCATGTAGGAGGAAGAGGGGAGGTTGTTCCCCTGGGTAAGCTGTGTATCAGCGTCTGTTGGCAAGCTGTGTTGCCCAGCTAGTAGTGAAGCCACACTCGGTTTGAGTGTGGGGTGGATGTAGGTCTGGAGGACCGAACCAGCTAAAAAATCCTTTGTTCTGTGGTTTGCTTGTGGTGTGCTCTTCCATATCTTCTATATGTTTCACAGGTTGTTTGAATAGTCTTGTTTCAAGTTACAGTGGCCTTGATCTTTACATCTTGGTAAGTGAGTCTAGTTTGTATTGTACTGTCATTTGGCATTAGACTTTATCAGGTTCCACTAGTATAGTCAGCAGCTCATCTAGTCAATCAAATGTCTATTTGAACTCGATAGCCTTTATTCTGTAACTGTATCTAGTAGCAGGCGAATTGTTTTTAATTTGGGCAATATTCTTGAAGGGGATACTTTCACCCCCCCTCTATATCGATCGCACCATTCCAACAATACTCCGTAGGGGGAATTTGAGAGCTGACCCCTTCCTCGGGCTAAGATTGCCCTTGGGACGGGGGAATGATGTGATTGCGGAGTGTGACGTTTACTGAGGCTTCTTTCAGTTCATCCGACTCCAAAGGTTTTGGGTGAATTAATTGCAAAGGAGCGGGAGATCCGAAGATGAACGAAAGAGAATCTGGTTCCTCCCTAGGCGTGGTAGGAGCAGGAGGAAGGGCTGGTTCAGGCTGTGGGGGCCTTAGAAGAACCAAGGGGCGCTCTTGCCCCACCTAAGCGTTCGAAGGGATATAGGATTCCCGCCAAGGTGATTGAGGGGGATTGATCAAGGTGGGAGGACCTTGGGTAGCAACTGGAGATTGGCTAGGAGGTGAAATCAAGGTCCAGGACCGAGGCTCTTGGGTGAACATATTGACGTCCACCCATGCCTCACTGGCTTCGACTTCCAATTTCCCATACCACCCGGGAAAACCTTCGATGCACCACATTTGCGTCCTTTTGAGCACACGGGGTTCCATCCCAATCATGGTGTTTACTTGCTCATTCTACCTTGAACTTGAAGGATCCTTGGTTGGTTGATGAGTGGGTAACGGGTTTTGCACAATACCTAGGTCCCGATTGAGTTTCTTGAGATTAGCAATGGCTAGCTTAACATCGGACCAATTAATTCTCCCCTCATAATTCATGTCGTATACCCAGTCCCGGAATTGGAAGCAATTGAAAATATCATGTTCGAGAGCTCGGTGATAAGGACAATATTTAGATGTGTTGGCATTGGGGTGGACCCAATCCCTTTGAGGGGGAAGCTGGATAGCTTGAGAAGACATGAGGGCGAAGAATATGTCACTCAAAGTTTCAAGCAAAGGAGGATAAGAAGCCCGTTTTGGGTCCAATGCGATTGTAGCTCTAAGGTGGAGGGACATTGGAGTATGGCCTCAGGTTGCCTTGACCTTGATTAGGACCAGCGGGATTAGGATGTGGAGCTTGACGATTATTGGGCCTAAAGGGAGGACCAACGGCATTGACTTGTTCATTCACCGTGACACCTTCGGTGGTGGGGACGGCTGGAGCCTTCCGACCTTTCGTGCGTGGCTCAAAGAAAGGAGGTAAGGTAGAATCCTTCATCTGGGCTTAGACAGTTCGAGCTCAATTGTAAAGTTAAGAGAAAGTGTGGAGCTCACTAAGCATTAGTATAGCCCTGAGTTGAGGAGTGGCGTTGTTCACCAGCATGGTGACAGCCTGGGATTCGGGGATAGGAACTTCCGTCCTGGAGGCCATGATTCTCCATCAGTTAGCAAAATGAATGAAGTCCTAGTCGGGCTTCATCTTCTCCATGACCAAATCAAACATAGTGGGAGAGATTGAGGACATGTGGCCAAAATGAGTGAGGAATAGCTCGGAGACTATATCGAAATTCAAGAGATCAATAGCCGGAAGTGAGGAGAACCAACATAGGGCCTCGCCCTTGAGGGATTTTTGGAAAATATGGACCAACAATACCTGATCATATAGCCATTAATGGGAGTCCGTGAGAAAACCCGAGAGATGATGGTGCGGGTCGGTGGTACCATCGTACCTCCTATACTTGGGAGCCTTGAAGCCAAGCAAAAAATAAGCATTTGGGAGCTGTTGTGCCCCTATGGTCATTTGAGTTCACTTGGGTAATTCGACATCATCCTACGGTCATTTGAGTTCTATCGTATTCTTGGTTTTGATAATGGCTAAACACTATTAGTCATTGATATTTCCCACTCTCATGTGACTGACATACGTGATGTTTTGTTCATGACAGGTACACCATTACATGGACAAAGAATTCAGTGAAGTCGGCAAAAGTGAAAGCTCATTGATCGCGCCCAAGCAAGGATGCGAAAACACGCAAAAGTCGACACGTGATATTCGGCTCGTCACACATACAAGGTCAATGCACAAAGAAGTACAGCCAAGAGAATCCAAGGCCAGAAACTCAGTTGGTACATTTTAGACTATCAAGGGAGATGCCACAGACATGAACGGGCTACTAAAGAAGTCAAGCGACGGAGCTAGAACAGATAACGAACCGACCCGAGATGAGCCGGAGTCTGCCCAGTTGGCGGTCGACCGCTAGCACAGGGGCGGTCGACCGCCCCAGCCAGAGGCTCCCCGTCTGCAGTTCCTTCACCTGCAGGTCGACCGCCAGCCAGTGGCGGTCGACCGGAAATCCCAGGGACCGCCCGTTTGCAGGTTTAACAATAGCGGTCGACCGCCAGGAGCTGCAGGTCGACCGCCAGCCCCGAGCCTTCAATGTTGACTTTGTTTCCAACTTCGAAAAGGGACATTCAATATGGATTTGTTTAATCCAAAAGTCACCTAAACACCCATGATTTGTGGATCTGGTCTGAGGCTTGTCTATAGACCATTCAAGGTCTATAAAACTCTCACTTGAGGGATTAGAAACACCAGGGCTTCAAGGCTTGAAGGGAGATCAAGGGAGCTCATTTTCGAGGTACTATAGCACCTCCGTGAACAGTGTTTCGGGAGGAAGTTCTTCATTCATTCCAAGGTGTTTCAAGGTGAGATCTGAAGCAAGCAACCTCCAACAAAGCTAGAAGCACTCAAGGTTCTCAAAGGTGATCAAAGCTACATCGATACATCTCTTCATCAACTCAAGCGGATTCAAGGAAGCACAACTCACAAGGAAGAAGAAGCCATTATTGTTGAATCAAGAAGAGTGTTTTGTGAAGAAGATAGAAGCCTCTATTGGTGATCTACATCCATCGAAGAATCCGATTCAAGCTCCAGCAATTTCAGACAAGATCTTTCTCGTGAGCTCATTTCATATCATGTTTGAATAGCTTGATATTTGTTCTTTCTTCTTCATTTCATTCGAACAATCAAAATTGAGAATCGTCCCTACCGGTGGTTAGTAGGAAGGCAATCGGAGGTTGTCCGATCTGCGTTGTTGACATCCCTACCAGGTGGTTAGTAGGAAGGCAATCGGTGATCTTTTCGATTTGCGGTTCAGTGCGTGGCACTAGTGGAGCCTCACCGAATTTGGTGAGGGGTGGACGTAGGACTGGGGATTCAGTCCGAACCACCTTAAAATCTCGTGTGTTGTGATTTGTTTGTGTGATTATTTCGTTCTAAATGTATGCTTAGGTTCGAATCGTTATATTAGTAATCATCTTGCTAAGAAAATCGTTGTGTCCTTCGTTTAGCTAGTTATATTCCGCTACAATTTATCTCATCTAGCTATATAGAGGGTTACATTACGAAAAGAGGGGCAGATCTATTCACCCCTCCCCTCTAGATCCGCTGTCCACTACACAACAAGTGGTATCAGAGCCTAATATCTCATTATGGGGTCCAACGACCTTGAGGGAAATGGTGGATCAGCGTCTAAGGGTTATTTACCTGAAGGACATTCTGTGAATAGGCCTCCTTATTTCACTAGATCTAATTATCCCTATTGGAAACATCGTATGCAGGTGTTCATTCGCGCCCAAGACTACGAACTTTGGCGTGTGATCAGCAAAGGTCCGTATGAGCTTACGGATAATGTGGACTTGTGGAGCAAAGAACAAATACGGCAATCCACCGTCAACTGGAGTGCTAAACATATCATGCAATGCTCACTCCATCCAGTTGAATTCTCAAGAGTAGCCACCTGCGCAACTGCGAAACTGATGTGGGATAAGCTAGAGGTAATCTACGAAGGAACCTCTCAGGTACGAGAAACAAAAGCTAATATTTTAGTTTCTGAATATGAAATGTTCCGCATGAAGCCTGATGTGTCAATTCAAGATATGTTTGCTCGCTTAACTGTGCTTACTAATAGTTTAACTGATTTTGGAAAGAAATATACAGAGCAAGAACTTGTAAGAAAAATTCTCAGATCATTAACTCCAGCATGGCACACGAAGGCAACCGTTGTTGAAGAATCAAGAGATCTCGCAACCACCAAGGTAGATGAACTCATTGGGTCATTAATGACCTATGAGATCAACCTCAAGAACAAAGAGGCTGAGGCACCTAAGAAGAAGTCCCTAGCTCCTAAAGCTGGACCCAGCCGTCAAGATACTTCTGATGAAGGTGAGGATTCGGGAAGTGAGCGAGATGAGGATGACGTAGCCATGCTCACACGTAAGTTCAAGAAATTCCTGAGAAAGGAAGGTAAGAGCTTCATGAGAGGAAGGTCAAGGGTAAGAAATGGTTTCAAATCTAATTTTGAAAACTCTAAGAAATCTGACAAAATCATTTGTTATTCTTGCAACAAACCAGGGCATTTCAAGAATGACTGTCCCGACAGATTCAGAAAAGCTGACAAATGAAAGGGCAAGAAGAATAACAAGGCCATGGTGTCCACATGGAGCGATGAAGAGGAAAGTAATGATAGAACTAGCTCATCGGACAAAGAAAAAGAAGATTTCTGCCTCATGGCCAAAGGTGACGAAGAAATTGAGGTAAATTCTCTATTTGAAGATTATACAATTGATGATTGGGAGGATGCATATATACAACTCATGGAAAAATATGAAATGTACAAAAAGAAAAATAAATCATTGAAAAAGAAAATCAATTCTTTTGTGCATGATCATGACAAGGATGATAAGAATGCTCTACTTGAAACTGAAATTGAAGATCTTAAGAAAATGATTGAGGATTTGGAAGAAGGAAGAAAAGAAATGGCTGACTTGGAAACTGAAAATGAAAACTTAAGAAATGAGATTGATAGCATTAAGCTAAAAATGTAAACCTATGAAAAGAACAGCAAACTGAGTAATAAAAAATATGAAGCTGTAAAACATGTCAACACTCAACTCTTGCAAAACATTGAAAACTTACAAAAAGAATTGAAGGATAAACAATAATCCTTGGAAAATTTCGTGGATGGAAAAAAAAACCTAGATGCTTTACTAGGTACTAGGATGAATTTCAACAAGAAAGGGTTGGGTTTTGAACCAACAAACAAAAGGCCAATTGGGCTAAAAATAGTCACATTTGTCTCATCTTCCGAAGCTTCCACCTCAAACACAACTCCCACACAAAACCAGCAAAAATAAAAGGAGAAACGGAAAGAAAAGATTGAAGAGGCAGTCACCAACATTCCCAAAAAGTCTGTTCAAAAATCTAAGAAAGATCGACCTTCCCCACAGCATAGGTCAACACTTCCTTGGCCATTGCATGCTCAACCTTCCAGATTTCACCACAATTGGATTGCACACTCATATAGGCCAGCATCACCATATCTTTGGGGAAATTGTGATTTCTGTGTTCATCAATCCCATAGGTGGCAAAACAATCAGTTTCAACCTAAAACCAACCAACGGCCTCAATGGTTTAAGAAGAAAACCTCCTCAAACTTCCATAAAATCCAACAAAGAGCTTCTAAACAAAAAATGAATGTCAAGATGGAAAAGAAAAATCAAATCCCTGCTCTAAGCAAACAAAGCATGCATGTTAGGGAGGTTTGGATTCCAAAAGAAATGGTTTCATGTTTTGAAATTCTGAAAAGCTTGAAGGGACCCAAATTTGGTTGGGTTCCAAACACCATTGCTTAATTACTTGTGCAGGAATGTCTTGCAGCCATGCATAACAGGTGGTACCTTGATAGCGGCTGTTCAAGACACGTGACTGGAGACAAATCAAAATTTTGTCTCTTGGAGGAAAAGGAAGGAGGATATGTCACATTTGGAGGAAACAATAAAGGAAAAATCATTGGAACATGTAATGTAGGTAAGAACCTCTCCAACTCCATTTGTAACGTGTTGTTAGTTGAAGGATTGAAACATAACCTGCTTAGTATAAGTCAATTGTGTGATAAGGGTCACAAAGTGTTGTTTGACTCTCATGAATGTAGAATTCTTGAACCAAAATCTGACAAAGTAAAATTTTCTGGTAAGAGAGTTAACAATGTTTACATGATTGACTTAGATGATCCTGCTCATTTAAATCTTTGTCTTGCTGCACCAAAATCTGAACTTGCATGGATATGGCATCGTAGACTAGGACATGCTAGCTACAATGTCTTGCATAAACTCTTGAAGCATTCAATGGTGAAAGGTTTGCCTGAACTATCCTTTAAACAAGAAAATAAATTGTGTGATGCATGTGCCCTAGGTAAACAAACTAGAAAATCATTCAAAGGAAGATCTGAAAATACATCATCCAAACCACTCGAGCTAATTCATATGGACCTATTTGGCCCAACCAGAACTGCTAGCTTAAGTGGTAGAAAATATGGATATGTCTTGGTGGATGATTTTTCTAGGTTCACATGGATTTTCTTTCTCACACACAAAAATGATGCTTTTGATGAGTTTCAGGCACTCTACATGAAGATAAACCAGGACGGTGAGTTTAAAATTTCCAAGATTCAATCTGATCACGGTGGTGAATTTGAAAATGCTAACTTCTATAACCTTTGCAGGGTCGTAGGGATTTCACACTGATTTTCTTCACCAAGAACGCCGGAGCAAAACGGTGTGGTTGAAAGGAGAAATCGGACACTTGTAGAGATGGCAAGAACCATGCTTGCTGAACGGCAACTTCCAAGGAGGTTTTGGGCTGAAGCGGTAAACTCGGCATGTTACATTATCAACCGCTCTATGGTAAGGCCACACACCAAAAATACTCCTTATGAGTTGCTAAAAGGTAAAAAGCCCTCTCTCTCACATATGAAAGTGTTTGGATCGAAATGCTTCATTCACAATAATGACAAAAGAGACTTAGATAAATTCGAGCCCAAGAGCGATGAAGGTATATTCCTTGGATATTCTGATAGATCTAGGGCTTATAGAATTTACAATATCAAAAATCAAACTGTGGAAGAGTCACCCCATGTTTCCTTTAATGAATATCATGATTCTAACAATGATAACTCTTGCACGAAAAATGATGAAGATGGAGAATTCCTAAACATGAAGGACAAGAGTGATCCTCCACAAGAAGAAATAAAAGAAGATGGTGACCTAGCTGAATCAAGCAATGCAAGGGATCAAGCTCCAGGAGAAGGTAACGATTCTACAAACATTAGAATTCTTAAGGATCATCCCTTGGAGAATGTCATTGGTAGCTTGAATGACCCACCTAGAACTAGGTCACATTTTAAAATTGTGGAAGAATTAGATCAACTTGCTCTTGTCTCGCAGCATGAACCCAAAAATATTGATGATACTTTAAAAGATGAAAACTGGATAAATTTCATGCAAGAAGAGCTAAACCAGTTTGAGAGAAACAAAGTTTGGCATCTTGTTCCTAGACCTTCATCACAATCTGTCATAGGCACTAATTGGGTCTTTAGGAACAAACTAAGTGAGGATGGCAAGATAATAAGAAATAAGGCTAGATTGGTGGCTCAAGGGTATAATCAAGAGTTTGGGGTAGACTTTGATGAATCTTATGCCCCAGTTGCTAGACTCGAAGCCATCAGAATTTTACCTGCCTTTGCATGCTCCCTTAGAATAAAACTTTATCAAATGGATGTCAAAAGTGTGTTCCTGAATGGCTTGATCAAAGAAGAAGCCTATGTTGAGCAGCCCCCTGGCTTTGAGAATTCTAACAATGCAGATTTTGTATACAAACTAGACAAGGCGCTTTATGGACTTAAGCAAGCACCAAGAGCTTGGTATGAGAGACTAAGCTCATTCCTCATTGAAAAAGGGTACACACGAGGTAAGGTAGATCAAACACTTTTCACCAAGAAGTAAGGTACGAACATCTTGATTGTTCAAATTTATGTTGATGACATTGTGTTTGGTTCTATAAAATCTGAAATGTGTGAGGAATTTGCTAACCTCATGACTAGTGAATTTGAGATGAGCCTAATGGGAGAACTTCAATTCTTTCTCGGTTTGCAGGTCAACCAAGGAGAAGATGGTTGCTTCATAAGCCAAGCCAAATACATCAAGGAGTTGCTAAAAAGATTTGACATGGCAAACAGCAAAATCATTGCAACTCCGATGAGCACCTCAACTTCACTGGATTCGGATGAAAATGGTAAATTGGTGGATGCAAAGGTCTATAGAGATATGATTGGCTCTTTACTTTATTTGATTGCATCCCAACCAGATATCCAGTTTAGTGTATGTCTTTGTGCTAGATTTCAAGCGAGTCCTAGAGAATCTCATTTGACTGCCGTCAAACGTATCCTTCGATATCATGCCGGCACTCAAGATTTGGGATTGTGGTATCCGTCATCACGTGATTTATCTCTTATATCTTATTCTGATGTGGATTACGCTGGATGCAAGCTGGATCGTAAGAGTACTAGTGGCTATTGCCAGTTTCTAGGCGGATGTTTAGTTTCTTGGGCCTCCAAGAAACAACACTCGGTTGCCCTCTCAACCGCGGAGGCAGAATATGTTGTTGCGGGTGTAGATTCTAAGAAATCCACTTAGAAAAACTATGAAGAATTAATGGAAAAAGGATGGGAAAAGGGGAGCATGCGAGGATGCTAAGGGGAATGTGATCGCAAGAGACGCGAGGGCCTCAAATGATATAATCAAATAGTCAATATGGAGGGATCACGAATATAAATACCTCAAAAGGATGCGGGGGAGATTGTGAGTGCTTTCCTTCTCTTTCTATCGGCCGACGGATGAAGAGAGTTTTCCTTGATTGATTACCCTTGCAAAATTAACAAACACCAAAAAATAAACATGGATTAGAAACCAAGATGTGTAGCATCAAATCCAAATGTAAATATGGACATAGAAAGCATGGATATGAACACACCTTATTGGTGTTTGGCCTTTAAACCCCTATGTAAAAGGGTAGGTAAAAGATGATGTATGATGAAGAATAGAGGGAGATGTGCAAGTGTTGCACTAAGGGAGATGTGCTAGAGTGCACAACATGGGAAGATCTCAATATTGAGATAAAAAGAGATAAAAGAAAAATATGATATGATGCATGCAATTAACTAAAGCAAAAATAAGAGATAGGAGGGGGAAAACTTAGTAGTTTTCTCTAATTTGGCTTCAAGGATGAAGATCTTTAATGGAGGAAGAAGAGGATGTAGAACTCCATGGATGTAGAGGCTTCCAAATCTTCAATAGAGGAAGAAGAACTCCATGGATAAAGCTTTTAGGTGCATGAGAGTCTTCCTCCTTGAGCCTTTGGTCCAACAGCACCTCCTCTTGAATTGATCTTGATGTCCTTTTCACAAGGGAGAGAGGGGTCCTATTTATAGGGTTGAAATTCGGAGTTAATTCCAAGGGAAATTAGGAAAACATGTTTTAGTGGGATTTGGAATGAGATAAACATTGCCCAAGTGTCCCTTCAATATTAGAAAGTCATAAGAACCATTCCCTAAGT
Organism: Amorphophallus konjac; assembly: GCA_022559845.1. Lineage (NCBI taxonomy): Eukaryota > Viridiplantae > Streptophyta > Magnoliopsida > Alismatales > Araceae > Amorphophallus > Amorphophallus konjac. The sequence continues at coordinate 265,843,986 of CM040120.1, forward strand.
GAAAAGGGGCTTAAAACGTGGAAAGGATGAGGTTATGGGAAAGTTTGAAATTGAACAAGAATTGACGACCTGGAGACGGTCGCTTCTTAAAATGACGCTCGCGGAGGAAACGTCATTTTAAGAATTGACGACTTGCAGAGGGGCGTTATTTAGAATTTAATACGAATTTCGATCGGATTCAAAATCTCAAAATATAGTAATGGAAATGACGACCTATCTAGGGGCGTTAATTGAAAATGACGACTTGCACAGCGTCGTGAATTAAAATAATAAAAAACCAAAAAGAATGGACGACCGGGAATTCGGGCGTCAATTAAATTGACGTCTGATTTAGGGTCGTTATTTCAAAATATGCAAAACAGGGCCATTTTTTATTTCTTAATATTATTTTCTGATTTTTTAGGTGGAGGTGCATCTAACTGTGCTGATTCCAATTACTATTTTTTCTTATTTTTCTGACACCCGGAAGGCCACCAAATCACCCCTAGAAGAAGGATAGAAATAATATTAAAATAATCAAATTTGAAATTGACGCCTTCCAACATGTCGTTATTTTCATTTTTAAAATTTTATTTTATTAAAAATCAAACAAACACCCCTTCACATGTCGTCATTTCTAAAAAAATTTCAAACAATTCCCAGAAAAATCTAAAAAAATGGGAAAATGAGTGAAATGGACGCATGTCAAAAGTGACGTCATTTTTATTTTTATTTTCTTATATTTTATTGAAAATAAATGACGCCCCCCCTCACGTCGTTAATTCTGAAAAATTCAAAAAAATGGAGAAAAATGCCCAGAAAATTCAGAAAAATAGGGTAAAATAAGAAAAGGGAGGAAAAAGGGAGAAATCTAAAAAAAAGGGAAAAACCACTCAAACAAAGTTAATTTGAGGGTCAAATTGGGGCATTACAAGGTAATATGAGATGCACTCATAGTAACGTCAATTTTGGCGTGTCTACAGTTGCCCCGCCTTGGCGTCTACTTTGCAAGGGAGCAGAGCAAACTGAAAAGTAGATGCCAGGGTGTGATGAGACACGCAATCAATATTACTTGATGAGAATTGAATCAAAAGCTCGAGATGAAACAATCTCGGGAAATTCAATGAAATCAACGATGTTTGGATAAAAGAGGGAGTGTGCACGCGGGCACGAAAAGGAATGATCAACTTCCAGTGCGGTGGAAGTACCCCAGGTCACAAACCTATAGGTTTCACCGTTGGGGAGCGGTTACCAGCCAATGTGGACGTGCTGCAGCCAAGGTGGATCAAGGGAAATGATTGAAATAAGAGGATAGAAATCCAAACAAGGAACTTTCGAGAAAATGACCCAAAACATCGACAAGGCGAACTGAGGACACAATTCGGCATGGAATATCTCATATCTTAGAAATTAGTGATCAATTTGACTCTCCAATCAGCTTGTCAGAATGATTTTCCAATGTTGATTCAAATTCCTATATGAATGCATGCTAGGTTTAAAGGAAAAATTAAAACAAATTAAAATATAAGATAATCAAGGATAATATTGTTAAACTGCCAAGACTGGGTCAAGAAACCGATTTCACGAGCTGATACTAAGCCGAAGCCCGTTTATGCACGCACCAACTCGCAAAAGGGAACCATCGTCCTCAGTCTTGGACGGCTCAACGGCCTATCCGTATGACTAAGACTCCTCTGGAATCATCATTATTTTTGATGAAGGGGAACTCAAATTCCAGATTTACCAAAGCCACAAGGTCCTTGATATAATCTAATAGCGTATGTAACATATAGTAAAAATGCATACAAGGGAATGGTGATAGCAATGAGCATGTGGGGAACTGAGATGGAATAATGTGCAAACACCGTGGGGCTTGGATGGTGATGCCCAGTCGGTGGGACCAAGAGCTTCTTATCCTGCGCTCAAACTTTCATTAGCCAAGATATAAATAACAAGCAATGAATAAGGCATTTAAGCATAACAAGTATAGCATGAATCAAAGCATCAATAGCATGTATGTATCATATCATGAATAGCATTCAAGTGTGCACAACGTGAAAGGCATGAATAACATTTAACATAGACAGCATCATTAAAGCATAGATAGCATAGCATCATTGTTTGTTGTTTGTCATGAGGATGACAACTTGGCTAATCAAGATTTGGAGTTGAATGATCAAGATCTGATAATGCCCATCGGCGGAGTGATCAGCAAGATTTGATAAAAAAAATTTGGAGATGAATAATAGGAGGTAATGCGCAGCAAATCAATGGGAGAATCAAAAGGTAGATAGCAACGAATGGAGAGGACTCATCCCATGCTTTTGGTCCTTGCAAAGTTGTTGTCCCTGTAAAAACACCATCAGAAAAATGTAATGCATTTTTTTTAGATTTTAAATTATGCAAATTTTTATGAGTTTTGAAAATATTTTAATGTTTATGGATTTTTGGAAGATATCTGAATTTTTATTATGAATTTTGAAAATATTCAATTTTTTTGGATTTTTGCTTAGGAAATATTCAACTTTTTTTTTTGGATTTTTCACAAGAAATATTCAACTTTTTTTTTTAGATTTTGGTTTAGACATTGCTAAAGCAACATCAAAGGATGTTTAAACCACTGGCTAAGGGTCCTTGTTCTTTCCCCTTTCGCTAAAAACTACCCAAAGCCAGACGTGCATTTAAAGGTGGCGCCCTATAACTGACTGCCCTTGATTAATGGTGCCCCTACCAAGGCCATACCTGAGAAACATTCGATCTTAGAGGGAGAAGAGAAGAATAATTGAGGATAAGCTTTATGCAGGATGGGAGATGTCGGGACTTGAATTCCTTCCAATGTATTTCCCCTCAAAGAGGTAGTCTGTTGTGCCGGGGCTTTGTGCCTTTGATTTTTAGACCCTTGACATGCATACGACCAGGGTTTTCCCTGCGGGGACTTTGCCTCTATTGACATGCCATAATTCATAATTTTACATTTATCGAAATTTTGACTTGATTTTTCATAATAGCCCTTTTGGCGAGATGTATCATGAAATTTGATTTTAGTTTGGGTCAAGACTGCCCCTATTTGAGACTTCTCTCGTATTGGGGATTACCTAGGTTGGTCATCTCATCCGTCAACCTCTTGCCCCTGCACTTGGCCGAGTAGAGAAGAGAAAAGACTTTCAGATATACTTATGGCATGGCCAAAGTAGCAACGATGTTTAACCAAAGGAGCCGGCTAAGGACGCCGTGAAGTGTGTGCGGTGCCCAGCTAAGGGTTGCTCTTAACAAGTAGGGAGAGAATGTCGAGTTCCCAGCGTAGGGTTCTTATTAACCAAAGGTGCTGCAAAAGCAAGCCTAAAGATTTTTTTCTGAGAGATTTAATTAAACAAAAGCCTAAGATAAAGGTCTAAAACACCACTTTTAATCTTGTTAAGAAGAACTATATTTTGAAAATAATGCGTGAAGTAGTGAGATAATGATATCATAAAAACACGTACTTACGCCAATATGTTACCTTGCGATCTTTGTTAGAACAGTTGCCGCGAGAGGCGATTTTGATCATCATGGGATTTGTCCTCAAGTGGCAGATAAAAGGATTGGAAGCAAAGGATTTGGGAGTGGCTTAACAAGAAGGAGTGGTTGCTCAGACCAGACTCAGACGAATAAGGAGAAAAGGAAGAGAGGCGAGGTCTAGAACTCCCTCACTAAGGCGTGGAGACCCTGATCACATGGAACAGTCTACAGAAGAAGCGAAAAATCAAGAGGAGGAGTGAGGACTAAAGCCTCGGAAGCAGTGGGAGAAAGGGCAGATGCCCAAGGCAGTGGACGTGGAAGAAGTTGGGTCGGACCCATGATTAGGAGGAATTAGAAGAAGAAATTGATAGATGGAAAGAGGCGGATCCGGAGGGTCCGGAGGTTGTGGAGGAAAATCATGAGGGGAAGAAGAATCTGGAGGCTCCTGAGGGATAAAACATCGAGGAACGCGGTGCCCAGGGAAGAAATGGGAAAAAGATGATGGAAAAGGAAGAAGAAAATGAAGGATGTGATGTCCCGGAGGAGCAGAAAGATGAATCGGAAGAAAGATGGAGGGTCCAGAGGTTCCAGAGGAGGAAAATGCCGAGGGACGCGGTGCCCCGGGAAGAGTGGATGAAAAGGGTCAGGAGGGTCCGGAGGTTCCAGAGGAAAATATCGAGGGACACGGTGCCCTTGGAATAGATATGGAAAAAGATGATAGAAAAAGAAGAAAAGAATGAAGGATGTGATGTCTCGGAGAAGCAGGAGGATGAATCGGAGGAAAGATGGAGGGTCTGGAAGTTCCGGGGGTAGAAAATAGAAAGGGGCGTCATGCCCAAGGGATAGAGAGAGGGATGAAGGATCCAGAGGCTCCGGAGGAATGAGATGGGAAGGGACGCGATGCTCTAAGAAGAAGGAAAGAGAATCCGGAGGTTCCGGAGGAAGAAGGTAGAAAAGGGCGCGACGCCCAAGAAAAATCAATGAGATGCCCGGAGGATCCGGACGTGATGGTGCAGAGGGGCGCGATGCCCAATGAGCAAGATCCGGAGGATCCGGAGGGGGAAGTTACCATGGGACGCGATGCCTAGGGAGAAGAGAAAGATCCGGATATGAAGGTGTAGAGGGGCGCGATGCCCTAAAAGGGAGGTCCGGAGGTTCCGGAGGAGTGGAATCAGAAAGGGCGAGATGCCCTAAAAGGAAGGATAAAACACCTAGAGGTTCCAGGGAAATAGCAGGAAAGGGGACGCGATGGCCCGGTGAGAGTGGATTAGAATAGGATGAAGGATCCGGAGGTTCCGGAGGAATGAGACACCATGGGGCGTGATGCCCCAAGAGGACAAGAGAGAAATTCGGGGAATTCGGATGCAATAGTTGGAAAGGGGCGTGATGCCCTGAGAGAAGATCGGAAGGGGCACAATGCCCGGCGAGTGCAAGGGGACCTGGAGATCCCGAAGATAGAGGCGGAAGATATAGGAAACGTGGGAGATCCGGAGATTCTAGAAGGCGGGGAAGATACGGGTTTGGAAACCCGGGAAGGAAGAAGTGTAAATGTATGTGGATGCAATAGAATGGATGCGATGAATGCATGGATGCAACAGAATGCATGAGATGCAAAGAATATGAAGAACATGAAGGGCGAGAGGATGAGATCCTCCTCCTTACCCTTGGAGTGGCCCATGAAGAAAATGTGATAGACGAAAATATGGGTGGAGTTGAATGGAAGGTGGGTAGAATTGTGGAAAGCCCTTTGGCACCAAGGTAACCGCCCCTCCATGGCTGTGAAAGTGTATAGTCAATTGGCCCAATGGATAAAGTACAAGCCCATGATGAAGCTTCACTGGTAAATGACAACTCCCTTGGAGAGTGGAAAGCAATAGTGCGAGGGAGTTGGAAAGTCAGGATAGGAAGCATCGCCATGCCCATTGATTGTGACATATAAAGAGTGTTGAACAGAATGGGCATTCGCCCCTTGTATGGGAGAAAAGGTTCAAGATTTGAAAGTTGGAACAAGGGGTGCCCTGTCCGGCCCTTTGGCACAAACTTACACGGCATCAACGTTTGACATTCTCTCTTAGTGAGCAGTGGCGGGGACTTAGCCTCTTCAACCATGCTCGGCATGACAACACAGATTGGCATCCGGCATATAAACTCTTGCATCTTGAATAGCTCGGCCGTAGCCAAATCCTTCTTGCCCGTCTCTTGGTCATCTTCGGTACAAGTACTTGCAGAAGGACACCCGTTCCGAGTAGTAAAGGGGGGTGAAGCGGAGGCGGAAGGCTCCATGGATGGTGGAGGTATAATGGAAGGTGTTGGAGAAAGGATGGGTGGAAGTGGAGGTTCAAACACGTCGAGCTTCCCCCTTTGCTCGGAAGCAGTCGGGGTTGGCTCGAGTGCAAAGAGGGATGGCTCCTGCTCAGGATTAGCCACGGGTAATGGTGAAGGGTTAAGTAGTGGAGTAGGGGTTATAGGCATAGTGGGTTTTGGGGTTAAAGGGATAATGGAGGGTTGAGGTGGCGAACAAAGAGGAGTAGTAATAGAAGGCTTGGCAGAGACCGGCGTAATGGAGGGTGATGGAGGCTCGACGGAGGCTGATGGAATGGAGGATATTGGTGTGGTTACGGGAGGTGATGGTTTAGTGCGTTGAAAATGCCGGATGTGGCGAGAGGTGTTAGGGATAGGACGGGACTTATGGTGCGGCGGTATGGGTGATTGGAATATCGACCCATCATCGTAACACCAAGAGGTCTCATAAATGAGGGTTGGATCGGGGACTATGGCATAGTCCTGAGCATAGGGGTCTTCTGGCAGTGGAGGAAGAGGACGGCGAAGGAAACTCGGAAGGGGTGCATCCCGAGGAGCTTCAAATTCTTGTACCATCTCCAACTCTTCATCATTAAAGAAATTCAGCGGATGCCGTGGTGGAGGCGAAATGATAAGTGGTGGAGTATGGTGTTGTGAGGAATTTTGAGGAGGCGAATATGTGTATGGAGGCGGAGAGCCATGTAAATGCGCAGTGCGGATGGGTGGAGGGCGGACGACGTCCACAAAACTTGTAACATCTTCTCGCTCACATATATCGTTGATGCCATTCTCCCTTATCTCCTTCCAATTTTTATCTATCTTAGCGATGTTATTCATGAGATCATGAAGAGGATTGACTTGAGAAGGAGGAGGAGCGGGCTGCGGGCTGGTGAGCTTCTTAAGTTGTTCCTCCATGGAAGCAAGTCTATCAAAGAGGCTTTGCTGGAAGGGTGTAACATGAGCAACAGAAGGTTGGCATGATTGCCTTGGAGGGTTGGCTTGATATGACGGCCGTGGAGGGGGATTAATGGGCCGACCCGCTAAAGGACCCAGATGTGCTGGGTTGCAGGGAATAAATGGGCCTTGGGGCCGTGAAGGATGAGAAATAGAAGGAGGCCGGTGATGGGCCACCCGAGGAGTATGTGTGGATGAAGGAGACGGATGATGGGCCACCCGAATAAGAGTAGGTGTAGATGAAGGAGGCGGGTGATGGGCCACCCGAATAAGAGTAGGCATTGATGAAGGAGGCGGGTGATGGGCCACCTGTGTAGGATTGGAAGGAGGATGAGGAGAGGATGTGCCCTCAGCAACGGCCTTAAGGGCTCGGATTTGTTGAGGGGTGAAATGATCTAATCCACAGATGATTTGGGAGACCTTCTCGTCGTTGGGAGGAGACGGTCCCGAGGGAATAGTGGCTTGCGATTGAGGTGAGGAACCATGAGATTGGACATTGCCCATGGGCCGGGCAACACCATAAGAATGAGGGCGTGGTCCCTTGAAAATATGGTGAGAATTATGATGAACATGTTGAGATTGAGGAGTATAGGATGTGCTAGGTTGTGCATCCTCATGAACATAATTAAGATTAAACATGTTATCTTGTCTATCAAGGTAAGCCATTATGCAATCAAAGTTCAAGCAAAATAATTTACAAAGAAGCACACAAGTTGGAATGGTTACCATTAATTTTTTATTTTTATTTGAACCTTGGCGAATTAATGACTTTTAACAAACTTTCGGAGTGATTCACACAAGGGAGGAACCTAGTTTCAATGTAAGTTCACTTCGATGCCAACTAGGAACACTCTCTCACCACGCATAGGCCAACTAAACCCGGGGAACTTCAAGGTACAACCTGCCCAGCGTCCGTGAGGGAATCCACGGGTGCGGGGACTTACGGAGGCTTGGTTTAGGAATTTCCAATCCAAAGAGACGGAATGCTCAATGGAGGGTCATTCCTTCACCAAGAGGGGTGTAAGATCTTCTAACAGTGTGGGGAGAGGAGGTCTCCCAAACCAATGCAAATGGATGAATGCAAGCAGGTGATATCAACCAGACAGTATCAACATCATCACAGAACAAAAACAAATGACGACCTGGGAAGGGTCGCTATATAATAAATCAGCGCCTGAGTGTCAGTCGCTAATCACTGTGAAAAGTGCAGGCAGAGTAAAATAGCGCCTTAGGGTGAGGCGCTTTCTCTAGAATGGACGCCCGTGAGCTGGGGCGTCAAATATCAGTAATCAAGATGAATAAACAATGATAATCAAAATGACGCCTTCCAGTAAGGCGCTGTACGAGTGAAAGACGCCTCTGACAGGGGCGTCCAAAGAAAATGACGCCTTGGTGTGAGGCGTTATACTTGAAAATGACGCCTCTGAGAGGGGCGTTAATTCCTCCAATGCTTCAACGGCCACAGAGCTCAAACAGTGGAAAATACGGACAAGATAATACTCACAATCACAGTATAAGAATCATGGCAATCAATAACATGAAACAGGATATAACATGCTCATCATTTTTTTTTAGATATAGATAAATAGAATTTCTAAAAATCTATCAAACTAACCAATTACTTAGGGGGAGTGCTACGTGGAGCACAAAGGGAGGCGCACCGTGGGTGCAAAAGGGGAGATGGCACACGTGGGTGCCCAAGGGAAAGGGTAATCAAAAGAAAAATAAAAGGAGTCCCACCGTGATCGCCAATTTGTAGATTCTAAGAAATCCACTTAGAAAAACTATGAAGAATTAATGGAAAAAGGATGGGAAAAGGGGAGCATGCGAGGATGCTAAGGGGAATATGATCGCCAGAGACGCGAGGGCCTCAAAAGATATAATCAAATAGTCAATATGGAGGGATCACGAATATAAATACCTCAAAAGGATGCGGGGGAGATTGTGAGTGCTTTCCTTCTCTTTCTATCGGCCGACAGATGAAGAGAGTTTTCCTTGATTGATTACCCTTGCAAAATTAACAAACACCAAAAAATAAACATGGATTAGAAACCAAGATGTGTAGCATCAAATCCAAATGTAAATATGGACATAGAAAGTATGGATATGAACACACCTTATTGGTGTTTGGCCTTTAAACCCCTATGTAAAAGGGTAGGTAAAAGATGATGTATGATGAAGAATAGAGGGAGATGTGCAAGTGTTGCACTAAGGGAGATGTGCTAGAGTGCACAACATGGGAAGATCTCAATATTGAGATAAAAAGAGATAAAAGAAAAATATGATATGATGCATGCAATTAACTAAAGTAAAAATAAGAGATAGGAGGGGGAAAACTTAGTGGTTTTCTCCAATTTGGCTTCAAGGATGAAGATCTTTAATGGAGGAAGAAGAGGATGTAGAACTCCATGGATGTAGAGGCTTCCAAATCTTCAATAGAGGAAGAAGAACTCCATGGATAAAGCTTTTAGGTGCATGGGAGTCTTCCTCCTTGAGCCTTTGGTCCAACAGCACCTCCTCTTGAATTGATCTTGATGTCCTTTTTACAAGGGAGAGAGGGGTCCTATTTATAGGGTTGAAATTCGGAGTTAATTCCAAGGGAAATTAGGAAAACATGTTTTAGTGGGATTTGGAATGAGATAAACATTGCCCAAGTGTCCCTTCAATATTAGAAAGTCATAAGAACCATTCCCTAAGTGAAAAGGGGCTTAAAACGTGGAAAGGATGAGGTTCTGGGAAAGTTTGAAATTGAACAAGAATTGACGACTTGGAGACGGTCGCTTCTTAAAATGACGCTCGCGGAGGAAACGTCATTTTAAGAATTGACGACTTGCAGAGGGGCGTTATTTAGAATTTAATACGAATTTCGATCGGATTCAAAATCTCAAAATATAGTAATGGAAATGACGACCTATCTAGGGGCGTTAATTGAAAATGACGACTTGCACAGCGTCGTGAATTAAAATAATAAAAAGCCAAAAAGAATGGACGACCGGGAATTCGGGCGTCAATTAAATTGACGTCTGATTTAGGGTCGTTATTTCAAAATATGCAAAACAGGGCCATTTTTTATTTCTCAAGATTATTTTCTGATTTTTTAGGTGGAGGTGCATCTAACTGTGCTGATTCCAATTACTATTTTTTCTTATTTTTCTGACACCCGGAAGGCCACCAAATCACCCCTAGAAGAGGGATAGAAATAATATTAAAATAATCAAATTTGAAATTGACGCCTTCCAACATGTCGTTATTTTCATTTTTAAAATTTTATTTTATTAAAAATCAAACAAACGCCCCTTCACATGTCGTCATTTCTAAAAAAAATTCAAAAAATTCCCAGAAAAATCTAAAAAAATGGGAAAATGAGTGAAATGGACGCCTGTCAAAAGTGGCGTCATTTTTCTTTTTATTTTCTTAAATTTTCTTGAAAATAAATGACGCCCCCTCTCACGTCGTTAATTCCGAAAAATGCAAAAAAATGGAGAAAAATGCCTAGAAAATTCAAAAAAATAGGGGAAAATAAGAAAATGGAGGAAAAAGGGAGAAATCCAAAAAAAGGGAAAACCACTCAAACAAAGTTAATTTGAGGGTTAAATTGGGGTATTATAAGGTAATATGAGATGCACTCATAGTAACGTCAATTTTGGCGTGTCTACAGCGGGGAGCTGCGGCACCCAAGTGTTGTGGATTAAACACCAACTCCAAGACTACTTGGTGGATCTTGGTTGTGTCCCGATTCTGTGTGATAACACTAGTGCTATCAATCTTGCAAAAAATCCAGTCCAGCACTCTAGGACTAAGCATATTGAGATTCGGCATCACTTCATTAGAGACGAGGTCAGTAAGAAAAATTTTGAACTGTATTTTGTTGATACTCTAAATTAAATTGCTGATATTTTCACCAAGCCCTTGTGTAATGACAGGTTTTCAACACTCAGAAGGGAGCTTGGTCTTTGCCGACCTCCGGCCAATAAGAATTTGAAATGATGATCATGTTCAATTTAGTGTGTGTTTTTGCAGATTGGTGTTTCATGCATTGTTGATATGTCAATATGTCATTTTGCATATGTGTCGCATTGCATGTAGATGCATAATAATGAATTGAGTTCATGTTCATAATGCATTGCATGGTTTGTGTCGCATCATTCTTGCATGGCCATGGTATATCAAATGTTGATGTATGGAAGGGCAGGTTATGCTTGTCTCGAAGCACTCAATATGCGTGAGGTTTCACCTCCGCCAAGTACCATGTGTCAATGTCGCATATGGGCCATATAGTAAGGGGGAGTTGTCCTTGTGCAACATTCATGCATATTCATTCTGTGGCATTTAGTAAGTGTACGATCATGCATTGGGTCATATATTTCATTTCCGCTACCTTCATGAGTGACTAGGTCAACCTCCTTTGCCATTCCACTTGATTGCAAACATAACCCCTTCGCGTATCCATTACATATCCTTAGGGGGAGTTTTGTTGAATCTCTTAATCTCTTACAATATGTGCTTCCATGGCTTACAGTCTATATATGAGATCATGAGACTGCCAAACAGATAGTGTGAGAGCTTTCTATTATATGAACTGATGATTGTCTATTCAATAAAAATGGTTCAGATCTAATGATTTCCTTATAGTTCTGTTATATTTTACTTGAAATCATCTATATTCTGTCATTTTAATAGACCTTAACTAGAGATTGCATGTTGTGCCTTGAATAACTTTCCTGCGATCTGAAAAATCTAAACGTCATGACACTCTTAGTGATACTCTAGAGCTTAGTATTGTTTCTAAACATCTTGATGAGCTGGAACTCTTGAAAATCAATTTGATAGAGCAATGATACTGTTGCACGGAGAAATATGTCACGTCATCCAATCAGGTGACGAATGATATGTCATGATGTGCCTCTGTTATCTCTGTCTCAATTCATTTGGACTCTAGGCAGAGCAGTGGCATAATTGCTGGGAAATATATCATCTCATCAAAGAAATGAGATTGGGTATGTCATGACGTGACTTTGCTATCTCTGTTCATTCCGAAGCATAACCGTTAGTCTTGCCAAATATCTAGGAATATTGGCATCTAAACAACGTGTATTCTTACGGTTAGGAGGCGTGTACTAGACTTGATTGCTCGTAAAATATGAGTAATATGCCTTCAAATTCAAAAGAGATTGAAATTCAAAGTTATTGCACTCATAACACTTCCATGCTCTAATCATGATTGTTTAGCTTCAATACTAGTTTTTGTGTTATTTCCTATACAGTTATTGAATATGGATATCTAAGACAAGGGAAGGTTAAACACTGCCATGATATGGACTTTGGTTCATTTCTATTAAATCTTGGATGTAGCTGCTTTTTGAACTCTGTTGATGAACTCGGACTTCATTAGCTTTGAAACACATATATATATATATTGTTCGCGACATAATTTCAATTTCCATATAATGGCTTGCTCTTCTACTATAATTCCACTCTGATCTCTAGACCATTTATCACCTGCTATCTCGTATCCCTCCTTTTTGCTGTTGGCAAAGGGGGAGAACGTCTTTGTGAGTCTTTGTTGTGGTCATGGTAATGGTCTTGGGAGAGTCAAAAAGGGGAGATGCTGCCTTTATGTGTTGTCAAAAGAGAGAGTGCCATGTCGACATGGGAGAGTCATAGGAGTATCAAAGGGGGAGAGCCTTCATCTGTGATAAGGGTTTGTGCATAGCATTCACATTGTCGCATTCACATGCTTTGATCATCCATGCATACATATCCGCATTTACATGTTTCACTATCATGGATCTTGAGCTGCACACAGGTTGCATATGTCATAAACTTTGCCATATTTGCCATATTAGATATTTCTGTCATATAATGACTCACAGTGTTGCCATCATCAAAAAGGGGGAGAATGTTGTGCCCCTATGGTCATTTGAGTTCACTTGGGTAATTCGACATCATCCTACGGTCATTTGAGTTATGTCGTATTCTTGGTTTTGATAATGGCTAAACACTATTAGTCATTGATATTTCCCACTCTCATGTGACTGACATACGTGATGGTTTGTTCATGACAGGTACGCCATTACATGGACAAAGAATTCAGTGAAGTCGGCAAAAGTGAAAGCTCATTGATCGCGCCCAAACAACGATGCAAAAACACGTAAAAGTCGACACGTGATATTCGGCTCGTCACACATACAAGGTCAATGCACAAAGAAGTACAGCCAAGAGAATCCAAGGCCAGAAACTCAGTTGGTATATTTTAGACAATCAAGGGAGATGCCACAGACATGAACGGGCTGCTAAAGAAGTCAAGCGACGGAGCTAGAACAGATAACGAACCGACCCGGGATGAGCCGGAGTCTGCCCAGCTGGCGGTCGACCGCCAGCACAGGGGCGGTCGACCGCCCCAGCCAGAGGCTCCCCGTCTGCTGTTCCTTCAGCTACAGGTCGACTGCCAGCCAGTGGCGGTCGATCGGAAATCCCAGGGACCGCCCGTTTGTAGGTTTAACAGTAGCGGTCGACCGCCAGGAGCTGTAGGTCGACCGCCAGCCCCGAGCCTTCAATGTTGACTTTGTTTCCAACTTCGAAAAGGGACATTCAACATGGATTTGTTTAATCCAAAAGTCACCTAAACACCCATGATTTGTGGATCTGGTCTAAGGCTTGTCTATAGACCATTCAAGGTCTATAAAACTCTCACTTGAGGGATTAGAAGCACCAGGGCTTCAAGGCTTCAAGGGAGATCAAGGGAGCTCATTTTCGAGGTACTGTAGCACCTCCGTGAACAGTGTTTCAGGAGGAAGTTCTTCATTCATTCCAAGGTGTTTCAAGGTGAGATATAAAGCAAGTAACCTCCAACAAAGCTAGAAGCACTCAAGGTTCTCAAAGGTGATCAAAGCTACATCCATACATCTCTTCATCAACTCAAGCAGATTCAAGGAAGCACAACTCACAAGGAAGAAGAAGCCATTGCTGTTGAATCAAGAAGAGTGTTTTGTGAAGAAGATAGAAGCCTCTATTGGTGATCTACATCCATCGAAGAATCCGATTCAAGCTCCAGCAATTTCAGACAAGATCTTTCTTCTTGAGCTCATTTCGTATCATGTTTGAATAGCTTGATATTTGTTCTTTCTTCTTCATTTCATTTGAACAATCAAAATTGAGAATCGTCCCTACCGGTGGTTAGTAGGAAGGCAATCGGAGGTTGTCCGATCTGCGTTGTTGGCGTCCCTACCAGGTAGTTAGTAGGAAGGCAATCGGTGATTTTTCCGATTTACGGTTCAATGCGTGGCACTAGTGGAGCCTCACCGGATTTGGTGAGGGGTGGACGTAGGACTGGGGATTCAGTCCGAACCACCTTAAAATCTCATGTGTTGTGATTTGTTTGTGTGATTGTTTCGTTTTAAATGCATGCTTAGGTTCGAATCGTTATATTAGTAATCATCTTGCTAAGCAAATCGTTGTGTCCTTCGTTTAGCTAGTTATATTCCACTACAATTTATCTCATCTAGCTATATAGAGGGTTACATTGCGAAAAGAGGGGCAAATCTATTCACCCCTCCCCTCTAGATCCGCTGTCCACTACACAACAGGAGCTTGCAATACTGCGCCAAGGAATGAGGATGTGAAGAGGGCATACTTTCGGCCACCACTTGCCGAATGTAGCTTTGGACTTCTTGCTTGAACGTGGGATCCACCCCTTTGGACGGAGTGACCGAGATAGGAGGAATTGGGGGTTGAGGAATCACTTGAGGAGCTGTGAAATGGCTAGATTGAAATGGAACTTCCGGGGCGGGTCGGCTAGCGGATCCTTGAAAGGGAGTTTGGACCCGAGGAGGTGTAAACTTGGGGGAGACATGCAGAGCGGCGGGGACTTTACCTGATCCTTGGGAGCATAGCGGGATAGCATGCTGATCAACTCCTGATCCTCATGTGGTGACAAAGTGGGAGCCCGAGGGCTAATGTGATCATGTTCACTGTGGGAGGATGCTGAATCGGCGTGGATAACCTCATTTGGTGAAGCTGAGAATATGCCTATAAAGGCGGCTGGATAGCTGTCCTATATTTCAAATAGAGAATTGCCCCTAATCTCGGACTCATGTTGAGGAGTGAACTCCTCTTCATAGGCCGGATTACTAAAAACCCTCTCCATTTACATCCGGAATTGCCAAAAACCCCACGAACGAGGACTAAAGCTCACAGAAACAAAGAAAAGAAGGCCATTAGTCTCATGTAGTGTAGTAACAGTTCTAATGATCAATGAAAGAAGAATTATCGGGGCGTGATTACCTGGGGGCGGTGGGAAGGGGGGATGGTCGAGACTTTCGACCACCCGCCTTCCCGTTTGTTTAAAAGGGAAACCTCTTGAAAAGGTCCTAGGTAGTGCTAAGATGCTATGAATGCAAACGGGGAAGGGGATTGTAGAACGAAACACAAGACACCGAGACGGAGAGATCAAACCCAGGGGATGGCCATGCTCACCGCCGGCCAACAACGTGGTTTGGGGGAGGAGAGGAAGGACCTTCTTGCTTCAGAGCCTTGCTCCTCAGCTCCGATTGTCCCTTCCTAGAGGATTTTTCACGACCCTCATCTAACCTGCAAAGCAACGAGAGCAGAAGAATAAGAAAGAAAGACAATCACCCTCTAACCTCTACCGCTTCATCCCCCTCCTCTGTCGTCCCCCCAAGAGTTTTGTACTTCGAGGCTCACTCTAGAAGTCTCGAAGGAGTCGTGGGATCGATCGTGGGCAACGAGGGAGAATGGTTCCAAGCATGGCGGGAGAACGTGCCACGTTCATTGACCAGTAGTTACCAGAGGGTGGCCAGGGTTCTTGCCTTCTACCAGGGGATGGGCGGCCAACGGAGTGGCCGCTTATAGGCCTGGGCAGCCAGCTCGATAGCCTTCCAGGTGGGGTGAAAGCAGCCAGCACTTAGGCCTTCTAGTAGCTTGGGCAACCTACATAATGGCCTTCATGGTGTGGAGGGTGGCCAAAAGAGTGACCACTTAGGGGCAAAGGGCAGCCATCGCCCTTGCCTTCTAGGGAGATGGGCGGC
Source organism: Amorphophallus konjac (assembly GCA_022559845.1). NCBI lineage: Eukaryota > Viridiplantae > Streptophyta > Magnoliopsida > Alismatales > Araceae > Amorphophallus > Amorphophallus konjac. Next base: position 265,859,765 of record CM040120.1, read on the forward strand.
CAGTGGTTTGGCCGCCCAGCCCATGGACCCTTGGCCTCTTTAAGGGAAAGTGGCCCAATAATGGAATATGTTTGGGCTGGACTTAAAAGCACAAGACTACGACAAACCGAGTAAAACGACTGGTCACTTATATGATGGTCTAATTGGGGATCCGCAGGATGTCTGAAATTTGGCATCTACAGCTGGGTCTCGACAAGCGTTGATGACTTCTTTGCACTCCACATGGCACAGAGCCACGATCACCAGATCGGCGAGAGAGGAGGGAGGATGGAGTACCAATTCTCGCCGGAGGTTTTCATCTCTGGTGCTCTGGTCAATGTGGTGATGGCCGAGGCAACGTCCAGGCGGGGGATGTACAGAGCTTCAGACTTAAATCAGTTGATGTAAGCCCGCAGCTTTTCCCCTTGTGCCTACTTTAGCGCCAACAGCCCCGCAATTGACCTTGGAGGGCCGCCACCGGCAAAACTTTCCTTGAACAGTCGCCCGAACTATCTGAAGTTGTGGATGCTGCCAGGGGTGAGCGCTCGGAACCAGGCTTGAGCGCCTTGGACCAAAGTGGTCACAAACACTCGGCACTTGACAGCATCAGATGCTCCGTGTAGAGTCATCAGGGCGTCGAAGTTGTCGTAATGGTTGGCCGGGTCACCGTTGCTGTCATAGAACTTGAAGATCGGCAGTGAGACTCCCGAGTAGACTTCGGCCTTCAAGATTTGGTTGGAGAACGGGGATTACACCTCGTCGACCTGGGTAGAATTTTTTTGTAGGGCGCGAAGGGCGCGCTCCTGCTCGGTGAAATGTCGCTCGAAGTTCTGCAGTCGGAGGGAGAACTCTGGCTGTCGTGGTGCCGAGGGAATGCGAGCATGTCCCCTGCAGTTACCCCGCCACTCCTCGGCGGGGGCGTCAGCTTCTGAGGGTTGCTGCAGTAACCCAGACTTTTTCCCTCTCGGGTTGGAGGAGGCTTCTTGCTCCGGAGGCGGGGCTTACGAGGGCCCACCTGGCCCATTGAGAATGAGCCGCCCGCCTTGGAGGGTGAAGCGGCCTCCAGCTGTTTGTCGAGAAGCTTCTACGCGGGGGGGACTCACATGAGGAAGCCGTGACCTCTCCTCCCTGGCCACTTGGGTCCTCATCAAGTCGACGAGGATATCCAACTTCGCGTTGAGGGCCTGGAGGGCTTTAGGGTTCTCGGGGGTGGGTTGTCCCCCCACGGCTAGCAGAGGTAAGGCATTGGCTTGATTGTTGGAGAGGGGGCCTGTGGAAGAACGGGAGGGCACATGTTCCCCCTCCGCGGTCGCCAGTGTCTTTCCCTTGTCAATGGCGTTTCTCCTACTAGAACTTCTTCGCACCATGTTGGCTCTTTGTACGTTTTCCACAGACGGAGCCAGATGAAGAGGGGTGATCTCACGCTGGATCCAGAGCCGCATGATCTTAGATGAGCTCTTGTTGTCGTCACCATGATTGAGGATCTATAAAGTAGGAAACATATCAGAGGAGCCCAGGGTTGGAACCCCGGGGAAAACCCTCCGATGCTTAAGTCAACAAGCTGATAGAGCGTAGGTGGAAGGAATGCAGTAGGAGGAGAAGTGAGGGCACGAGATCGCTCTCCACCAGTGAGTGTGGTGCTGAGTACTCAGGATCACCTTTCCTTTCTGGAGGGTTATCTAGAGTTTATATAGTTGCTTACTCTCTTGGCCGGAGGTAGGGTAGCTGGAGGGACTAGGGGGCGTTATGTCCTGGAGGAGGGTTCTCCATAGTTAAAGGACTATTGCTCTCCCCTATCCTGTTGAGCATCCTGCCTCCGAGTGGCAGCGAGACTTTCACCCAGATAAACGCCCCGTTGAGAGAAACCGCGCCCATGGGAGGTCCGAGCGTGGGATACTGCCTGATGGGGCACTTGGGCTTCTCTCGAGCGATGTGGGCGATGTTAACTAGATACGCTCGGGTGCCATTTGCGCTTTTCTCGAGCGACGGTTACTCAGTCTTCCGGGCTAGGTGGCCGCCTAGGAAGATCTGGTCCGAGCATTTTTTGGGCTTCGAGATAAGTGGGCTTTTTCGTGGGGCTATCACTTAGTGGAGTCGACCTGGTAGGGTCGGGTTGGACTTGGTTCGGCCGCTCCGGGCCATATGTTTATTGGGCCATGGATTTACCCCACTTCAACACTATTTATGATCTATATTCAAAGTGGGATTGACACAAGGATGTTCACTATTGAAGGTCTTAACATTAAAATACTTCATCCCTTTTACCAACAACACATGTGTTCTCTATGGACATCCATCATTCTTACATTTGACGGTTAGTACTTTGGGACTAAATTTGATTACTTTATATTCCGCATGCCTTCTCAACAAGTATTCATGAAGTGCTAACTTGAGTGCCTTTTATCCTCAATGATTTGACCAACTTGTATACCACTCTATAAAGGAGAAGGATCATATTCAAATGTTAGAATATTATCATGGGTAACTACGATGTTCAACAAATCATTTGTCATATATTTCTCATGCAAATCATCATCATTATCTAACAATGTATTTTGTACAATTACATGGTTCACCAATTCATATTCTTCTTCTCCATTAAGCTCATCTGGTATGAATTCATAGTCCATATGTTCATCCATACTATCAAATTGCTGGTTGTTTACAAAATTGATATTGCTAAAAAAAGAGTTTTCAAATGTCAACAATCGTAAGTAAGGTAAGTTATGTGATGGGGACATCACCCAGAGTTCCCTCTGGCTCGACACCTCTCTCCCTTCTGGAGACAGATAGGCTGCGACTGCATGACTTGACGGGTCCTCGGCGACACTGGAGTTTGTTACTATGGACATCTTGATGTATTTTCTCCTTTTCTTGAGTCATTTTGATGTACTTATCTTTATTTTGAGTCATGGTCCTAGGTCGTCACGTTATTTATCTAAGTCTGCTAGGCTGGGGGTCATTTGGGCCCAATTAGATGGGCCTGGCTCATGGGCGACCTCTTCCTTCCCCAACCCCCTTGCTTATTTGCTTTTAGCAGTTTATCCAAGGACTTTTTGTAAATGTTGGGATCCCTATATATAGGACCCCAACTCCACTTGTGATAGCTAATGAATATTTGAGAAATTAAGCATAATTGCACCCTCCTCCTCTCTCTAGCTCTCTCATTCTCTCTCTCTTCCTCCAAGGGGCGAATCCCCTCTCTCTCCTCTCCCTTCTCTCTCTATCCCTTGGGCAAACCAGCCCTTTCACCTCCCCCTCCCCCTGCCACCTCAGCTTCCACCTCACCCTCCAACCCTTCACTTCCCCTAGGCCACATAACTCTCATCAATTCCCTCCACTTCCCAAGCAACCCTTCCTATTCCCCATACACCTTCCCCACCTCCAATACACCCCTCCCTCTTCCCCAAGCAACCTTCCCACTCCCCCACACCCTCATTCATATCCCTTGACCATCCACAACCCCCCCCCACCACTAGTTGCGCACCAGCCCTCTCTCCCTACACTTCTCCCTTGCCTTGGCCGAATCCACCACCCCCACCTTGTAGCTTCGGCCCCCACTCCCCTCCACCCTCCAACACCCCATTCCACCTGCTCCGCCCCTCTCCTCACCCCCACACATTCCCCCCCCCATCTGCAAACACCTCCCACTTCCCTCCATTACCAAAACTTCCATCCCCCTTAACCTAACCCCACCTCCATCCCATTCCTTAGGTCACATCTGCAGGTGACAGAAGAAGGTCCGTCTTGCAGAAGCTCCCCCGCGTTCATACGGTGACATCTGAGGGTGTATCTTACCATTCTGGAAAGGTCTTCCAGTCCACTACACAGGCGAGAAAGAATCGTCCCAATCTGAGTTCGGGACTGCCCAGGAGAGCCATTCTCCTCCGACTGCTCCAAGACCCATCTGCAGAGCACCTGAGTCCGACCAGAAGCAGAACCACGATCTACAGCGAAGGATTTAGACTGATGTTCCTTCCTCAAAGATCTTCCTCCCCCTGTTCCCGACCAGGAGCAAGAAGCAGAAGTACATTCGGCGTCCGGGAGCCCCAGTTCTGATTTTTCTCCTTCAGTCACGCAGGACTGCCCTCACCAGTCTTCTGCGACCAACAGTCACTCATCGGCATCCCCCAGGACACCCCGACCTCCGGAAGCCTCCCCGCCAGTTTTTCTGCAACGAGGGATCGACCACGGTTCCAGAACTTCTGACGGCTTGAGATTCGGAGCTCGGGATCCCAAGGTACAACCTCTACATCCTACTGCCTCCGATCTGAAGCCGCCAGCCCCAGATTCCTTCATCATGTTCGAGCCTCCACCACGACCAGCGACGACGTCAGAAGAATTCGATAAAATTCAGAGGTGTCCCAGCCCCTGTTACGAAGAAATCCCCTCTGGTTTTGTCACCGTAAAAATTCCTGAGGACGAACTACGACTGCAACAGAGGCATCCTGTCCCTTCGCACAGCAAGTGGGCAGATCCCCGTCGGCTTCCGTTCCGTCATCCTTGGCGAGTTCCCCCCTCCCGCCTGGCCGGCTTAGCACCCCTCCCTGCGTGGAGGTAGTGTTTGATGTAAGTTTAATTTCCCCACCCTCCATCCAACCCTCCTGCGTGAGGAGTAGTTCATGTACTAAACAGCTCAAGCTGCATCGGCGCAGTGTGCGGGATCCACACTTCCCCGCTCGCCCACGTCTCCGAACGGGGTTGGTTTCTTCAAACCAACCAGGTGAACTCTAAAATTTGCTCCATTAATCTTAGTGTCTGTTTATTTAATATCCGTAGACATAGCTCCGTTGTGCATGCGAGCGAGTGTTCGATCCCGGAGCCACCATCATAGTGTGGTCACCGTGGTTAAAGTTAGTGAGTGGGACCTAGTGCCCCAATTGGCACCGGCCAGCCCCATAAGCGTGGGCTACGTACCCTCGGGAGGGCAACCCTAGCCCTGCTGGCACTCTACCAGCAAGGGTCTTGATCCATCACCTCCCCCTAGCATCCTTAGTCACCCCGGGCTCACGTGTGTGCGACGGCTTTTTTTGGTCCCGATTTATCAACTTAATTGTTATGTGATTGTGAATGCGGAGTAGGTCCTAAGATTACTTTTGCTTGCTGTATATCCCGTAGTGGTTTCACATCAGTTGGTATCAGAGCAAGTTTTAGACTTGTCTCTACAAGCCTAGGTCCAAGGGCAATTGCATTTCTATCCCGTTTTGTCATCATTGTGCATGTCCACCCGTAGGGGTACCATATATCGGACTGATCCTTCTAATTCCAACCCACCAATGGATCCCAATGCTCATGGTAACCAAAACATCCCAAGGGATGTTCCCCAAACTCCTATGGATCGAATTGAGGCTGCCATCCAAGTCCTCACGGAGCAAATGAATGGAATTTCCACCCGATTAGAGAGACTAGAAGAAGCTAGGGCCCCACCTAGGAACCATGCCCAAAGAGTTCCTCCTCCGCGGGTTGAGCATGAGAGGGAAGACTTAGATGATGAGTGGTATCGTGAGCAAGAGAGAGCCCCACATCCTCGATACTATGAAAGGCGACCACGTGAAGATCATGATGAATTCCTACTAAGAATGATGAAAGTGGAAGCTCCTAATTTTGATGGGTCTCACAACCCTACTATCTATAAAGAATGGGAGCATGGCATGGACCAATACTTTGAGTGGTACCCCATGTCCGAGGAGAGAAAGGTTAGGTTGGCCAAGATGCACCTTCTTAAACTAGCCAAAACCTATTGGCTAAAGGTAGAAAACCAAAGAAGGATCAGGCGTGAGGAACCCATCAACACTTGGCTAGACATGAAAGATCAACTTAGGAACAAATATCTTCCCATCTCCTATAGCCAACTTCTTCTTGATGAATGGCAAAGCCTTACCTAAGAGGGAAAGACCGTGGAAGAGTATATTGAAAAGTTTGATTCATATCTCCTAAGGTGTGGTGTGGTTGAAGATCCAGCCGTCACTTTATCCCGGTTTAGGAATGCTCTCCTTCCCCACATCAAACGAGAGCTTTTTATGAGGGAAGTGCATAGCTTGGAAATTGCCTATCAAATAGCCCGGGATGTAGAGAGATTTGCTAGAAATCCTAGGTTTGCCCCCCCAAGGGCCCGGGACCCCGTCCCAACCTACCTCCTCTGTTAAGAACACCTCCTCCTCCCAATGGGAGCACCCCCACTCGACCCTACCCCCAACCAACCACTCCCACCCCCACAAAGACCACTCCACTCAACCCTCCTTCCCGAAGGGAGGAAGCATCCAAAGGGAAGACCCCAGGAAGTAGTATGATTAAATGTTTTCAGTGCCACGGTTATGGCCACATAGCCTCCCAATGCCCTTCCAAGGGGATGTCGAGCCTTGTTATTGAGGGCGGACCTACCACATCCCAAGAAACCCAGGAGGATACTATTGAGGAACACGAGGCTACTTTAGAGTGGGAAGAGGAATACGAGGAGCAATATTTTGAGGAGGGTGTAGGAGATGACCCCCACTCCACCCACTTGGGAGTTATAAGGTGCACTCTTACCCAACCACAAGAGAATGATTGGAGGAGGACTTCCATTTTTCACACCTTCATCAAAATCGGGGACCATGTTAGGAAGGTTATCCTAGACAACGGAAGTTGTGTCAATGCCGTGTCCCCGGACACCGTCAAGCTCCTAGGACTTACCCCAACACCCCACCCCAAACCATATCGTGTCTCATGGATAAACAACCATTCCCTACCCATCAACACATGTTGTCTTATCCTCATCACTTTTTCCTCCTACCAAGAGCCAATATGGTGTGACATCATACCTATGGCTGTAGGAAGCATCCTTCTAGGGAGACCTTGGATATATGATGTTAATGCTACCATCTATGGGAAAACGAACACATGCACCTTTGAACACAAGGGGAAGACCATTCGCCTCAACCCTTCCTCACCCCGAAAGGACCCACCCCCCAAGGGAATTCTTCCCACGCCACCTCAAAACCCAGGGATCACATCACCCCCAACCCAACCAACAAGTAAGTTGTCCACCTATGAAGGTCCCACCAAAGGCCTCCACCTCATCTCTAGGAAAGAACTCGAGGAAGAACTAGCTCAAGGAACACCCTTGTGTGCTATTGTCCTTTGTCTAGGGGAGGCAACACCCTCCAACCCCCACCTTGTGGAAATCCACCCCCTCCTAGAAGAATTCAAGGATGTGTTCCCCGAGGAACTTCCCGATCAGCTGCCACCCATGAGGGATGTCCAACATGCCATTGATCTTGTCCCCGGGGCCACCCTCCCAAACCTTCCCCACTACCGCCTCAACCCCACTGAGCATGCTGAACTAAGGAGGCAAGTGGAGGAACTCATAAGAAAAGGCTTCCTCCGTCTTAGCAAGAGTCCTTGTGCTGTCCCAGCCCTCCTCACACCTAAGAAAGATGGGACATGGTGGATGTGTGTCGACAGTAGGGCCATCAACAAGATCACGGTCAAGTACAGGTTTCCTATACCTAGGCTTGACGACATGCTTGACATGCTAGCCGGGGCCAACATTTTCTCCAAAATAGACCTCAAAAGTGGCTACCATCAGGTTAGGATAAGGCTAGGGGATGAATGGAAAACAGCCTTTAAAACTAAGGATGGGCTCTATGAATGGCTGGTGATGCCTTTTGGGCTCTCTAATGCCCCAAGAACCTTTATGCGCCTTATGACCGAGGTCCTTAGGCCCTACATTGGAGTCTTCCTGGTAGTCTACTTTGATGACATCCTCATCTACAGCCAGTCCAAAGAAGCCCATCTCAGTCACCTTAGGCAAGTCTGCACCACTCTTAGGAAGGAGAGCCTCTTTGCCAATTTTGGAAAATGTCAATTCATGACAAAGTCCATTACCTTCCTTGGGTATGTTGTCTCCACCGAAGGAGTATCCATGGACCCTGAAAAGGTCCAAGCCATCCTCGATTGGCCGGAACCCCGCACTCTCCATGAAGTCCAGAGCTTTCATGGGCTAGCCACCTTTTACCGAAGGTTCATTCGTGGGTTTAGCACAGTCACAGCCCCTATCACCGACTGCCTAAAAAAGGGGACCTTTGTGTGGACCAAGTCCGCAACTAGAGCCTTCCAAGAGCTCAAGGAGAGGATGACCCAAGCCCCTGTATTATGCCTCCCTGACTTCTCCAAAGTCTTTGAGGTGACTTGTGATGCCTCCGGGGTAGGAATTGGCGGGATCCTTAGCCAGGAAGGACACCCAGTGGCCTATTTTAGTGAGAAGTTGTGTGATGCCAGAATGAGATACTCCACCTACGACAAGGAATTTTATGCCGTGGTACAATCCCTCCGGCATTGGAGACACTATCTCTTGCCTAAAGAATTTGTCATATTCTTTGACCATGAGGCCCTGAAATACCTCAATTCCCAGCAGAAACTGAATGCTCGGCATGCCCGATGGGTCGAATACATCCAGGCCTACACATTTGTAATCAAACATAAGGCCGGAAGTGAAAACCGTGCTGCCGATGCCCTCAGTAGGAGAATTTCCTTGCTAGCTACCATGAGGGTAGAAGTCATAGGATTTGAAAGACTCAAGGAAGAGTATTCTGATTGCCCGGACTTTGGTCCAATCCGTACCACTCTGTCCACCCTCTCACCTAGGGAACATCAAGGATTCATCTTAGAGGACGGGTTCATCTTCAAAGGCCATAGACTTTGCATACCTAGAACCTCTCTACGGGATTTCCTGATCTGGGAGTTACATGCAGGAGGCCTTGCTGGGCATTTTGGGGTGCATAAAACCATTGCTTTGGTTGAGGGTCAGTTCTACTGGCCAAGTCTCAAAAGGGACGTATCCAAAATTATAGGCCAGTGCCGGATATGTGCCTCAGCCAAACAAACAAGGCAGAACACTGGCCTCTACACACCACTCCCTGTCCCTGACCGTCCTTGGCAGAACTTAAGCATGGACTTCATCTTAGGCCTACCTAAAACTCAAAAAAGGCATGATTCAATCTTTGTAGTAATGTGGCCCGCCTATTCTTCGATGAGGTAGTTCGCCTCCATGGACTACCCAAGACCATCATTTCTGATAGGGATGTCAAATTCACCAGCTACTTCTGGAAGACTCTCTGGCACCTAATGGGGACCCTTCTCAAATTTTCCACGGCCTATCACCCTCAAACTGACGGACAGACCGAAGTCATTAATAGGAGCCTTGGGAATCTACTCCGGTGTCTTGTTGAGGATCGCCCCGGGAATTGGGATCTCATATTACCCCAGGCAGAGTTTGCATACAACAATTCAGTGAATAGGTCGATAGGGATGAGCCCATTCGAAGCTGTGCATGGGTACAAACCTAGAAAGCCTACAGATCTCATTCCTTTGCCACCACATGCTAGAGTGTCTATTAGTGCTGAGTCGTTTGCCCAACACATGAAGGAATTGCATGAAGAAATCCGCAAACACATTAACAAAAGCAATGAGGTATATAAAAAGTCAGCCGATTCCCACCGTCGCCACCAGGAGTTTCACGTAGGTGATTATGTGATGGTAAGAACAGAGAGGCTTTCCCCTGGGAATGTCTCCAAACTGAGGTCGCGTGGATCAGGCCCCTTCCAGGTTCTAAAGAGGATTGGCACAAATGCTTACGTGTTGGACCTCCCCGAGGAGTACGCAGTAAGTCCCACATTCAATGTGGCTGACTTGGTGCCATACAGGGGACCCACGGTGACACCTAGTAAGGAAATTGAGCCTGTTCCACCTTCTGAGGGAGCCACCACCCATGAGAGAGTTCCACCCGTCCAGAGGGGCCAACGGGAGCAAATAGAGCGGATATTGGATGAACAGGTCACTATCACCCAGAGCAAAGCATACGAGCGATACTTGGTCAGGTGGAAGGGCCGGCCCCCTTCAGATGATTCATGGGTGAGCAGGGAGGATCTTCAGCAGCTGGACCCCGACCTCCTGGAGCATTACCGCAGCCGAGAGGACCCTTTCTCGACAGAGTCGAGCTCTCCACAGCCCGGGGGAGTTGATGGGGACATCACCCAGAGTTCCCTCTGGCTCGACACCTCTCTCCCTTCTGGAGACAGATAGGCTGCGACTGCATGACTTGACGGGTCCTCGGAGACACTGGAGTTTGTTACTATGGACATCTTGATGTATTTTCTCCTTTTCTTGAGTCATTTTGATGTACTTATCTTTATTTTGAGTCATGGTCCTAGGTCGTCACGTTATTTATCTAAGTCTGCTAGGCTGGGGGTCATTTGGGCCCAATTAGATGGGCCTGGCCCATGGGCGACCTCTTCCTTCCCCAACCCCCTTGCTTATTTGCTTTTAGCAGTTTATCCAAGGACTTTTTGTAAATGTTGGGATCCCTATATATAGGACCCCAACTCCACTTGTGATAGCTAATGAATATTTGAGAAATTAAGCATAATTGCACCCTCCTCCTCTCTCTAGCTCTCTCATTCTCTCTCTCTTCCTCCAAGGGGCGAACCCCCTCTCTCTCCTCTCCCTTCTCTCTCTATCCCTTGGGCGAACCAGCCCTTTCACCTCCCCCTCCCCCTGCCACCTCAGCTGCCACCTCACCCTCCAACCCTTCACTTCCCCTAGGCCACTTAACTCTCATCAATTCCCTCCACTTCCCAAGCAACCCTTCCTATTCCCCATACACCTTCCCCACCTCCAATACACCCCTCCCTCTTCCCCAAGCAACCTTCCCACTCCCCCACACCCTCATTCATATCCCTTGACCATCCACAACCCCCCCCTACCACTAGTTGCGCACCAGCCCTCTCTCCCTACACTTCTCCCTTGCCTTGGCCGAATCCACCACCCCCACCTTGTAGCTTCGGCCCCCACTCCCCTCCACCCTCCAACACCCCATTCCACCTGCTCCGCCCCTCTCCTCACCCCCACACATTCCTCCCCCCATCTGCAAACACCTCCCACTTCCCTCCATTACCAAAACTTCCATCCCCCTTAACCTAACCCCACCTCCATCCCATTCCTTAGGTCACATCTGCAGGTGACAGAAGAAGGTCCGTCTTACAGAAGCTCCCCCGCGTTCATACGGCGACATCTGAGGGCTTATCTTACCATTCTAGAAAGGTCGTCCAGTCCACTATGCAGGCGAGAAAGAATCGTCCCAATCTGAGTTCGGGACTGCCCAGGAGAGCCATTCTCCTCCGACTGCTCCAAGACCCATCTGCAGAGCACCTGAGTCCGACCAGAAGCAGAACCACGATCTACAGAGAAGGATTTAGACTGAAGTTCCTTCCTCAAAGATCTTCCTCCCCCTGTTCCCGACCAGGAGAAAGAAGCAGAAGTACATTCGGCGTCGGGAGCCCCAGTTCTGATTTTTCTCCTTCAGTCACGCAGGACTGCCCTCACCAGTCTTCTGCGACCAACAGTCACTCATCGGCGTCCCCCAGGACACCCCGACCTCCGGAAGCCTCCCCGCCAGTTTTGCTGCAACGAGGGCTCGACCACAGTTCCATAACTTCTGACGGCTTGAGATTCGGAGCTCGGGAGCCCAAGGTACAACCTCTGCATCCTACTGCCTCCGATCTGAAGCCGCCAGCCCCAGATTCCTTCATCCTGTTCGAGCCTCCACCACGACCAGCGACGACGTCAGAAGAATTCGATAAAATTCAGAGGTGTCCCAGCCCCTGTTACGAAGAAATCCCCTCTGGTTTTGTCGCCGGAAAAATTCCTGAGGATGAACTACGACTGCAACAGCGGCATCCTGTCCCTTCGCACAGCAAGTGGGCAGATCCCCGTCGGCTTCCGTTCCGTCATCCTTGGCGAGTTTCCCCCTCCCACCTGGCCGGCTTAGCGCCCCTCCCTGCGTGGAGGTAGTGTTTGATGTAAGTTTAATTTCCCCACCCTCCATCCAACCCTCCTGCGTGAGGAGTAGTTCATGTACTAAACAGCTCAAGCTGCATCGGCGCAGTGTGCGGGATCCACACTTCCCCGCTCACCCACGTCTCCGAACGGGGTTGGTTTCTTCAAACCAACCAGGTGAACTCTAAACTTTGCTCCATTAATCTTAGTGTCTGTTTATTTAATATCCGTAGACATAGCTCCGTTGTGCATGCGAGCGAGTGTTCGATCCCGGAGCCACCATCATAGTGTGGTCACCGTGGTTAAAGTGAGTGAGTGGGACCTAGTGCCCCAATTGGCACCGGCCAGCCCCATAAGCGTGGGCTACGTACCCTCGGGAGGGCAACCCTAGCCCTGCTGGCACTCTACCAGCAAGGGTCTTGATCCATCACCTCCCCCTAGCATCCTTAGTCACCCCGGGCTCACGTGTGTGCGACGGCTTTTTTTGGCCCCGATTTATCAACTTAATTGTTATGTGATTGTGAATGCGGAGTAGGTCCTAAGATTACTTTTGCTTGCTGCATACCCCGTAGTGGTTTCACATCATTATGTGAACTAGGTAGAAATTGTGTAAAGTGGGTCTAAATTCTATAAATTGAGATGAATTTATGTAAACTAGAATGCAATTATATGTAAACCGTGATGAAGTTCGGTAAGTTCTATAAACTCGGTCCGAATTGTGTAAAGCCGAGCATAATTTTATTACTTTGTATTCATAACTAAAGAGATATACAGATCAGAGTTTCCCTCCCTTGCAAGGAACTGTTCTTTGGGTCAAGAAATTGGCTTCCCAAGATCGCCTGATGCCTTAGAAGGGGCCATTCCTCATCTCAAACGACCCAGTCATCTTCCCCAACGATGCAGCCTCCATCTCCATGGAGATCGACCCCATCTCATGGGGTTGTTCTTCAACCACAAAAATCCCATAAAAATAACTATAAAAATATAGAAAAATTCCGAAACCACATGGGAATCACAAGTGATCAACCTAACTTTGATACCACTGTATGCATCTAGATCGGGATCAAGAAGAACCCGACTATTTTGCGCTCGTGGAAACCGCTAGGTGTTTTTTGCGACGGTGACACACACTCGTCTGATGAGGAAGGTCGAGATGGGTCGATTTAGCACGCGGGGATTCCAGGAGTATTGACGGGAATATATAGAGAACGACATAAACACACAGGGAATAGTTTGATTAATCGTCCTAGATTATCGGAACAAGGATGACTATGTGGAATGTAGGCGTCCCAATCAATTTCTCGACGATCACCTGCGGAACCAAGTTTTGACATGGGAAGTGCCATGCACCAGAGAATGGCACGTGGGCACGGGGTATTGGGCAACATGTGGATAGAAGGAGGCTCCGCTGGTATGAGTGTAGGCGATTGTGAGGATTCGTGTACAGGACGTCTTTTCCCACTGACCGCAAGCAGCTGGTGTTTATTTTTCATCAGATTGAATCCAAACACCTTTGTTCTTTGTTGAATGAGGACCGGGATATCTTTGAAGCCATTGGCAGAGAACAAGATATGCACTATAACTATAGGGTGATCGTCACACTCAACTGGCAGGGTTGACCCGACTAGGCTCTCGAGGATTGGTTGCATGTGGACCGGTGTAAGGGCTATGAGAGAACATGGGTGCAGGTGTGCGTAAAAGACCAGATTTTTGGCTATTCTTTCCTTATAGATGCTATAAAGGCTTTATAGGTAGGCACTGAAGGCTTGAGTACATCTGGTGCAAGCCACGACATAATTTTGACATACGTGTCGGCCCTTGGGTCAATGTAGGATAAAGCAGATGTCCGCACATTTTTACAGAGGATCTCCACGAGGAGCTACAGGAGTGGCGGAGCTGTCGAAAGGGGGCTAGACTTGATGGCAAGGGCTGACACTGACTGGCGCATGAGGGAGGTCAGACACGGCTCGAGGTGAGAAGTCGGGTATCGGCCCCAAAGGGCGAGTGTCAGCATGCCAGGTAGTTAGATCCGGTCCCGGGAATGTTACTTCTAGCCCAGGGTCCGGCTAACTCGAGTCAGTGGTTGAGACCATCGGTGGCTGGCTTAGTGAGAGTGACATGCACATGGTCCCATGGCAAGGGCAAGTCCGACATGGTGGCGTACACACCATTATCATAATGCGCCATACATGGGTGAACCCGAAGTGCGGGTGTTGTCGCCGTTATCATAACACCCCATACGTGAGTGGAAAGAGTTGAGTGAAACGGCTAGATGCCATGTGAGGGTTGGTCGTTCAACATATCACCGGCGTGTGCTAAGCCAACCAACAAGCCTTACTCCTTGTCCTTGCTGGAGTGCATGAGGCCTCGGATGCTTGAGCCTGCATCTGTGTGTTCTATCGTGTCTCTATCTGTATATATCTTGCACCTTGAGCTTGTAAGAGAGATTTTATAGGGAATTTGGAGGGTTGAGGGGGGGTTTACCCAGGTCAAAATGAAGGGGGTGCCCTAGTCCGGGTAAACCCCCCTTTTGATTGATAAAAAAAAAGTTTCTTTTTTGTGGGAGTGGGGGGTTAACACAGTCCAAACTGGGGGGGGGGGGGGGGGGGGCAGTCTAGACCGCATAAACCCCCCCAGGGGGTTTACGTAGGCCAGACTAGGGGGGCCAGTCTGGCCCGCGTAAACCCCCCTTAGGGGGGTTAACTTGGGGCTAAGTGAGGGTTTTTTTTTGAAAAACATGGGTTTATGTGGTCCAGACTAGGGGGGCCAATCTGGACCGCGTAAACCCCCCCCCACTCTGGTCCGCGTAAACCCCCCCCCCCAGGGGGGTTAATGCGGGGCTGGTCTAGGTTTTTTTGTGTTAAAGAAAAAAAAGTTAGCGAATGGGGGGATTTACGTGGTCCAGACTGGCAGTCTGGAGCTTGTAAACCCCCAGGGGGGGTTAACACAGGCTGGAGAGGGGGGGTCCAGTCTGGTCCCCGTAACCCCCTCCAGGGGGGGTTAACACAGGCTGGAGAGGGGGGTTACAAAATCCCCATTTGTTGGTCCTTTTGGGCCAACTTCGACCCAGTGTGAATGCAAGAAGGAAGGATACGGACTGGTGGCTGGCTGTTTGTGCATAGAACGAGGAGGTTGACCGGCCCTTTTGCACAAAATCTCGAGACTCCTTCTTCACAAACCCTCCTGAGCTGGTACGTGGATCGATTCTAAGCGGGATTGGGACCGAGATGACCTTGCACTGGGACGAGGGAATCTCGGTGGAGCCCCCCCCCCCCCCCCCCCCCCCCCCCCCCCCCCCCCCCCCGAGGGTGGGCTACCATCGTGAGGGGTGCCCCCGAGGGTCTCCTTTCATCGTTTGTTGACATCCTTTGACGGGATTGGGTCCCTAGGACGCTTGTATTGACTTGCACGGGCCAATTGTATAGTGTCATTGTTGCTGCCCGCAAGGTGTTTGGGGAAATTCCCGATACACATTTGGTTGTCGATCGATTTGGCTAGTTGGTTCATCGGGCTTAGATCTAAACCCAGGGTGGGGATAGTAGCTTGTAGGGATTGAGAGAAGGCGTCTTGGGCGTGAGAGCCTAGCTGATAAGTGTAATTATTCATATTTTAATGAGCTTAAATTATGATAAATATACACTTCTCACACTTATTGTTGATTTAGACTCAAATGTTTAATTTTCTGAAATTAAATAAATTTTAATCATAATTTTTACTTATTTATGCAGGCACGTAAAACGAGGAAAACTCCAAGAAAAAGAAAAAAAAGAATAAAAATATACATGTTGAATGGGCCAAAAGCCCAAGGATTTGTTCAAAAAGAAAAGAAAAAAAAATAGAAAAAAAATAAATTTATTAGCTATTTTTAGGATTTTTATAAGATATATATCTAATATATATACCAATACATATATTATATAATATATATATATATATATATATCTATTATATATATAAAACGAAAAAAAAACATTCAAAACCCCGCCCCCCCCTTCCCGCCTTCGTCGCCCGCACGGGCGACGAGGTGAGAAGGCGCGAAGGCGGGGCGGGGGTCGTGGCAGGCGACGAACCACGCGGCGGCGGGGCGCGTGCGACACGCGGCGAGGCGCGAAGAGGAGACGGCCGACGCGGGCGCGTGCGCCCGCGTGCGACACGCGGACGGCGGACGGGGAGTCGGCGCACGGCGGGCCCACGGCAGGCGGCCTAACCGGTTCGGCGCCGGTCGGCGCAACGTGCCGGCAGAGAGAGAAAGTGAGAGAAAGAGAGAAAGAGAAGGAAAAGAAGGCCAAAAAATGCTAGAAAAATCCGAAAAAAATCAGAAAAAATTGGCAAAATGTGCAGAACATTCCAACCTACCAATTTAGGTCAAAATTAGGTGCACTTGAGTTGTTTCACATGAGAGGGGGTGTTATGTGTTGCCCTATATAAAGGGCCTTCATGTGTAATGGAACTAGTTAGTTGTTAGGGATAGTTAGAAGGAGAGATAGCATAAAGATTTTCCATTGTATTCTTGAAGTTCTTCATTGTAAGTCTTAGTAGAGCTCCATAGGAGGGTTGGATCTTGATGTTTTACAAGCTTTTGGTGTCACCTTTGTAAGTTGATTTGATATTAATGCAAGGTTCTTTTTAAGCATTCAGTCTATTCTTGGTTCAATTACTTATTGTTGTGATCCCCATTTCAAATTCTTGTCTTCATGAAAGTTGTTCGTTTTCAAGTGTTCTTTAACCTCTCTGTTTAGCATTTCTTCAAATTCGTCCAAATTCATAGAGTTAATACCCATTTTCTTAAGTGCTGTCCTGTGCATTTATTGTTCATACGTGGTGATATCTTCTTCAATTTCTTCATTTTGAAGTCTTTCTAGTCCTCAAATAACTCTACGTTCTTCATAAGAGTTGTTCCTCTCTTGTAGATCTAAGTTTTATTCTTCTTGCACTTTGTCAAATTCCTCCTCGTTTGAGCTCTAGAATTAAGTTTTCAAGGTGCTATTTTTCTATCAATTACTGTTCATCCGAACCAATAGGTCATAGTTTTTCCTTATCTTCCTTTCATTTTCTGTTTCTGTGTTCTTCATAAAAGTTCTTCATCTTTTCATTCTCTACAACTTTCATGTTTTCCATTTCTTCTACTTCCATCTAGATTTCACGTTATTTTTTCCTTCCAACCCCATGTTTTCAACAAAATTCTGATGTATTTTTAAGTTATGTTTGTTTCTATTTACATTTCTTCATAAGTTCTTGAATCACACCCGAAGCGGTAAGTCATCTTCGAATCATCTCACGGCGTCGACTTCCAAGGCGGAGCGATCTTCATCAAAGGCTCGGCATGGAAACGACGGCATTCTTCAATCAATTGACTAAATTTCCTTTACTTATCTCTTGTCATTTAAAGTTGTAATTTCATTTCCTTTAGTGATAATCGCACTCCAAAATACAAATTTTACTTTTCCAAACATAAGGGTATTTCCAACAGGAGCTAAAATCAAATATTCTCTCCCCGTGGGATCGACCCGTATTCACCACTGTACTCGTATTTCAAAATCAATCGAGTGAGTGAGTGCGGTTATAAATTTTGAAATTTGTGTGGCACGGCATTTTTAAACGACGACTGTCGAGCGCATCACTAGCCTTGGCAAGACATGCCGCATTACATGGCGGGTTGACGGGCAGCTCTGGGTTGGCCCTGTGGCTGAAAGTTAATGGCTCGTTGTCACGTGTCTAAGGGTCGGGGGTGGCCCCAACTTGCTGGAGGGCTGCCGTGTGATGTGGCTAGTGGGTCTAAGCCATGGGTTGGCCCTGTCTTGTTGTAGAATGGATGGAAAATACACGTCCACGATGTGCTCGAGGAAATTCCTGACACGCGACCACCGGCCGTACAGGTGTGCTAAGGGCTCCCGAAGCCCAAGGTTGGCTAAAGGAGATGCTCCTTTGGCTTTAGAAGACTAGAGAGAAGCATTTTGGGAGAAAATCCCGGCCTCGTTGCTGGGTGCTGCATGACATGGCTTATTGTTGGGACGCCCTCGGGTTGGCCCGGGTGGCTTAGTTGAAGGCGGGTAGTGCCGCGTACTGGGTGATCGGGGATGGCCCCCGTTGGTTGTGGGTGTCTCCATGAGTCATGGCAAGCTAGCTAGGGCCCTTGATTGGACCCAGCACGCCATGGAAGGGGCGAGATAAATAGCGCCTGGAAGCTGTTCGAAGAAATTCTCGAACCATAAATTCTTAGTTTTTTCTGGGAAAAAAAGTCTGGGTACAACAAATGCCCCCCACGGGGTGTGCGTCAGAGGCGGAGACGAGGGCAGATGGCCCGTGAGCCCCTCCTTTTGACTTGTTGTAGTGGGATGAAGTATCATATGCACTTTATGTATATGTTTTTTCCCCTGCTAGCATTTTCTATATATTGCTAATATCATGTACTCACCTTCTTGTGCAATTCTCTTGCAGCTATGGCGAGGTTTGGTAGAGATGACCGGGCTCAGAGGCGCGCAGCTCGCGAGGAAGATTATTGAGTGAGGTGGACTAGCCGACCGATGCCTCCTTTGGGCCCGCCTGTCATCACTACGGCCAATGTTGGCCAGCTGGACATAGGGAGATCCCTGGATGGTGAGGGTCCGATTGGCGAGGGGACAGATGAAGCTGGAGCAGTGGACCTAGGCAGGATTTCTGAGATGGGTGGCATCTACACCTATGACCGTTCCGGAGGTTACCCCAGAGAGTTTCCCGTGGAGCAGCATCTGTTCGAGTTCATGAGGAGCTTCGTCCCGGCTGGTGTAGAGGCGATGGATCCTTTAGTGGCTGGAGAGCACCGTCGACTAGAGAGAGCCATTTTGCTAGGCAGAACAGTCTGCGCGAGGTCACAGTGTACAGTTTCCCGAGTTTTTCAATAGACTTCTGGAGGCAGAGACAGTTCCCCAGCGTGGATTGCATGAGATTCTTCAGTAGAGCAGACTAGTTCAGGGTCTGAGTTGGAACGTTGAGTCTTGCTTCCTGGGACTTGCACGACCACCATAGGGTCGAGGCAGAGGGTGTGACTAGTTTGACACTAGAGCCGTCTGGGTTGTAGTTTGCCGACGAAGGATATAATGACCACAGTCTTCTGGACAAGATACTGTGTCAGATAGTTGTCAGCTGGTATGGCCGGTGGGCAGTGATATCTTCTCACCGGTACCATCAGGGTGCGACTGAGTGGATGATGGGAGTTATCCACCATTATCGAGTACTTCTGGTCCGAGCATGGATCTATTATGCAGTGACATCGGCCTTATATGGGTATCCCTATTATATTGGGCTTCTTCAGGCATTGGTGGAGTGCTTCAACCGTCGATGGAATATGGTGGCCACAATAGAGGGAGAGACCTCACTAGATTTGTGGTCATTATTCATGATTTTTAGCCTGCAGATCAGCATCGAATGATACGAGGAGGTGGTGCTAGATGACCTCCATCGCAGTCACACAGATGATTCGGGGTGATATCGGGTGTCACAGCTCTACCGATATCTACCGAAGACCTAGAGAGATTTGTTCCAAGCAGGCAGGGAGAAGCCTATGCATACTCCCAGGGTGACATTGAAGGTATGGATCCGTCATTTCTACAACGGGCTATTCTACTTCTATAATGAGTTCGCGTGAGATCAGACTTCATGGGAGGAGTATTCAGATGTTGAACTGAGATTCCAGACATATTCTCTCTACATATATGTACCGAGAGAGGGGTGGTATTCCTACGAGCTTATGAATGTTACATACTTGGCCGCATATCTCACGTACTGGCTGGCGACTTTCGTGGTTTCTCAAGTCAAAGATAGTCTTCTGTGGGTAGAGCTACTGTGGCCTAGGTGTCTTTTGGCAGAGGGACAGAGGTTGGCATTGGCCCCAGCAGCTCTGGCCAACATTTACCAGGGACTGGGGGCCTTGGCAGTGCACACTATGCCCAGAGAGAGGAGCATTGTTTTCTTGACCCATTACCTGAGTGTGTGGGCCGGCCTACTTTTTTTGGGGTTCATCACGAGGTTAGAGGTGGTGAACCCAGTAGCTCCTTTGCTTTTTGCTTTTACGGGACAATTGGATAGAGACATTATGGATCAGTTGGAGAAGGCCAGGAGGGCCCTGTCTTACTTGCCTGGCAGAGGTGACGACAAGCTCCTATTTGACTGCAGTTAGAGGGGCTTCAGGCCCGTGTTAGTAACAGTGAGTGGAGGGGCGGCCTGCGCCTAATCGTTTCAGAGAGAGCTGACACCGAAGTATACAAAGTGGGTGATCAACACCCGGCCGACTATTTTGGCGCTACACTGGTCCAGTACTAGCATCCTGGAGCCTTACTACTCGCATTGATTTGGCAAGAACTTCGGGTACGACTAGGCGATTTCACAGAACCAGGAGTTCCCTTTGGCGAGCCGATTGTTTAAGGGCAGGGACACCTACCTGGTGGTGGCAGCTTGGTGGGACTTCAATTATAGAGGTGAGCCGGAGAAGCTGCCGACGCTGGGGTTGGACCAACATGGGAGGTTCGACGTCCACTACGCCTGGTGGTGGTTCGAGCACAGCCACATGTACTGCCAGAAGTCTTAAGTGATAAATAGGGTTGAGAAGAGCAAGCTTCTATGGGAGGATCAGCCTCCCATCTCACTGGACAAGGAGTTCCTGAGGACTCACTTCTCCCAAATTTGCCAGGAAATGGAGTGGATTGCACACTAGTGGCCCTGGGATAACCGAGCCTCCTCGTCATCGAGGTGAGGTTACAGTGGGGTGATCAGGCCCATGCGACCAATGCAGGTGGGGCCTGCGACTACTATCGAAGTAGGCACGTCGAGGTCGAGGCCATTGGGGACTTGGTGGACGCAGTTCCGGGCCGACTGCGGCTTTAGGAGGAGGAGCTCTCTTGAAGGCGTGCTTTCGAAGGGGAGCTTTGCTGGCACGGTTGTCCCTGACTGGAAATGCCATATCGTGCATGCGATCGGGTCGACTGGACCAGTAGAGTTTGTCTCTCATATAGAGCATGCTTATACGCTGAGAGACATTAAGGAGATAGTTGCAAAGGCTACCCGAGTGTTGGGCTTGAAGTCAGAGCAGCTGGTTCCTTTGCCACTGACTCCCTTCAGACCTTCAGGTAAAATGTGTTCTTTATTGTATTATATTTACCTTTCTCCTTTGTTTATTAGGCTGAGATACAATTTCTTGCATGGGCATTCTGCATGTTCTCCTATGGCGGGGAACAATTCTTCAACGAGGATGCCTGCTGGTAGCGGTGACAGGGACCTTCAGCCTCAGCTGAAGCGTCCTCGAGGGGATGCTAGAACAGCGGAGACCGGGGAGTCCTCTCACGGGCATGAGGAGGACGAATACATTGAGGTAGAGCCGGCTTTGAGTAAGTGTCAATTCTTGACTCTCTCCCTCATATTTGTTTAGTCGTTATGATTGACTAATTTTATTACTATGGTTGGATTTGCAGCTTCGCTAGAAGCTGGGGAAGAGGTGGCCTTCTCGCTGGCCCTAGAGACTGATCCCTTGTTGGACGATGGGGTCGAGTGTGACATCGACGTAGAGGAGACCCTCCGGGAAATGGAGGAGACTAGCCCCAATGCTAAGGTGCCTCCTTACTTTGAGCCAGGGGAGACTTCTGGGACATTCCAGACAAGTAAAATCCTTAAGAATGGTGGTGTTAAGTACATAGCAACGTCTTTGACTGAGAAACTAACAATGCTATAGGTTCATATGCAAAGGCGGTAGAGGCGGCAAGGGCTCCCATATCTTCTGGGGCGAGAGATGGAGTCACCACTCCTGTCGGTGGGCAGGAGAATGAAGGAGCCAGGCATGGCTCGAGTGAGTGCTAAGTTGTTATAGGGAGGGTAGACTCCCCCTTCCTTTGCATTTGTTATACTGGTGCTGCTGATTGAGCCTATTTGTTTGTATTTGCCAGCTGATGATAGCGCAGCTGCCTTGGAGATGGTTCAGGAATTGGTGAGTATTGGACCCGCAGTAGAGCTTCCTTCTTTCGAGGCAGAGTCAGGGGGTAACAAGCGATCTGACGGCCCTTGTTACTGGAGCTGTGATAATGGTCCATCTTTACATGATTATTAATACAACACACACTATTTTAAGCACTTTTAAGGAGTAATTATGCATATTTCATAGCCAATCTCAACCTTGCACAAAATTTGGACTTTGCATGAGAATTAAAATAATTTGATGTGTGATAAGTGCTATATTTTATATCATAAGTTGCATCATATTCATCATTTTTTAGCATTTAATGAGCATAGTTGTGCATTAATATGGCCAAATCTCATTCTCACCATTAATTTGAGTTGGCATGATTTTATTAGCATTTTGAGTCAAAATAGCAAATGTGAGAAATATTTAAGAAAGTTCACAATTATTATAATTTATTTTTGAATGAAGAATATTGATTATTTTGAATTTTTTGAAAATCTCATAAATTTACGTCAAAGCAGAAGGGCGCCCATTTAATAATGAACGACAACTGTAGCAGACGCCATTTCTGAAGCAATTTGTGAAAAAAGAAGAATTTGCGGCTGAATGAACGACGCTCATTAAAATGTGCGACCGTGTATGCAGGCGCCCATTCATTTGATGAAAATAGAAAAAAATGTTGAAAAAGAGAGAGAGAGGGAGAGAGGAATGAATGACCGTCCACTCGGGCATTAATTCATTGGAGAAGAATGAGCGGCCGACCAAGCAGGTGCTCATTCTATTATATGGAAAATCGAAAGAAAAATCAAGAAAAATGAAAAAAGGAATGAGCGCCTATTTGGTCAGTCGCTAATTCCTTGATTTATGGAAAAAGAAAAATATCAAAAAGAGGAAATGAAGAATGGGCGGCCACCTGTTCAGTCGCACATAGGAATGAGCGCCCACCGCCCCAGTCGCCATTTTCACGAGAGGTAGAAACGTGAATGCAACGTCCCGATCGCAGTTATCTTCCTATATTTGGACTTATCTCCTCTTGTTTGAGGAAAGGAGGACTCTAAACATGGCAAGATCCCAACTTTGATCAAATTTTGATGCTGGGAAATCGGATTCAAGCTTAATCTGGAGGGTTTCGATCGTGGGAACTTCTGTGCACTATAAAAGGCCACCAAGAGCAGACCGATGGGGATGTTAGCCCTTTCTTAGCCACTTTACATGCTCTTTTGTTCGTCTTTTCAATTTGCTTTCTTCTACAAACTTCTTAGTTTTTAAGTGCTCCTTAATTTATTATTTTTCCTCTTCTTCTAATTCTCTACTATTTTAAAGTTATTGCAAGTTTTCCAAGTTTTGGTCCTACATTTTTACTGTTCATCTATGATTCTGCACTTTGTTCTTCTCAAGTTTTCTTCCCCTTCTGCTCTTCTTTTTATCTTAGTTTCTTCATAGAAGTTCTTAGTTTTTCTTAGATCTAGATTTTTTTCTTCATCATCTTCCTCCAATTCTTTCTAGTTTTCAAGTTCCAATCTACGTTTCAAAGTTTAGTTTTTTTTTGAGTTACTGTTCATCCACGCAAAATCACCTCTGTTCTTCTTCAGTTTTCACCCTCTTCCTCACGTTTTCTCTCTCTGCACTCTTCATCAACTTTCTTTCTCTCATCTATATCTAAAACTTTTTCTTCTACCACACCTCCTAATTCTCTCTAGTTTTAAAGTTATTTTTAATCTTCTGTGACTCTATTTTCATTTTATTCTTAATTTTACTGTGTTTTCAACTCCACCGTACCTCCTCTTCCTCTCTCTGTTCACCATCTTTTAAACACACTCACGCATACACATATTTTACATTAACTTTTAAGTCTTTTTCCTCTCTTCTATCTATCTTTCCCTCCTCTATTTTTTCACACATCCCATGGCAGAGATTCTTCTTTCGGTGCTCACAAGGCAGCGTCTACTTCCAAGGCAGGGCAATTCAATCAAAGGCTCAGCAAGGAGATAGCGACGCAATTCTTCACTATCTTGGCTCTATTTCTTTCGTATTCCCTTAGTTTACTCAAGTTGTAATTTTTCCTTTCATAGACATTGTAATCTTTTCTTAGCAATAAAAATCCATCTTTTGCAATTGTGCTTTGCTAGTTCTTTCTCTCTCTATCTCCTTCCAAATTCTCTTCTCAACCCTCTCAAATTCTTTAGATCGATTTATTTTTAGTCTCAAGTTCATGCACTTTTACTTTCCTTTAGTTTAAACTCACTCAAAATTCAGTTTTCAAAACATAAGGATTTTCCAACTTGCTTAAAAGAAAAACTTTTCTTCTCCGTGGGATCGACCCGTTCTTACCACTCTACTTATATTTAATATCTTTTTAGTGAGTGAGTGTGGTTATTTTTAAAATTATGGCATGACTTTTGACGACGAGTATTAGTGCACATCAATTTTTGGCGTCATTGTCGGGGATTGAAAATGATTTTTTATAGTTAGATATTCTTGTGTTTGGTGTGTATATTGTATATTAAGTTTTTGTTTTTCTTTTGCAGGAAAAAAAATTCTTTCTCTTCTCATCTATATCCCCTTCTCAAGGACAAGTTAGGTTCCTTACACCCTTCTTAGAATTGGAAGGTCCCTCCATTGAGCATTCTATCTCTTTGGACTGGAATTTTCTTTTTCAAGACCTCCATAAGTCCCTGCACCCGTGGATTCCCTCACGGACGCTGGGCAGGCTGTACCACGAAGTACCCCGAAGTTAGATTGCCCTTGGAAAGTTACATAAAAAAAGATAGAAGTTTTAGAATTTATTACTATTTTAGAAAACCGGTGTCTAGGCTAGAGGTTATGTGGCAAACGCCTAAGCGGACTTGTGGTTGTTTAATTAGGACCCTACGAAAGTAGGGGGAGCCTCCCACAACCCCACCTCTTATCTGTCCGGTGAACCTATTTGGTAGTGAGTGCCAAGTCTTCTTTTGTAAAAAAAAAAACATCATTTTTTGCATACATAACTCATATATTTATTTTTGCATTTGCATTATTTAAAAAAAAAAGAACATCCCCTTTGGGGCCTTTTTACATTTCATGCAAGGTAGGAGATCCTTAAACCTACCTTTGCTAGGACCCATAGGAGAGATTGAGAGGTTAGTACATATTAGAAATCACTATCAACCTAACCTCATGGTGGACCAAAACCAACAATAACAAGTAGCTCCCAAGTAAATGAAGGAATATTTCTTTTTAAATCAATACCAACCTTCATTCTATGTTCAAGCACCCCAAAATCAAGCAGCCCAATATGAAATCAAGTCAAGTACCATTCAAATGTTACCATTTTTCTATGACAATACCAATGAGGATCCTTACAAACATCTTGATGAGTTCCTCTAAATTTACTCCACAATCAAGATCCAAAACTTTTCTGATGAAGGTTGACTCTCTCCCCATTCTCTCTCAAAGACAAAGCAAAATATTGGTTAGGAGCCTTGGGTAGATCAATTGACACATGGGCGGAGATGTAAAAAGAATTTTTGAAGAAATTCTATCCTATAGGGCGAACCAATACCATGAGGAGAGCAATTACTGGATTCACTCAAAATCCTAGGGAACAAATCTATGAAGCTTGGGATACATTGAAAGATTTGCTTAGAAAATGCCCACAACATGGATTATCAAGATGGCAAATAGTTCAGACATTCTATCAGAGATTAACTGAAAATTATCGCCAAATGGTAGATGCATCATGTGGGGGAGTTTTTATGAGTAAAAGCGAGGATGAAGCTTATGAATTATTTGAGATGTTAAGTGAAAATTTCATTAGTCATGTCTCGCTTTCATCCTATGAGAGAATGATTGGGCTGTCTAGGAAGGGTGGGTTTTATGAAGTTAAGAATCAAGGAGAATCTGAGAATAGGATGGACATTAATGCGTTAGCGCAAAAGTTAAATAAAGTGGACTTGTTAGCGTAAAAGATAGAGAAGGTGGATTTAGTAGCTCAAAAGCTAGATCAATTATTGTCCTTGAATAGATAGGAACCTTCTTTTTCTTCTACTCAGCAATCTCAGCCTTTCTCTGATTCTAACCATCAAGAACTTTGTGCTCTTTATTCATGCCCAAGTCATGCTGTTACTGATTGCCCTACTACAGACCAACTTCCCCCATTCATCCAAGAACAAATCTTCACGGCTCAGGGTGTCTCTAAGCCTCTTTATGATCCTTATTCCAATACCTACAATCTAGGCTGGAGAAATCACCTGAATTTTGCTTGGAAAACTCAACAAGGACCACCAATGCAATCAAATCCCTCAAATCAATCCGTTCAAAGGTAATCCTTTCAAGCTCCAGTTCAATCTCACAAACATTATCAATCTTCATTGCAATAATCTCAACCTTCTTATCCGCATTCTGAGGCCTCATATCATCAAGCTCAGTCGTTTCAGGGCCAATATCACTAGTATCCTCCAAACCGCTTTCAACCTCAAGTTCCCCTCCAACCTCCTCCTCAACCCCCTCAGCCTAATTTTGATGATAAATTTGACCAACTTCAGCAACTCATTCTTTCTCAACAACAATCCATTGCTAAGTTAGAGGGTCAAATAGGGCAGTTGGCTGCTACGAATATGAGGAGTGATGTAGGTCAACTTCCTAGCCAACATGTGGCTAATCCTAAGAATCAACCTCCAGGCTTTCACCAAAGAGCCCCTCTTCTTCCTCAACCAACCCAACCTCAGCCTCCCCCTCCTATGGGCCCTCAATTTGAAAATACCAAGGCTATATCTACCCTTAGGAGTGGGAAGATTTTAGATGACCCTTATCAGGTTAGGAGAGTTGGTAGCAGTTCGAGCCACGAAGCCCACGTGGAAAGTGATAGTGAGGACGAGGAGCCGGTGATTGTGCAAGAGAAAAAGAAGCCGGAAGGTGAAAGGAAGGAACTAGATAAAGGTCAAGTAAAGGTTGATGAAGGACCCCAAGAATATGTGCCAAAGGCCCCTTTTTCCGATGCTCTAAAGTCGAAGGCTCACAGAAGAATTAGTGGAATTGTTTAAACAGGTGAATATCAATATTCCACTCTTGGACCCAATCAATTATGTGCCGGCATGTGCGAAGTTTTTGAAAGAGCTTTGTACTCCAAAGAGGGAGCCGAAGGCGGTAACTCAAAAGATCCGCTTATCTGAGGATGTTAGTGCTATTGTAATGAATCATTTGTCGAAGAAATTGAAGGACCCCGGAGCTCCGTTAATCTCATGTGACATAGGTGGAGTCAATTTTGATCGAGCATTACTGGATCTAGGAGCAAGTGTGAACTTATTTCTCACCATCATATATGAGCAATTTGATCTGGGGGAGTTAAAGCCCACTTCAATAATCCTTCAACTGGCGGATTGGTCAGTGAAAACTCCAAGGGGTCTGTTAGAGGATGTGATTGTAAAAGTGCATGAGTGTTACTTCCCGATGGATTTTCTCATTTTGAATATGGCCTCGTCCTAGGATCTAAAGCAGACACTAATTATTTTGGGACGTCTGTTTTTAGCTACGGCAAAGGCCAACATAATTGTGTCATGGGAATGATGGATATCTCTTTTGGACGTGAGAAGCTTTCCTTGAATGTTTTTAAGGCATCCCAATATCCGGAACAAGATGAGGAATGTAATGCTATTGATATTTTTCAGATGAAGTAAATGATACCTTAGAAGAGGGTAGCATGTTGCAGGATTCTCTATTCTCTTTCGCGCCCTACTCTAGGATAGAGCAACTCCCTCCATTGAAAGTTGAACCTGTTCTTCTATCTCTAGATCATCTGCCTACTCTTGAATTGAAACCTCTGTCGGATTGTCTTAAGTACGCTTATCTGGGCCCTAACCACACTCTGCCCGTGATTATTGCTTCTAATCTCACTTCTGCTCAGGAATCTCAACTTTTAGATGTCCCTAAGAAGCACAAGGGGGCGATAGGTTGGTCAGTGGCAGATTTAAAAGGCATTAGTCCGGATGTTTGCATGCATTTTATCTATTTAGAGGACAATGCCAAGCCAAGTAGACAAATGCAGCGTAGGCTCAATCCGAACATGAAGGAGGTGGTTAAGAAGGAAGTGGTGAAGTGACTGGATGTTGGGATTATATATCCCATTTCAGATAGTAAGTGGGTCAGCCTGATGCAAGTTGTGCTGATGAAATCAGGACTGACCGTTGTGACAAATGAAAAAGGAGAAGAAGTGCCCATGCAACTACAGACGGGGTGGAGAGTTTGCATAGATTATAGAAAATTGAATTCAGTAACAAAGAAAGATTATTTCCCACTCCTATTTGTAGATCAAATTTTGGAGAGACTGGCTGGACAGAAGTATTTTTGCTTTTTGGATGGCTACTCCGGGTATAATCAGGTTGTAATTTACCCGAAAGATCAGGAAAAGATGATGTTCACGTGCCCCTATGGCACGTTTGCTTTTAGACGAATGCCGTTTCGGCTATGCAATGCCCCAGCCACCTTTCAACAGTGCATGATGTCTATCTTTTTTAAAATGGTGGGTGAATTTTTGGAAGTCTTTATGGATGATTTCTTAGTGTTTGGTTCTTCTTTTGAAAGTTTCTTGGAAAATCTGACTCAAGTGCAGAAGAGGTGTATTGCATCGAATCTAGTGTTAAGCTAGGAGAAGAGCCATTTCATGGTAAGAGAAGGGATAGTGCTAGGACATGTTGTATCAAAAAGGGGAATAGAGGTCGACAAAGCTAAGGTCGATTTGATTTCTAATCTTCCTCCTCCCACATCTGTCAAGCAAATCCATTCTTTCCTTGACCATATTGGTTTCTATAGATGATTCATTCAAAACTTTTCTACCATTGCTCGTCCGCTCACTCAGCTGCTTGCCAAAGACACTCCCTTTCAATTAGATGATTCCTGTCTCGAGGCATTCAATTCTTTAAAAGTAGCCCTAACTCAAGCTCCGATTCTTCAAACTCCAAATTGGTCACTCTCTTTTGAAATTATATGTGATGCCTCAGACTATGCTCTAGGAGCTGTCTTAGGAAAAAAGATTGATAAAAAAATCAATGGTAATCTATTATGCGAGCCGCACCCTCGCTAATGCATAGTTGAATTACACCACAACGGAGAAAGAACTTTTGGTTGTTGTTTTCGCCCTGGAGAAATTTCGCTCATATCTGTTAGGGGCTAAGGTCATTGTTTATTCTGATCACTCTATTTTGAGATACTTGTGTTCCAAGAAGGATGCCAAACCCCGTCTCATTTGTTGATTTTATTGCTGCAAGAGTTTGATTTAGAAATAAGAGACAAGAAGGGGTTAGAAAATGTAGTAGCTGATCATTTGTCAAGGATAGTGATACCTGAGAGTGCTCCGATATCTAATTCTTTCCCTGATGAACAAATTCTCTTTATCTCTCATACTTCAACCCCCTGGTACGCTCACATTGTCAATTACCTGGTGGTAGGATAGATTCCGGGAGGGTGGACTACGCAAGAGAAGGATCGGTTCTTTTCAAAGGTCAAACACTATTTTTGGGAAGACCCAGAGCTATTTCATATGGGTCCTGATCAGATTGTAAGAAGATGTGTCCCCGAAGAGAAGCAGCAATATGTCCTGAATTTTTGTCATAGTCTTGCTTGTGGGGAACACTTTTCTGGAAAGAAAACTGCGGCTAAGGTATTGCAAAGTGGATTTTATTGGCCCACTTTATTTAAGGATGCTTATGAATTTGCTAAAACTTGTTTGAGGTGCCAAGTTGTGGGCAATAATTCGAAGAGAGACATGAGCCGCTGAATCCCATTTCGGTAGTAGAAATCTTTGATGTTTGGGGTATTGATTTTATAGGACTGTTTCCACCTTCCTTTGGGAATGAATACATCTTGGTGACGGTCGATTATATTTCCAAATGGATTGAAGCTATAGCCACAAGGACCAATAATCATAAGGTGGTGATTAAGTTTGTGAAGAATAACATTTTCTCTAGAGTTGGGTGTCCGAGGGCTATCATCAGTGATGGGGGTTCTCACTTTACGCACTCTCAATTCTGAGCTTTACTCCACAAATATGGCATCACTCATAAGCTCGCCACCCCCTATCATCCCCAAACCAGTGACCAGGTAGAAGTGTCCAATAGGGAGGTCAAGAATATTTTGCATAAAACAGTTAGGCCGAATAGGAAAGACTGGTCTGAGAGACTAGACGATGCATTATGGGCCTATAGAACTGCATTTTAGAATCCCATTGGCATGTCCCCATACCGCCTCATTTTTGGAAAAGCTTGCCACTTACCTGTAGAGCTGGAACATAGAGCATATTGGGCCATAAAATAAGTAAATTTTGAGCTCACTCAAGCTGGGTCCCAAAGAGCTCTGCAATTGAATGAATTGGAGGAACTACGTAATGAAGCCTATGAAAATTCCAAGATTTATACAGCTAAAACCAAGACATTTCACGATAAGCATATTCACAGGAAAACATTTTATACGAATCAAAAGGTTTGGCTTTTTAACTCAAGGCTACGCTTGTTCCCCGATAAGTTAAAATCCAGATGGGATGGACCGTTTGTGGTTGTAAAGGCTTTTGACCATGGCGCTGTCAAAATTTTGAACCCTAATAATGGACACATTTTCACTGTTAACGGTCAACGATTAAAGCCTTACTTGGAAGATGAAAAGTTGTCAAAAGAATCTATGGCTTTGAGTGATTTGAAATAAAATCTTCATGAGCTTTCAAGCGTCTGACTGAAGATGGAAAACTTAGCGCTTCTAGGATGCAACCTAATATTTTTTTTGTTTTGTTTTAGTTTATTTTTCAGTAAATAGGTAAGAGCCAAGGAGATGAAGTTGTCTCGTCCATATCAATGATGGAGTTTCACCCCACATATCAGGTTGTCTCTTTCCTTCTCAGCAATCTTTATTGTTACATTGTTCTGTTATTTTTATTGCTTACATATGCCATTAAGGACAATGTCATTAAAGTTAGGGGGGAGAGAAACATTTCGTTTCATGATGCATATAGTACAACTTAATAGGAGTTCTTGCATGATCCTAATGTCATGTATTTTTGCATGAAAGTAAAAAGATGAAATTCCCAATTAAGTTTGCTTGATTCATGCTTCAATTGAAAGTAATTCTGGAATAGAAAAGACTAGAGAAAAGGATGATGGAGAATTTATTTCAATCTAGCCATGGAAAACTGATAAAGAATCTCTTTAAAGTTCATGTGCACTTTAGAAAAGAAATCACATTGCACGCTAATGAAACAAGTGGGACAAACCTTCGATTATTTTGGGTATGTTGTCTGATACTCTGCACTTCTTAAGAGATCTTTTATAAGCTTTCCGTTAGGCGATTTATCAAATAAGTGCAAAAGCACATTGTTGAAAAAGAAGGACAAAAAAGAAAAGAAAAGAACAGAGAAAAGAAGGAAAAAGAAAACACCATGAAAAATGTCTCGAATCTTAGTAACTGGGCCTACTTCACCTAAGACGTGTTGAGATTCGCGTCAAACGGAAAAGAGAATCTTGATCTGTGTAACTGGGCCTGCTTGTCCTAAGGCAAGAGTCAAGGTTCATGTTAATAGTGAAGGGTAGTGCAGCATCATGTGTGTAGAAGAATAAAAAGATCCCAAAAGGGATAAAGCAATAAGGCAGACAAAAAGCTAGTATGCTTAATACTCTGATCTAAGATGTGCAGGGTTGAAAGGCACTTGCTTGGAATAGCGAATGGGAGATGCAATTGTCTATGCTGTGAATTTAGTATTACACATGCACAAGTGCTATTAAACTTTGATTTGAATTCCTTATCATGTACCTTAATTTACAAATCTAAGGCTAGTGTATATTAATAATTCAAGATTCTTAATCTTTGGTTGATTCTGTAAAAGAAAAGCTAGATATGAAACTATGGACTTTACAAACTCTCGTTGGTCCTAAATTTTAATTTATTCGCATTACTAAGGGACTAGCAATTGATGAGGACATCAAAGCAAGAGCACTGATATTTTAATTTGTATTTGTGTTCTTTAGTTTACTTTTATATCCTTGGGAAAGTATGTTCACAATTGTAAGGTTTTATAAGCCAGTGTGTCATTCCCTAAAGATCTTTGGGTTTATTTACAAAATGTCAGTAGGTCCAGCAAGGGGCCCCCCACTCCTTCCCCATTGATCCACCTAAGCCATAGGGGTCCATGTGGGGCTGGTCAACTATCCTACGTGGCTTCTAGATGGTTTGACATTCAAAGGGGACAATGGGCTTAAAATGTCCAAGATGCCTCCCCTTAAGTCAAGGGGGTGCCCCCCCATTAAAATGATATTTTGTATTTTCTTTTTAGGCCAATTGACCACATGGGGGAAGAAAATGCTACCCCTCCCCTCTCTCCCATGAAATTCTAACCCCCTCCCCCTTCCTCCCCTTCTATATAAACCCATGTATAGTGTTTTGTAAGGAATTAATGAAGAGAAAATTTGTGAATTTGGTTGGAGCCAAAGAAGGGTATGCCCTCCTCCTCTCTCCTCCCCCCTCTTGCAGGTGGAATTCTACCATTCCAGGGTGTGAGACCCATTCTATCTCTCCCTCTCATCCACTAAGTTCTATTTCTGCCGCCGCCATCGCACCGCCGTCACGCCGCCGCCATCAACGCCGGAATTCTATCCAAATCAGGCTAGAACCTCATCTCTAGAATTTTATCTTTGGTTTTTATTGTCTGATCGAGCCCAAACTTTGAGGGCTTGTTCTACCTGTCTCCCTTAACCTCCAGTTCAATTTTTGTGTCATTTGGACATCATTTAGTATTTTTCCCCTATTTCTTGTTCCCCCCTGTAATCTGTCATTCTGCAGATCCACAGGACAGTGTCACCCTTTTGTATTTGTTTCACCCCATTAAAAATTTCCAGAAACTCCACAAAAATTCCTCAGTGTTCCTTACGTTCCCCCCTACCTCCCATAATTTTGTCAGCCCCTGGAAAAATCATTTATCTCTCGGTCAAAGGTCAGTTTCAGGCAGATCTCCTTCTATCTTGAGTGTCTATAAATCTATCCATAGAAAAACACAGTCTTGCAAAGCCTCCCAATTCTCTTCCTTTCGTTGGATCAAGTTCAAAAAAATATATGTTGTAGATCTGGAAGTCCTCTTTCCAACGCCATCGGTCTTGTCTCGATCTGATTTCAGATCTGAGAGAATTAATTCATGCAGCCGAGGTATGCAGATCTGTTCCATGTGCAGGTTTGAAATTACAGTCCGGGAGAAATTCACAAACAAGTATCAAAAATCAACTCCAGGAGCCGCCACTCCCAGGAGTCGACCAGGGACGTCTTGCCAACGTTCCAGCCAAGCGGCGCCTCCAGAAGATCTCAGGAAGGTGAGGTTCCTTTGGAAGCCGTACCTTGCTGTCCAGCGAGTTAGAACCGAGTCGGCGCAGTACCGAGTCGGCGCAGGACCGAGTCGACGCAGGACCGAGTCGGACTAGCAGGCCGAGTTCGCTCCGAACGCACCTCCAGATTGCTTCCCGTCAACCCAGGGTCGATCCTCCCGGGCCCCACTTGTAGCCCTTTACCTCCCTGCGTGGAGTGGGTAATAAAATGCACTATTGTAATTAAGTTCTAACCGTTGTTACCGAGAGTTACCGTACTTGGCTGGGATCGTCTTCCCCACGCCCGGAGCATGGAGGTATCATGTTCGCTCTCTTACTTGGTGTTTGCTTTACTCGTATTTATTCGTATATGCCGCTGCATGTGATAGGTAACTAGCTCGATATCTATTTTTATCACCGCTGCGAGAGAGTGAGTGTGACCCATCCCGTGACTCGATCCGAGTACACGGGGAAAGCCGATACTCGAGACTCACTGCCGATTTCTCAACCGCGCACGGTCCAACGTTTCCCTCGCCAGGGACGAGTCGTGAGCTAGAGTCCCAGGTCGCGTGTCCGTCCCGTATCAACAATGAGTAAGTTGGGGGGGTGTGATAAGTGCTATATTTTATATCATAAGTTGCATCACATTCATCATTTTTTAGCATTTAATGAGCATAGTTGTGCATTAATATGGCCAAATCTCATTCTCACCATTAATTTGAGTTGGCATGATTTTATCAGCATTTTGAGTCAAAATAGCAAATGTGAGAAATATTTAAGAAAGTGCACAATTATTATAATTTATTTTTGAATGAAGATTATTGATTAGTTTGAATTTTTTGAAAATCTCATGAATTTACGTCAAAGCAGAAGGGCGCCCATTCAATAATGAACGACAACTGCAGCAGATGCCATTTCTGAAGTAATTTGTGAAAAAGAAGAATTTGCGGCTGAATGAAAGGTGATCATTAAAATGTGCGACCGTGTATGCGGGCGCCCATCCATTTGATGAAAATAGAAAAAAGAAAAAAGCTGAAAGAGAGAGAGAGAGAGAGAGAGAGAGAGAGAGAGAGAGAGAGAGAGAGAGAGAGAGAGAGAGAGAGAGGAATGAACGACCATCCACTCGGGCGCTAATTCATTAGAGAAGAATGAGCGACCGACCAAGCAGGCGCTCATTCTATTATACGAAAAATCGAAAGAAAATCGAGAAAAATGGAAAAAGGAATGAGCGCCTGTTTGGTCAGTTGCGAATTCCTTGATTTATGAAAAAAAGAAAATATCAAAAGAAGGAAATGAAGAATGGGCGGGCACCTGTTCAGTCGTACATAGGAATGAGCGCGCACCGCCCCAGTCACCATTTTCACGAGAGGCGAAAATGTAAACGCAACGTCCCGATCGCAGTTATCTTCCTATATTTGGACTTATCTCCTCTTGTTTGAGGAAAGGAGGACTCTAAACATGGAAAGATCTCTACTTTGATCAAGTTTTGATGCTGGGAAATCAGATTCAAGCCTAATATGGAGGGTTTCGATCGTGGGAAGTTGTATGCACTATAAAAGGCCACTAAGAGCAAACCGATGGGGATGTTAGCCCTTTCTTAGCCTCTTTACATGCTCTTCTGTTTGTCTTTTCAATTTGCTTTCTTCTACAAAGTTCTTAGTTGTTAAGTGCACTTTAATTTCTTATTCTTCCTCTTCTTCTAATTCTCTCCCATTTTTATGTTCTTTCAAGTTTTTTAAGGATCTATCCTATGCTTTTACTATTCATCCGTGGTTCTGCACTTTGTTCTTCTCAAGTTTTCTTCCCCTTCTGCTCTTCTTTTCATCTTAATCTCTTCATAGAAGTTCTTCATTTTTCTTAGATCTAGATTTTCTTCTTCTTCATCTTCCTCAAATTCTTTCTAGTTTTCAAGTTACAATCTCTTTGAAAGTTCAATTTTTTTTTGATTTACTATTTTTTTAAGCAAATAATGCCTATGTCAAGTTCTGGGAGAGTGCACCCAATATGAGTGTTCTCACTCCACCAGATCAAGGCCAAAGGAAAAAGGCTTTTATTAAAAGGAGAAATGTACAAATACCACCGGGGCATACCCCTGAATAAAAATGAAAACCAGCTATTGACAAATGTTGGGAATTCCTAATTTGTCCATCCTACAAGCCCCACGGATAGTACTAGGTAGCAACATGGAATTGCCAATAAAAAAAGAGTTAGCATTATTCTGACAAGCATGATTTGCAAGACCATCTACAGTTTGGTTTCCTTCCCTATAGATGTGGACAACTTCAACATTTAATAATTCGATGAGGTCCCTCAATTCACCGATGAGGGGAAGTAATCTCCACGGACAAGCAGTAGAGTTTTTGGTGATGTGAACAAGTGTCTTGGAGTCAGATTCAACTGAGTGAATTTTGATGGCACAAGATGCAGCAAACCAGAGGCCATCCAACATAGCACGTGCTTCCGTAACAATACTATGACAGGTACCATAAAAATGACTGAATGCCATAACAACAGAGCCGTTGTGATCCCTGATAATGCCACCACCTCCCGCAGGGCCTGGGTTGCCTTTAGATGCACCGTCAACATTAAGCTTGAACCCATGAGAAGGGGGGAAAGACCATCGCACAATCTTTGGTGTGGTTGTCTTCGTAGCAGCTGGGGGTAGGGACAAGTGAGATAACATGGGTAGAATAGTAGTGTCACCCACAGATTTGCAGGCGGGGAATCTTGTGGATTTAACAAGATGCAAGATTTAATGGTAGATGGGTTGAGGAGAAGTGACAGAGCCATCATATTTGCGCCTGTTCCTTTCACATCAGATTTCCCAAAGCCATAGGTAAATGATGTGCAGAGAAGCTAAGCCAGTGATGGTGGATGTGTTGGTTTGCTGGATTACCTGGTGTAAGAAGGCACGGCCAGTAGCAAAGGAGGCAGAGTTGGCCTGAGAACATGGTTTAATGAGAGCCCAGGTAGAGGTCGAGAGGTTGTTGTGCAAAATAAGGTGAGAGGCAGACTCAACATTCACAGTAGGACAGCAAAAGCACTTGGAGCAGAGGGAAACGCCACATTTCTGCACAGCATTATCAGTTGGAAGGATGCCATGGATTAACTTCCATATGAAAAGTGAGACTTTGGGGGGTACAAAATTAGACCAGATGAGATGGTAAGGGTATTCTTAATCACAATTAGCCAAGTGCTTTCTCCAAGAGGAGATAGAAAAATTACCCGAGGTAGTGCGGCTCCAAACCCGTTTATCACTGGGTAGTGGTGTCTTGTTGATACAGATAGTAACAGCCCGGTATGTGTCATTTAGGAGGAGCTTACGGATAATACCCCAATTTGAATTAAGATTACCACCCAAGTTATTAAGAGTAATATTCTTATCCTCAACCTGTGCCCATTGATTGTTCAGAATGTAGTCCATCAAAGCTTTTTCCCCGATCCAGATGTCCTTCCAGAAAGAAAAGTTTCCAGGGCCTTTGAAAAGTCTACTATGCTTCACAATTTGATCCCTCGCATATAGCCAATCCATTCTTCCATAACCCGAGCACTTTTTGAATTCAGCTTCAAAGATATGTTGGTGTTGTAGATGCTTTCTTCTGAAATAATTGGCCCAGAGTAAAATTTCAGAGGTTAGAGCTTTCCAAATCATCTTAATTTTGAAGGCTCTCTGCAGGTCCCTTAAGGGAAGGATACCCAGCCCGCCACAGTTCATTGGTTTACACAAGTTGGCCCAGTTCTTCCAATGCTTCTTGAATTTGCCATCAGTAGTGCCCCAGAAAAAATTTGCCATAGCACGATCTAGTTGCCTATGGAAAGATACAGGAACAGCACAGCAAGCAAGAATATGCAATGGAATTGACGAAAGAACATGTTTAATCAGGCATAATCTACCGGCTTGAGTTAAAAATGTGGAACTGCAGCCCTGAATCTTGGATTGAATTTTACTGAGCAGAGGAGTAAAGTAAGAAGCTTTTGTCCTTCCGGGGAAAAGAGGCACTCCCAAGTATAAGAAAGGAAAAGCATTATGCCTCATACCAGTAATAGTTGCTAACCTTTGTTTGAGAGAAGAAGAAGCTTTGCTGTGGATATAATAGGAACTCTTGTCAATGTTTATAAGCTAACCAGAAGAGCTTTCATATAGGTGCAAGAAATCCATTAGATTTTTCAGTGAGCGCTTGCTTGCATTGGCAAATATTAAGGTGTCATCTGCAAAGAGAAGGTGAGAAATCCCTTGACAACCCCGAGGGGTTGAGAAGAAGCCCACCTTTCCAGATTGGTATAAATTTGACAATCCTCTGTTGAGAGCTTCTTCGGTTAAAATAAATAGAGAGGGAGACAGTGGATCACCCTATCTGACTCCTCTAGAGGACTTGAAGAAACCAGTGATGTTCCCATTGAGCAATATAGAAAACCAAGAGTTGGAGATTAGCCTGGAGATCATATTGATAAGCAATTCTGAGAAGCCAAATTTCTTTAATACAGTGAGCAGGAAATCCCATTCTAGTCTATCATAGGCCTTAGCCATGTCCAGTTTAAAAACAACATTTCCCCCCCCCCCCCCCCCGAATCTTTTTGCCAATGCCATTGATGATATCCTTTGCTAGGATAATATTTTCCCCAATGAATCTACCTTTGACAAAAGCTCCTTGTTCCAAGGAAATGAGAGTTGGGTGAACCTGTGCCAATTTGTCATTAAGGATTTTAGAAATGATTTTGAATGAGAAGTTACATAAGCTTATGGGCC
The DNA here is from genome assembly GCA_022559845.1 of Amorphophallus konjac. Taxonomy (NCBI): domain Eukaryota; kingdom Viridiplantae; phylum Streptophyta; class Magnoliopsida; order Alismatales; family Araceae; genus Amorphophallus; species Amorphophallus konjac. The sequence goes on from CM040120.1 coordinate 265,897,536, forward strand.
TAAAGTCCTTAAAAGTGTGGTTTTTTGATCTTGGGGATGAGAGTAATTATAGTGGCAGACATACCCCGAGGAAGGTCACTGCCCCCAAAAAATTCTTTTATGGCAGCACATACATCTTTACCAATAAAGGACCAGCAAGACTTATAAAAGTGGCCAGTAAACCCATCTGGCCCAGGGGCACTGTTAGAAGACATGGAGAAAATAGTCTCCTAAATTTCATCATCAGTGGGAACATCATAAAGTGTATCATTATCCTGCACAGACAGAATAGAAGGAATGACCTGCAGAAGCTGCTGAGATATAGTATGAGGTTGGGAGGTGAAAGCTTGTTGAAAGTGTTGGACAACCATGGTCTTGATAAGCTCTTCATCTTCAATGATACTGCCATGTTCATCCTTTATGGAGTTAATAAGGTGTCGACTCCTATTATTCATAACAGTAGAATGGAAAACCTTTGAGTTCCTATCACCATCCTGTAGCCAATGAATATGGGCTTTTTGGCTCCAAAAGCATTCTTCCTGGGAGTAGAGATTTGAAACAATAGTTCTTGCATTTTCCAGAGAAGAGCAATTCAGTTTAGTTGGATCTGCATCATAAGAAGCTTGAGCAATAGCCATTTTTTCTTCTGCAGCTGAAATGTTATTGAATAAGTTCCCAAATACAAATTTGTTCCAGTATTGAAGACTATATTTCATTCCATTAAGCTTGAGATGGAGAGTCAGCAAAGGAGAGTAAGAAATAGGGGCAGTAGCATAATAGGTGTTAGCGTCCTCAAAAAATCTCTCATGGTCAATCCACATTTTCTGAAAAGTGGACCTTGAACAGAATTGGGGCTTGTCAAATACGAGGGAAATGAGTAAAGGGGCATGATCAGAGGCTTCTCTAGAAAGGTGAGTAACCTTGATAGGGAATTTATTGAGCCAAGGTGGATTGTAGAAAGCTCTATCCAGTCTAGCCCATATAGCATTCCCACCTTGTTGACCATTATACCAAGTGAACAAACTGCCACTGAAACCTGCATCCTGAAGGCCAAGGGAAGAAATGCAGTCATGAAAATCAGACATACTAACAATGTTAGGAAGCCTCCCTCCAGCCTTTTCCTCCTCAGTGAGAATAGTGTTGAAATCACCAGCAATAAGCCATGGAATTTGGCAGTTCCAGTAAAGGTCATTTAATTCATTCCAAAGAATCCTTCTGTCAAGAACAGAACATTTAGCATGAACAATAGATATAAGGAAGTTTGGTTTATTTGAATCTTCATTACAGATGGTTAAGAATTGTTCATGTTGATGCATAACAGAAAATTGAAGGGGTGACTTCCAAATAAACCAGACATGAGCTCTGCCTTGGGTATTTACAGTCGAGAAATCCATTTTAAGTCTCTTCCTGAAGCTGTCAGTTTTACTTTCATCCACCATGGGCTCAATTATAGCAATCATATTCAGCTTGTGGGCTTTAATCAAAATTTTAAGCCGTCCAATTGACAAATCATTAGAGATTCCACGAATATTCCATACAAGGGCATTCATCATGAATCAATAGTAGGCATTTCCCCCACAGAAGGAGATATTTTTAACAGACCTCTGGTAATAGGCCTCGAAGGTTTGTCAAGTATCCCTGTAGTACTGACCTGATGTATCAAGTTTTCATTTGCAGTAAGCTTTTGAATGTCTTGGCAGTTCCTTGTCAATTGATCCTTCATAGCATCATCATCAAGGACAGAGGGAGCTTTCAGAGATAAAAGAGTCTGGGGAGGCAAAGCCAGCCCAAGCACATTAGATAGACGAGCATTAGAATTTATTGTAGCAAGACTTTTCCCATCATCTAAACTGCATTCAGGTGAGACTGGAGATTCCTGTATATTTGGAGCAGGGGTGGGCCTGGGCAACGGTAGGCCTAGTATGCTAGGAGTGTCTGCAGAGACATCGTTCACTGCAATAACTTCCACCTCTACTGGATCGTAGCCAATTAATTTCGAATGTCCAGGAATAGACTTGTTTGCATTATAGGTACTCATCACAGTAATCTTTTCGGAAGGAGAAAAAAGTTTCTCTATGACAGAGTGATCAAGAAGACCATTAGAGGTATCATTAATGAGCTGGAGCTTATGAAAACCATTGGACAGAGGAAGCTCTGTTTTGCTAGTAGGCTCTGCAATTTTGGATTCATTATTGAAAGCTTTACGTCCCACTTGTACCCAGGCCATGTTAGGTTTCATAGTCACAAGTGTATCAGGCATTGGATTAGAGACTTTAGTGTTGCGTTTAGCAGCAACAGGCCCAGTTTTCTTTGAACAAGATTCAGCAATATGGCCTATTTTATGACAAGTGCTACATAAATGTGGAATATGGTGGTATTTTATATTCTGCCAGAAACCCGACCCTCCACAATCAATCCAGATGCAATCAGCCAAAGGTTTGGCAATATCAAGTTCAACACAAGCAAGAGCTTCAGAAGTATGAGTCCAAGATAAAGTGGAGTCGTGAATACGCAAAACCTTTCCCAGGTTGCCCGCTATTGAGCGAATGAAGTTCTCTCCATAGAAGTTAACCGGAGGGGAAGGAAAACTTACCCATATCGGCATGATTGAGGGATTCGAGTTGAAGTTAAAATCAGCAACCCACCTAAAGAACCTGAACAGGAAACCTTTCACGTAGATGTTCTTTTGAAGAAGAACCTTCAAGAACTCCTCTTCTGAAGAAAAGTGCAAGAGAATATGGCGAGGATTAAGGACACTCACTAAGAAGTCCTTTTGAAGGTTTAGACGCTGTGTAAGGAAGCTTTTGATTTACTGTTCATCTGCGCAAAATCACCTCTGTTCTTCCTCAGTTTTTGTTGCATCCCCTAGTTCGTGTTTGGTTTCAATGATATCAAAACAATTGTGTTTGTGTGTGTATGTGTTTCATTGAGCAACATGTTTTATATCTTGATTTGATGAGTTAAAAGATGGAGTCAATGTTTACTCTTGAAAGCCATGTGAACTCTCGGTGTTTAAGGAACTAATGTTATATTTATGTTGGTTTGTAGGAACACAACTTCATTACTTATACTTGGAATCTAAATGAGTCCATCAATGAAGCTCTTCTTCTTAAAGGGAGTTAACTCTGTTCATGTTTAAAAGTTATATGAATGATTTGTATTTAAGGATCTCATGCATTGAATATTTTGATTTGCAAGATAAAAGTCTATGATTCATGTTTGGAACTCAAAGGATTGCATCAATGAAGATCTTACTGAAAAAGGGAGTTGACTCACTCCTTGCATTGCGTTGACTCTTCTATATTTCATGTATTTCATCAAATAACTTTTCAAATTCTTGGTTGGGTATTTTTATGCGTTTTCCTCATAAGATTTTTGGGCTTGAAATATCCTCAACCTTGTAACTTGAAATTTGTTGGCTGTGCTTTTAATGATGCTTGCTCGTTTCTTGGACTCATGGTAATTTAATTTGGAAAGTTTATATCAATGCTCCTCTTGAGATAATGCTTCATGAATGTTAGTTCTTAATCAACAAGAATGCCATTTAAATGAATGTGGTTCCATGATATTATGCATGTTTTGCATTGGCATAATTGTTAACACTTGTGTAATGAAGTATTTTGTTGTTGAAGATTTGGTTGCCTTGTGATTGAATGCTTGAGCTCCCATGTCATTATTTTTGATTAATTGAGAGGTCCATGTTTATCATAACAAAACCTTGTCATTTGGTGGAATGTATTTTTGTTGATTGATTTGAGAAGCCAAATACTTGGTTGAGTTAGTTCAATGATATATCTTGATGAGAACAAGTTCTAAGTGGTAATGTTTGATTGCATGGTTGTGGAGAGTTGAATATGAGCCTCATCATGTTTCTAGTATATTTCATTGAGCTTCATTTGAAATGTGTGAAAGAACCTCTTGAAGTTGGGTTGTGTGAAACTAGCTTGATTGGGTTTTTTATGAAAGCATAACAACTTCAAATCCTTGTTTTTGACTATACAAGTTGGCGTACATGGCTTGGTTGAAATGCTAACTTGATAGATTCTTGTTTTGAACTCACATTTTCATTCTTGAGATCATGGCCTTTGAGATGATAATGTTTCGGGTTCATTTGGATGCCATTATGTTCATATTCATTCTAGAAAAGCTAGTTTCAATAGATAAGTTCATTTGATTTTCAAATCGATACTAATTTAGTTTTTCTATGGTTATGCAGGTTCAAATCATTAGAACTATTTATCCGGAATCAAGGGACTTTGGTCATATTTATTCCATTGGTTTTGCATAGCTTAAAGGGGCTAAAAACGGTTTTTTCCATCACTTACTTGCAGGGGTCGACCCCATGGGTCGACCCTCAGTGCTTCTGTTCAAGACAAAAACTAGTTTTTTGCACCCTGCCTGAAAGGGTCGACCCCTGTAAACCAGAACCAAGATTTGGTTCTGTTTTGGGTTCTGTTTAGCCCGAGGGTCGACCCCTGTAAAACTGAACCAGAAATCATTCTGGTTTGTGTTCTGTTTGCCCGAGGGTCGACCCTAAGGGTCGACCCATTCCGGTACGTGGCAACGCCGTCATATTTGACCTTCGTATAAGTGCGCCAAAAGTCCTCCCAATCCGATCCAAAAGCCCCAAATCACTCCAGGATATCTGGATCTGGTCCCTAGGCTATCTCTTGACCGTCCTAAGTCTATAAAACATTTTATTGGAGTGAAAACCCTAAGGGAAAAACCTGAAAACTATTCTTTTCTTCAACTTTGTGCGTGCAGGTTGCAGGTAGCAGCTCCAAGGGTTCTTCCACCAGGTTTTGAGCGTGAATGTGAAGGGAAGAAGCTACAAACAAGTTTCCAATCGATCTCCAACCAGAAGTTGCATAGAGAATGAAGCTACAACATCATTTGTGCAAGAATCCTTCATCATCCTTCAAAAATGATCTAAGGGGAGTCAAGAAAGATCCAAGGGAGATAAAGAGAGTGCTGTCCAAGGAAAAGAAGAGCCAAGCAAGCACAGATTAAACCTCCGTTCAAGTGTAGATTGAAGCCACATTCAAGATCAACAACATACATTCAAAGGGGAGCCGAATCAGGAGTTTTTCTCAACTGTGCCTTATTGTGTTTTAAATGTCAGATTTGTGTTTCGTATAAACTGCATACTTGTGTGTGTTTGGATCGTTGTTGGATCCGTGGTCATTTGTGTGTGTGTCGTACTTGATTCATATGTGTGCGTAGGTCTTCCTAAGATCTATGTGTGTATAAAGTTTGCTGCACTTGTCGCAGTGTGTGTGCGTTTTGTTGATCCGCTAGTTGGATCGTGTTGGAGACTTCATCTCTGTGCGTGTATGTGTGTGTGTGTGTGCATTGGGGCACGTCCCCGTGTGTGTGTGTAGGGATTTATCCCCGTGTGTGTTTGGCGCGTCGTCTCCATGTTAGGGATTTTTCCCCGAGTGAAGCCTCACCGGTTTGGTGAGGGGTGGACGTAGGGAGCCCATCGTGGTCCCGAACCACCTTAAAAATCCCCGTGCATTGTGATTTGTGTTTTGGTGTTTTTCCTTGTTGTTCATATCTAATTTCTGTTCAAGTAAGTACGGTGAGATTGAGAGAATCAAGTCTATTCTAATTAGTTTAAATTCCTCACTCTTGCTCATCTTGCTAATTTCGCTGCGAGCTAGCTTAAAGCTTCAATTGGACTTTATTTTAGTAGAAGGATCTATTCACCCCCTCTCTAGATCCGTGTTCCTGCACTACGGGACCCAACAATTGGTATCAGAGCTTGGCTCCGCAGTCCCTTGATCTCACGATCTACAGAGTGATCCTAGTGCATTCTACAGTCATGAATTTTTCTGTTGAGCACATGTCGATGAATTGCCTTCCTATTCTTAATGGTTCTGATGTTACTTCATGGATAGGTAAAATGTGTAGACTGATCAATTCAATTAATCCTAATCTTTGGAAGTTGATTTATGATGGTCCTCACATATTGCCTCTAGATGAGACCAAGTGGTCTAATCAAGATAAATTGAAGAACCATGAAAATGTCATTGTCTTAAATTTATTGAAAAGTGCCATTGATACTCATATGTTTTCATTTGTTTCTTCTTGTAGAACGGCAAAGAAGCTTATGGATCAGTTGATCAAAGCTCAAGAGATGGAAGGACAAAATTGTCTCATGGCCGACAATGATGATCAACTCAATGAAGAAAATTATGATGAGGTAAAGTCTGAATCCGAAGAACTCTCTATTGAGGAATGGCAAATTGCATATGCTGAACTGTATGATAAATGCAAGAAACTCAAATCTAAAAATAAAACCTTGAAAATGAAGATTAATGAGAATGTGCGTGATAATCCTTCATGTGAAAATTGTAAAATTTTGGTGTCAAAGATTGAGAACCTAGAATATGAAAAAGAACTTCTAAAATCCAAAGTTGAATTATTTTCAGATAAGATGTCTTGTATGAATGAGGAGCTTGAGATGTTTAGAAAATCTAATACTGCTCTTAAAATTGATACTGATTCCCATGATTTTTTTGATCAAAACAAACACTTGTTGTCTAAGATTTCATTACTTGAAGAAACAAAAAAATGTCTTAGAAACAAGTTAGCTTCTTTGTCTGATGATGATAAGTTGTTTGAGAAATTACTTGGTTCTGAAATTGATAACAAGAGCATCATAGATGAAAATGAAGATCTTAAAAATGAAAATGGTGCTATGTTAATTCAGAATTCCTTGCTAGAGGGAAGATTGAGATGCTTTGATAAACTTGAAAAAGAAATCTCATTGTTGAAGCATGAGAATGAACAGTTGCTTACTAAGATATCAAAGCATGTTGAAACTGAAAAGGTTCTTGAAAAGTTTGCTAAAAAACTCCACTGCACAAATCTGGAAAATAAAAACCTTATGCAAGAAAATGAAAAACTCACTTCAAAGAATTATTTGCCTGATGATAAAATCCTTGCATGTGAAAAAGAGATCAACAAATTGAAGCTTGATTTGTCTAGATTTGTCAAAGGGAAGGAGAACTTAGACACATTGCTAGGTGTTAAAGTGAACTTTCAAAAAGAGGGTCTTGGTTACATCCCGATCAATAAAAAATCTTTTGAATCAAAGATGAAAATCTCTTTTGTTCATGTCTCCGATATTCCTAGCACCTCCAAAACACCTCCTCCCGTTGCTCAAGTGAAAATCTCTGAAAATGGTATTGATAAAAAGAAAAATCTCAACAAAAAGCCTTCCATGTCAGATAGATCTCAAAAATCAAAGTTGAATGTTGAATGCTTCTATTGTGGCATCTCTGGTCATGAAATGAATGATTATGATGTCTTGAAAATGGATGATGAAAAAACATGCAAAGATAAATCTACCTTCAAAAGAAAGAAAAATGTTTCTTACTTCTACTGTCATAAACTAGGCCATGTGATTGAAAATTACTTTATGAAGCAAAATGATGATTTTCATGCCATGAATGCACAATCAAACCATCAAATAAAATTCAAAACTGAACATGCCTCCAATGCTCAAGGGTCTTCATCCTATAAGAGAAACTTGTTCACAAATACTCGTGCAAACAATGGAAAGTCATTCCATAGAACCGAATATCCATGGTGTTTTCATTGTGGCAAGTACGGGCATGTTATGAAAGAGTGTTGGTTTTTGAAAACAGAAAATTTTCATACTTCTAGAATGCATGTTAGGTCTAATTTTGTTAAATCTAGACCTTTTGAAAATAGAAAATGGAATGGATTTGAAAATTCCTTTACTCCTAAAAGGAAGTCCTTTAGTAAAACTACCTCTCCTCAATGCCTTTATTGTGAAAACCATGGACATGTTATTGAGGATTGCAGGATCATGGAATGTGATGACAAGGTGGTAATGAAAATGTCAAAGAAAACTTTTAGAAGAAATGCTTCTAATATCCAAAGACCCAAGAAGGCTTGGGTGCCCAAAAACTGACAAATGAGTCAGTTGTGATGAAGGTGTGCCTTGAGGTAAACAAAGAATGAAAGGGGTTCCAGTAAAATGGAACAAGACACACTCATATGGTAAAACTCCAACTTTGCTCCTTCACTGTCAAACTTGGTGGTTTTGATGTTTTGGAATCAGATTTTGGCATGTTCTCATGTTATGCTCTAAATTCTTCACAAGCCATACATGTCTTCAATGGATGAATATTTGGTATATTAAATGGTGGTTAGACAAGGTTGGACTGCGTTCAACTTAATACTTCCACTAAGCGTGATGGTGGTCTGCGGACCTATGTTCTCCGCCTTGTACCAAAATTCAAAAAAATTGAATGTTGACCATAGCTCAGTTTAAAGCTCATTGGCCATATGTGATTGATTTACAAAATTGATAAGTTATTTGACATGTTTAGAAATCTACTCTTGTTAATAGATGTTCAAACACTTATCTTGCTCATTTGTCAAATTTTGTGTGAAATCTGTTAGAAACTTGGTTATTTGCATATTCACACATGCAGGGCGTATCATGTTCAAACTGAAGCTTATGTCTCATGAAATATTATCTTTGAATGATCATGGTTGAACATTGGGTTCTAAGGGACATGGCTTTTCATGATGAAATCTGAAATAGAATGCTCATGATTCACTGTCAAATTCATTGAAAATCTATCTCATGCATTCACCTACTTCATGCCTTTCTTAAATGCTCAAGTCATTACAAAAACTGAAAACTTACATAAAAAGAATGCATTGACATTTTTGCATATATATACTATGCATATAAAATGACAAAAAGATGCATATTGCATATTCATGCATATAGAGCATATGCTTATATTTCATGATAATCGCATATCTTGACTCATGAATGCTTGTATGAATGTTTCATGAATCCTTGCATGCTTGTAAGTATTTACCCTATGAAACTATTTCTTGATCTTTCTAAGACCTCACCTCTTTGATAAAAAATATTACAGTGATTTTATTCATATGTGATACATGTCATATATTAAGGGGGAGGATTTGTTTCCGACCGTGCATACATTTAGGGGGAGTCATAGCCGTGTCTTGTTAGATTTATTTTATATATGCAAAACAAAAATTTACCCCCACACTCTTGTACATAATGAATTTAATGACTTTCATTGATAAGGATTTAAGAAATTCCTTCCAACACTTTAACGGGAACTTGAATCTCTACATGGACATTAAAGAGTAATCGTGAGGAAAAAGCTGCCTACCCCACAAAAATTTAATAAGTGGAACATGGATCCGAGTAACCAGGAATCCCCCCTGAAACAAAGGAGGAAACTCGTGTCGAAAGGAGAAACAAATCCACATGTGTGACAAATCCAAGTAGTCGGGAATCCCCATTGCGACACATGAGGAAACTCGCGCCGAAAGGTGAAGTCTTTTAAAAGAAACAAAATAGGGGTTGTGCGAAGCTACCGATAGTCGAGAATCTAAAGTGAAAATGTAGAGAGAAGATTACCTTCTAGTGTTCTTTAGAAAAGCTTAAAATCCATATGTTTTGAAGCTCATTAGTCATTGCCTCACATTTCACATGGATATTTTTGTGATGTATGTATTTTATAAATTTACATACATTCATGGTTTATGTAGTACTCCTAGTTGTGTATGCATAAATCTCTTAGTTATGTTTCATGTCTTACACTCTTGAATTTGAATCACATGCTCTTCTCTTAACCCGTACCTCATTTAGGGGGAGTTACTATATGTAATATTTATGTGGATGACGATTGTGCTTGTGTGCTTGCATGTTCATGCATTCCCCTTGAGTCTAATTCTGAGCATAAACCTTGCATTTGAAGGATAGAAGTCATCATGTGCATACCTTCATATCTTGCATGATTAGCATTCACATAGTGCATATTCAGTGCATTTGAAAGATGACGCTAATCATGTGCATATTTGCATATTTGACATTTTCAGCATGCAAATAGTTCATTCATGATAACATCTTGAACAAATCTATACTTTCCAACAATTGGCATAGTTCATTTTGAAATGCACATTCTGAACACTTCATGTTGCATAAATGCCAAACTGAGTTCAACAAACAAATGGTATCCTATCTTCGAGGCTCTCTCTTCGAGAATTGAAATTGCATATGTTTGTACCTCTATCTTGATCAACATTTGGTATCATATCTTTGTGCTTACATGTTCATTTTATGTCACATAACCCCCTATCTTTTTGTAGATGACAAAAAGGGGAAGAATGTTTGGTGTGTGCCCAATGATCAATGCCTATGATGGATATTGTCTTGGGGAGCATGGGAGAATTGGTGTATGCTCAATGTTTGCACATGTTTGCAAAATCTGTATTATCACACACATCGTTTTATCATCATCAAAAAGGGAGAGATTGTTGCATCCCCTAGTTCGTGTTTGGTTTCAATGATATCAAAACGATTGTGTTTGTGTGTGTATGTGTTTCATTGAGCAACATGTTTTATATCTTGATTTGATGAGTTGAAAGATGGAGTCAATGTTTACTCTTGAAAGCCATGTGAACTCTCGGTGTTTAAGGAACTAATGTTATATTTATGTTGCTTTGTAGGAACACAACTTCATGGCTCATACTTAGAATCTAAAGGAGTCCATCAATGAAGCTCTTCTTCTTAAAGGGAGTTAACTCTGTTCATGTTTAAAAGTTATATGAATGATTTGTATTTAAGGATCTCATGCATTGAATATTTTGATTTGCAAGATAAAAGTACATGATTCATGTTTGGAACTCAAAGGATTGCATCAATGAAGATCTTACTGAAAAGGGGAGTAGACTCACTCATTGCATTGCGTTGACTCTTCTATATTTCATGCATTTCATGAAATAACTTTTCAAAGTCTTGGTTGGGTATTTTCATGCGTTTTTCTCATAAGATTTTTGGGCTTGAAATATCCTCAACCTTGTAACTTGAAATTTGATGGCTGTGCTTTTAATGATGCTTGCTCGTTTCATGGACTCATGGTAATTTAATTTGGAAAGTTTATATCAATGCTCCTCTTGAGATAATGCTTCATGAATGTTAGTTCTTAATCAACAAGAATGCCATTTAAATGAATGTGGTTCCATGATATTGTGCATGTTTTACAATTGGCATAATTGTTAACACTTGTGTGATGAAGCATTTTGTTGTTGAAGATTTGGTTGCCTTGTGATTGAATGGTTGAGCTCCCATGTCATTATTTTTGATTAATTGAGAGGTCCATGTTTATCATAACAAAACCTTGTCATTTGGTGGAATGTATTTTTGTTGATTGATTTGAGAAGCCAAATACTTGGTTGAGTTAGTGCAATGATATATCTTGATGAGAACAAGTTCTAAGTGTTAATGCTTGATTGCATGGTTGTGGAGAGTTGAATATGAACTTAATCATGTTTCTAGTGTATTTCATTGAGCTTCATTTGAAATGTGTGAAAGAACCTCTAGAAGTTGGGTTGTGTGAAAATAGCTTGATTGGGTTTTTTATGAAAGCATAACAACTTCAAATCCTTGTTTTTGACTATACAAGTTGGTGTACATGGCTTGGTTGAAATGCTAACTTGATAGATTCTTGTTTTGAACTCACATTTTCACTCTTGAGATCATGGCCTTTGAGATGATAATGTTTCGGGTTCATTTGGATGCCATTATGTTCATATTCATTCTAGAAAAGCTAGTTTCAACAGATAAGTTCATTTGATTTTCAAATCGATACTAATTTAGTTTTTCTATGGTTCTGCAGGTTCAAATCATTAGAACTAATTATCCTGAATCAAGGGACTTTGGTCATATTTATTCCATTGGTTTTGCATAGCTTAAAGGGGCTAAAAATGATTTTTTCCATCACTTACTTGCAAGGGTCGACCCCATGGGTCGACCCTCAGTGTTTCTGTTCAAGACAGAAACTAGTTTTTTGCACCCTGCCTGAAAGGGTCGACCCCAAGGGTCGACCCCTGTAAACCATAACCAAGATTTGGTTCTGTTTTGGGTTCTGTTTAGCCCGAGGGTCGACCCCAAGGGTCGACCCCAGTAAAACTGAACCAGAAATCATTCTGGTTTGTGTTCTGTTTGCCCGAGGGTCGACCCCAAGGGTCGACCCATTCCGGTACGTGGCGACGCCGTCATATTTGACCTTCGTATAAGTGCGCCAAAAGTCCTCCCAATCCGATCCAAAAGCCCCAAATCACTCCAGGATATCTGGATCTGGTCCCTAGGCTATCTCTTGACCATCCTAAGTCTATAAAACATCTTATTGGAGTGAAAACCCTAAGGGAAAAACCTGAAAACTATTCTTTTCTTCAACTTTGTGTGTGCAGGTTGCAGGTAGTAGCTCCAGGGGTTCTTCCACCAGGTTTTGAGCGTGAATGTGAAAGGAAGAAGCTGCAAACAAGTTTCCAATTGATCTCCAACCAGAAGTTGCATAGAGAATCAAGCTACAACATCATTTGTGCAAGAATCCTTCATCATCCTTCAAGAAAGATCTAAGGGGAGTCAAGAAAGATCCAAGGGAGATAAAGAGAGTGCTGTCCAAGGAAAAGAAGAGCCAAGCAAGCACAGATTAAACCTCCATTCAAGTGTAGATTGAAGCCACACTCAAGATCAACAACATACATTCAAAGGAGAGCCGAATCAGAAGTTTTTCTCAACTGTGCCTTATTGTGTTTTAAGTGTCAGATTTGTGTTTCTTATAAACTGCATACTTGTGTCTGTTTGGATCGTTGTTGGATCCGTGGTCATTTATGTGTGTGTCGTACTTGATTCATATGTGTGCGTAGGTCTTCCTAAGATCTACGTGTGTATAAAGTTTTCTACACTTGTCGCAGCGTGTGTGCGTTTTGTTGATCCGCTAGTTGGATCGTGTTGGAGACTTCGTCTCCGTGTGTGTGTGTGTGTGTGTGCATTGGGGCACGTCCCCGTGTGTGTGTGTGGGGATTTATCCCCGTGTGTGTTTGGAGCGTCATCTCCGTGTTGGGGATTTTTCCCCTAGTGAAGCCTCACCGGTTTGGTGAGGGGTGGACGTAGGGAGCCCGTCATGGTCACGAACCACCTTAAAAATCCTCGTGCATTGTGGTTTGTGTTATGGTGTTTTACCTTGTTGTTCATATCTAATTTCTGTTCAAGTAAGTACGGTGAGATTGAGAGAATCAAGTCTATTCTAATTAGTTTAAATTCCTCACTCTTGCTAATCTTGCTAATTCCGCTGCGAGCTAGCTTAAAGCTTCAATTGGACTTTATTTTAGTAGAAGGATCTATTCAACCCCCCCTCTAGATCCGTGTTCCTGCACTACAAGACCCAATAGTTTTCACCCTCTTACTCAGGTTTTCTCTCTCTACACTCTTCATCAACTTTCTTCCTCTTATCTAGATTTACAACTTTCTCTTCTACCACACCTCCTAATTCTCTCTAGTTTTAAAGTTATTTTTAATCTTCTGTGGCTCTATTTTCATTTTAGTCTTAATTTTACTGTGTTTTCAACTCCACTGTACCTCCTCTTCCTCTCTCTGTTCACCATCTTTTAAACACACTCACATATACACATATTTTACATTAACTTTTAAGTCTTTTCCCTCTCTTCTATCTATCTTTCCCTCCTCTATTTTTTCACACATCCCATGGCGGAGATTCTTCTTTCGGTGCTTACAAGGCGACGTCTACCTCTAATGTCGGACCATTCAATCAAAGGCTCGGCAAGGAGACAACAGCGCTATTCTTCACTATCTTGGCTCTATTTTTTCCTTATATCCTTAGTTTACTCAAGTTGTGATTTTTTAATTTCATAGACATTATAATCTTTTCTTAGCAATAAAAATTCATCTTTTACAATTATGTTTTTCTAGTTCTTTCTCTCTCTATCTCCTTCCAAATTCTCTTCTCAACCCTCTCAAATTCTTTAGATAGGTTTATTTTTAGTCTCAAGTTTATGCACTTTTACTTTCCTTTAGTTTAAACTCACTCAAAATTCGGTTATCAAAATATAAGGATTTTTCACCTTGCTTAGAAGAAAAACTTTTCTTCTCCGTGGGATCGACCCGTTCTTACCACTCTACTTATATTTAATATCTTTTTAGTGAGTGAGTGCAATTATTTTTGAAATTATGGCACGACTTTTGACGACAAGTATTAGTGCACATCAATGTGTCATTCAATAATGGGGGCTTGAGGGGCATTGGCATTCATTCTTATTGCATAATTACAAGTACTTTTAATTTACATGTGCCATTTAATAATTTATTGTGGACTAAGTCGAAATTGTGTGTGTGCAGGACAATGAAGGAAATTGCAGGACAAGCCAGGGACAAAAGAGTCAGAGGACCAAGAGAAGAAACCGTAGGGCACCCCCCTTAAAGTTGACCAAGTCAAAGTGCCGCCGCCACCTATTTTTGTTAGAGGGAAAAGATAATTCAAAGATTTAAATATAGAGAATCAAGGAGGAAAATGAGGAGAGGATCATAGAGGAGAATGGGGGGAGAATCCCACCAAAATAGGAAACAAGGGAGAGGGTGCCTAAAACCCTAATGAGGGGGTCGGCCAGCCACCTCTCTCCCCCTTGAGCATCCTTTCCCCCCTCTATCTCATCCATCCATTTTCTTCTAGATCAATCCCAACCCTCCATTGACCCCATTGTGCCCATAACCATTCCATGGAGAGAAAAGGAGTTCTTTTGGCTAGAGATTTTTCTGAACCCTTAGTCTCTCTCCCACTCACCCTAGTGCGCCCTAACCTCTCTTCCTTCTCACCCTAGTGTTCCCATGGCCTTTCTTCCTTCTCCTCACCCTAGGTTGCCCCCCTCCTTCACCCTCTTCTTCCTTCTCCATCTCACCTAGGTCCCCCTAGTTATCCTCTCCCTTAATCATCATCTCCCTTTCCCTCTACTTCTCTTCTAGCCATATCCATTTCCCTTACATACAGGTTGCCCTAGCCTCACCTCTACCTCTCATCCTCCTCCCTATATCCCCCTCTCCTTCTCTCCCTAGATCTCTCTCCTCCCTCTTCATAACATCCTCCGAAGGCGGCTCCAAGGGAAAGGCGGCTTCCACCCGGCATAGATGACATCATCTATGAGGTGGTTTGGGATCCAAGGCCAAGAGGGGACGACGCCGTCATCACCATTGCTGTCACCATCTTCACAGTCCAGGATCTTCATTTTTTTATTATTTTTGTGTCATTTTATTTCTGTTGGCCCCGGTAGGCGAGTAGACAAGAAGGGGGGGTTGAATTGTCTCCACGTGATATGGTAAATTTAAAACTAACTTAACAATATTAGAGCAACTATCAAATTTACACTAAGATGAAATGTGATATGAATCTTAAAAGTGATAGTTCTCTCAGCCTTTCCGATCTCACACGATCGCCTAGACGGATTTATCAAGCAAGCACTTAGTATGATGCACAGCGGACAAACAAGTAGTGTGTGTGTGTAAACAAGATGTTATCTGAAAATAAGTAATGTGTGTGAACAAGATAAATCTTAAACTAATCTCCTATGAATGAGGTAGATGATAAGAAAGCAATCACACAAATCAAACCACAAGGCACATGGATTTTTAAGGTGGTTCGGGACCACGACGGGCTCCCTACGTCCACCCCTCACTAAACTGGTAAGGCTTAACTCGCTATAAAAATAGCACGGGGATGACTCCCCAACATGGAGCGACGCTCCAACACACATGGGGATAAATCCCCAACACGGAGCCAAGTTCCAACACACACACACGCAGGATGATGCCTGCACACACACGGGTACGCGCCCCAACACACAGGGAGATGGAGTCTCCAACACGATCCGACGATCGGATCATAACACACACACTCGCTGCAACAAATGCAGCACAAAACACACACGACCGTATGCAAACGGTCACACACACACAGAATATCCTTTCATAAAATAAAGACTAATGATCAATGCATGCTTAACCAGAATTATAAATAATTTACAACATCACAAATGCTCAAATAAAATATGTAGAATATATTCCCCTTTATTTCCAATGCCGATAGTTGATGCTTCTTGAAGCTCGGGTCAGAGGAAGAACAGACGGTCACATTATCAACATCATCTTCTTCCTCTCTTCGATCCGCAACTCTTTTTCTTCTTCCACGAACCCCAGAGATGCCTTGATGCAGATCAAAACCCTTCCCCACGTTCTCCTCTTCTCCTCCTTGGCCTTCTTCTCCTGCAAGATAGAAAGATTAGCTCAATAGGGTTTCCTCCATCTCAAATTTGTAGCTCTCACGTATGTATATATAAGAGAAAGCATAAGACCAATATAGACCTTCTAGAACCCTCCAAAAGACCCCCAATAGGTCTACCAAGAGCCCAGGGGCATATGGGTAAGATTAGGATCCATTTGGATAGGGGTTTATGGGTTTTGGATAAGATTCGCAAAGCCCGTTCCGGAAGCCCGACGGAATCAGTTGACCAAAGTTAGGAGGTCGGTCGACCGAACTGTAATAGGTTTCAGACCAGCCAATGATGGCAATTTTGGTCGACTAAAATACCTAGTTCGGTCGACCGAACTCTGCTGCAATTTCTCCCAGCCAACTCTGGCTGAAATGGTCGACCGAACCCTGTACTTTGGTCTACCGAAAACCTGCAAAACATATAGAATGAAGTTAAAACCATGGGTTTTCATATGCATTGATGCCACCATATGTTTGATCTAAGTCTTGGAGTCTAGGGAGCCTATTAAGCAATATGAAACTCATTTTCAATACCATGAAATAATTCCACACTTCATTTCAAGAGTTTAACCCATCTCAATACATGTAACCCAAAAACCTCATTTTGAAAATGCATGAAACACATTCTCAAACCATCAAATCCTCAACTAAAGATGTAATCATTTCGACATACATATAAGCAATACATGTGAACATCATATAACCCAATTTACTTCAAGACATATGAGAGATTCTTAAGCACATTGTGAGTCTTAACAACCATGAAGTGTATACATGTAGACACAAGCAAAACTCACTTTTCCTCAACAATAATCATGAGCAATTAGCCATGCATTTATCAAAAGTGTGATCATCATTCAAAGCACATTCTTCAAGTTTCAAGTAAATAGATTGAGCATATTTCAAGCCCAAAAATCTCATGTGAAAAATGCATGAAAATACCCAATCAAGACTTTGAAAACTCATTGATGAAATACATGAAACATGGAAGGAGTCGACGTAATGCAATGAATGGGTCAACTCCATAGAAGGAAAACCTGCAAACTCAACATTCAAACTAATTAAGGGTTTTGAGAGTTGTTAAGCCTCAACATTTTCTCTTGAAGAATGTGAACAAGTTGCACACATGTTGCTCAATGAAACACGCACACACTCACTCGGTTTGATAAACATACACAAGCACACTCAGTTTTTTGAACATGTTGCTTAATGATTCACATACACACAAGCACACTCGACTTGTTATCATTAAAACCAAATATCAAAATCAACTAGGGGACACAACAATCTCCTCGTTTTTGATGATGACAAAATGATGTGTGCGAGAGTTCCAAAAGATAGAATAGAAGCATTCCAATGAATGTTATGAGAATGAAAGATAAGGCATTCAATCACATTCTCTCCCATATACTACTCTCTCTCATTGAGCATTGATTGAGCACACAAACCCATTCTCCCCCTTTTTGTCATTAACAAAAAGTGATTGACAGTGGGGTTATTAGAAATGATATGAACATGTTTTCCCCGAAGATATGATACCAATTGTTAAAAGCTATGTGTAAAATGAAGTGTTCAAAATGATGTAGTTCAAAATATGCACTATATGTATGATATGCAGAAAATGCCAAATATGTAGATATGCACTCCAAAATCTTCAATCTCTTCTACTTATGCACATGGCATATCAAGATGAAAATGAGCACCCTTGCTTTTTCTCTCATATGTTATCAATAACAACAAAATCAATGGAAATGTATGATCATGCAGGCACACAAGCACAACCATCATGCACACACAAAGTATGAATAGTAACTCCCCCTTAATGGGACACAGGTTAAGAAAAGTGCAAGTGATTCAACTTCAACATGTAAAACATAAAGCATAACCAAGAGATTTATGCATTCATTACTCGGAGTACTACATAACTCATGAATGTAAACAAATTCATAGAATACATACATCACAATGATACCCAAAAGTGAAATGCGATGAAATGAATAATGAGCTTCAAAATATATGGATATTCCTATTTTCTTAATAACACTAGAAGGTAATCTCCTCTCTACACATTCACTCTAGATCTTCGACTATCGATAGCTTCGCACAACCCCATTTTTATTTCTTATTAATGTACTTCACCGTTCGGCCCGAGTTTTCTCATATATCTCAATGGGGATTCCCGACTACTAGAATTCGTCACACATTTTAATTTTTCATGTGAATTTTAGTTTCACCGTTCGGCGCGAGTTTCCTCATTTATCTCAATGGAGATTCCCAGCTACTAGGTTCGACATTCCACTTATTGATCATTGAGGGGTAGATAGTTTTTTCCTCACGATTACTCCTTAATGTCTATGTAGAGATTGAAGTTCCCTTTTAAAGTGTTGGAAAGAATTTCTCAAATCCTTATCAATTAAAGCCATTAATTTCATTAAGTGCAAAAGTGTGGGGGTAATGATTTACATGTATAAAATGAATTTGTCAAGACATTGTTATGACTCCCCCTAAATGTATGCACGATCGGAATCCAATCCTCCCCCTTAGTGTATGACATGAATCACATATGAACAAAATCACTGCATTGTTATTTAGGAAGTAGGTAAATCCTTAGAACAGTCAAGAAATGATTTCATAAACTAAATACATACAACCATGGAAGGATTCACGAAACATTCATGTAAGCACTCATGAATCAAGATATGCAACTTGCATATATAGTATATGCTGAAGTGAATGATATGCGAAAGCATCAAAGTATGCATGAGACTCAAATTCACAAGGTATGCAGAATATGTGAATGATATGCAGAAATGCCAATACAATCTTTTTTATGCATATTTTTAGTTTATGTCAGTCTAGAACATTCAAGTAAGCATGAAACCAATAAATCCATGAGATGAATTTTCATTGAATCTAGAACTGAGCCATGAGAATTTTATTTCAGATTTCATCATGAAGAACCATTTTCTTTAGAACCCAAAAGTTCAACCATGATCATTCAAAACAGTATTTGCATTCAACAGTGAACAATTCCAAAGTTCAGAAATTTTTGCCTTGTCAAAACAAGAAAATTTTTCAGATTGAATTTGAAAGCTATGTAAATCAAAGGCAAATTGATTTCATTCAAAATACATGATTCCTCATAAGACAAACAATCAAGTTTTTGAATTTTGGTACTTGGCGAAGGTCTTGATCCAAGGATCTAACTCTCGCATAGTGTTAGCTTCCTGACAGACTTAATCTGTCATTTCACATAACACCATTTGATATACCAAACATTCATACAATGAGATCTTGTATGGCTTGTGAAGAAATACAATTAAAATATAATATGATATGAGAAACATGAAAGATTAACATAAGTAAAAATATCAAAATCACCAAGTTTGATAAAGAAGAAGTAAAGTCGGGGTTTTACCAAATGAGTGTGCATTGTTCCCTTTTTATTGGAACCCCTTTATTCTCTATTTACCTCAAGGCACACCTGCATCAATCATCAATTCATTTGACAGATTTAGGCACCCAAGCCTTCTTGGGTCCCTAGAGGTTAGTAACATTTTTGGTAAACAATTTCTTCATCTTTTTCATTATCTCCATGTCATCACTTTCCATGATCCTGCAATCCTCAATAACATGTCCATAGTTTTCACAATAAAAATAATGAGGAGGTGCAGTTTTAGCAAAAGATTTCCTTTTATGAGCATAGGAGTTTTCAAAAGCATTTCATCTCCTATTTCTAAAAACTCTAGATTTAGCAAAACTAAACCTAGCATTCATCCTAGAAGCATGAAAGTTGTCATTTTTCAAAAACCAACAGTTTTTCATAACATGCCCATACTTCACATAGTGAAAACAACAAGGAAAGGTAGATCCACCGAATGATTTTTCATTATGAGAATGAGTTTATCCAAAGAACTTTCCCTTGTTAGATGAAAACCTTTGAGCACGAAAAATATGTTTGTCACTGAATTTTCTTTGAAAATAGAATTTAGCATTCATAACATGAAGATCATCATTGTGCTTTGACAAATAATTTTTCATGATGTGACCATGCAAACCACAATAGAAACAAGAAAGTTTTCTTTATTCTTTGAAAGGAGATTTATCTTTACATGCATCTTGGTCATCTTTATTCATGACATTACAATCATCCATGACATGGCTATACATACCACAATAAAAGCATTCAACATTCAATTTCATTTTCTGTGATTTCTTTGGCATGGAGGATTTTGTGTTGATATTTTTCATTTTCTTAAAACTATTTTCAGAAGTTTTCTTTTGAGCAATAGGAGCATGTGCTTTAGAAGAGCTAGGAATATCGGAAGCATGAACAAAATAGGTTTTTAATTTATGTTCAAAAGATTTTTTGTTGACCGGGGTGTATCCTAAACCCTCTTTTAAAAATTCACCTTAACACCTAACATTTTATCTAAGTTCTCCTTCCCTTTGATAAATCAAACTTCAATGTTTGCATCTCTTCTTCTAGAGCAGAAATATACAATTTGGCACTTGTCATTTCTTCTTCGCATGCACACACTTTATCATTCAACAAATAATTCACAGATTTGATGTTTTTATTTTCTTCCTTGAGTTCCTTGTTTTCAACATTTATGGAATATAGTTTTTCAGTCAATTTTTTAAGGACTTTTTCAGTTTCAACAACCTTTGAAATCTTTGTAATCAATCGTTCATTTTTAGATTTCAACAAGGTATTTTCTTTTTTAACTTTATCAAGACTTTTCAAGCTACCTTCATGTAAAGAAATCTGCATTAGCATGGCACTATTTTTCTTTTTAAGTTAATCATTTTCAGTCATAATGCTCTTGCTATCAAATTCGTTATCAAGAAGTTTTTCAAATATTTTCTCATCATCAGATAAGGAAGCTAGCTTGTTCTTAAGGCATTTTTAGGTTTTCTCAAGCAGGGAAATCTTGGACAGCAAGAGTTTGTTTTGTTCACGCAAATCATGACATTTATTTTCTAAAGCAAGAGATGTATTAGTTTTTCAAGTCATTTCAAGATCTTCATTCATACAAGAATTCTCATCTGAAAGTAATTCAACTTTAGATTCAAGATATTCATTTTAGTTTTTTAAATTTCCAATTTCTGACTTTAGATCTTCAATCATTGATTTTAGCAATTTACATTTTTCACATGAAGAATTAACATGGTCATTTTCACATGGAGCAGAAGTATGTTTAATTTCTTCAAGTTTCCTTTTCAGTTTCTTATTTTCTGATTTGTATTTCTTACATCTGTCATGCATTTTAGCATATGCTAATTACCATTCCTCAATAGAAAGTTCTTTAGAATCAGAATTTACCTCAACCTCGCTTTCTCCATGAGCCATCATGCATGCATCCTTTGCATCTCCATCATACTTATGACGACCCAGACTCCGGATACCGGGTAAACTCGATACCACTTAGATTCTGAGAGGCCTCCCAAGAGCGGGAAAGCTTCAAAGGGATAGAAAGGAGTGTGTAAGTACATTGAACTTCCAGATAAAGTAGTAAGCAATTAAATTTCTATGATCAGGATCGCTAAAATAGCAGAAATAAAATTATATTTTCTATAACAAATTAAACTAGCAGAGTCTAGTCCAACTAAAGTACAGTACAACAGAAAAGAGAACGTACTCTCAAGTTAGGGGAAGCCCGACACTGGAAAAGCTAGCAACTAAGAACCACCACATTACACCTCCAAGCACGAGGAAGAATAGCTACACCTGAAAAGTCAGGGGTGATCCTCGTCTCACTGGCTCAGTAGGGGTCCTGTGGATCCCAACCACGAAACAACGCAGTAACAATAGTGCTAAGTAGTAAAAGCAAAGCAGTAACAGTAGGAGTAGGAACAACAACAACAACGGAAGTAACAGCCGCCACGACAAAAGTTGAAGGAATCACGGCTGAGCCGCAAGCTACTCCTATCGATAAGAACACGAATACCCAGACTCATAGTCGAGAATCACGAAACCGATACAAGGAAACTCTGGCTACACTGACAGGACACATCATGACACCTCAGTCGTGCAGGATCGTCTACCAAGACAAAATCCCAACTCAAGACCACACGGTCTGAAAGCACTAACACATACACGATCTCGCCGTCGTGTACGCTACACTGACCACGGGTAAAGCCAAACACAGAATACGCGGCAAGTCACGTCAACCATGATGGAAACCAGTCATGAAATCCACAAGTCATGTGTCATGTGACAGAAGCACCTCCTCACTAGTAGAAAAGCCAGATACATCCACTGACATCTTACACTGCACCTCAAGCGTCTCCCACTCGCCTCAAACGCGATAACTGAGACACCGAACAAGTACCAAGGAACAACAGTAATGAGTGACTAGTCAAGGTCACGCCCGTTGGCACTGTTCCAAACACTCCTGACCACGTATGCGCACACAAGCTCAATGTCTTGAGCCAGGCCTCTAGCTGGTTTTCCCCTCCCGCTGGACTATCACTGCTAGACAAAGGGGCCCACGGCAACCAGCCTACAAACCATCTCTACTGCAAACTCACCCCGCCACCACTCCCAGGTGGGCCGACACACGGAAGTGTCATCAGTCTACGACTAGTGGAGGGTCACTTGACACAGAGACTCAAAGCAGCGAAGTACGGATAGGGTAAGCATGCACCTGTAGCACGTACTATGAAGCACAAGGCAACACATAGAACTACCGCCAGACTCAGGACAGACAACTAGACCTGCTGGCATAACGATCCTTGAGTTACAAGACTCGGGTCAAGATCGTCGCACATCACGATAACACGCCATGAATCAGCCTAGTCCCTAAGCCAAGATCATGGTAAAACACATGGAAGATGGCACAGAACAGCAGGATCCATATCATTAATAATGAGTCCTCATGGGCCGCTCACCGGACTCACAATTCCGCATAACACGAAACACAGAACATGAGGGATTACCAAAGCTCTTAAACCACATGGACACGTAAACTGAGGTATGATGATACCTCCAAGCGTCCAAAACATAGTCTCGATCCTCACAGGATAGCCGAGACACTAACGAGGTCACGTGTCAACCACTAGGTCACAACTGGGTTGACTAGAAACCATAATGACCCCCGAAACAACACGAAATACCGCTCGGTACAATGGCACTCCCAAACACCCTATAACACGGTCACAGCCCTCAAAGGATGTCCAAGACATCCATGGAACAATGGGCTAACCAAGGGGTCGAAGCCACCACAACTGGAAGCCAAACCGGCAAAGAAAACACCCAGAAGGCAGTCGCGGTTGCGAGTTAGCCGCTGTCATCAGGGATGCAGTTCCAGACAAACTGCTTCTACATAGTCGCGGTGCCAGGTGAACCGCTTCTGGCCTATGAACGGAAAACACACACAAAGAGAAGAAGAATATAGAGTCGACGCTTCACGAGGCAGAGTCGACTTGGAAACAGACGCGGTTCCAAGATAGACGCGATCGTCCATACATGGTTAAGGACTAGTCGCATCTAGAAGAAGACAAGGTAGGTGGAGACGAAGATAGGCAGACGCGGTTTTAAGCTAACCGCGGCCATCAAACGTGGTTGAACGCTAACCGCGTTCTCCCACCGCCATACACGTCGAATCGACAAAGCCTGAAAAGTGGTCGTGGTTCAAGACTAACCGCTACCAAGGTCGAGAGTCGAATGCGGTTTCTGCGGAACTACGTTAAGCATCCGGCCCAAAATCCGCAAGACTTCACAAAACGTGATCTTTCCACACCCCAATCGTTCCCAAATGATGGGGAAACAACCATACATGCGATGCCGATCTTCCACAAGCTGGAAGGTGCCAAACAAACCCCAAAACAGTAAGAAATGGGTGATTCTGACGAATCAACCCAAAATGAGCCACATGGACAAACGGCCTCATACCGGCCCCAAATCATGCTCAAACGGAGTTAAACTGGCGGGGAACGAATCCCAACATGCTAGGGGTTCAAATTTTACCATTTAATGTGAAAACCATCGCCTGGAACGGAGAACACGGCTCACACCCCCGAAACATGATTTCACCCTTAAAGTTGGAAAACCCGCTCAAACTCACACCATTCGGCTCCAAATCACAAGAGGAAGCAGGAAAAGAGTAGGACATCCATCCCCTACCACCATCGATGATCTCGTGCGTCAAAACAGCCAAACCACGTCAAAAACTATCACACGAACAACCCACGCCAACTTAGAATCTAGGAATGGGATCGCGCCTACGCCACACTCCGATTCTCGCGTCGTCATGCTCCACGACATCTCCACGCCATCACCACCTCGTCCAGCTCCGCCACGGTCGTACGCCCCGGGGGAGAGGAGAAGAGAGGAGAGAGAATGGGGAGGGAGAGAGTGAGAATGTGAGAAGAGAGAGGAGAGAGGTGAGGGTTAAGAAAAAGGAAAAAGGAAAAGAAATTAGTAATTTTCTTAAAATCTGATTTTTGGCACGAAATTATGTAAACTCAGAAAAATATGAAAAAATAGTCTTCGCGATCCTCGAAACGAACACAATGCACCTGTAGCGTCCTGGAGTCTCAAAACTCAATGGTTCACGCTCCACGGGGTTTCACAAGTTATAAAAGGGAAAAACTCGAGTGGATCGTAAAACACTATCAGGGACCCATGAAAGCGCTCGGCAAGCTCTCCGATTCCGATCCGAAGAATCCAGGGTATTACAGCCTCCCCTCCTTTAAGAAATTTCATCCTTGAAATTTAAGGAGTCAACAAGGGAAACAGGGAAGAACAACCCCACACGCTGGCAATGCTCTCCAAGCACCAGCCAACCCTCAAACACAAAGCATGATAACATAAATCTCGAAAAACATAATTCAGAGGAACACTGCCAGACCACAATCACCGGCACACTCTCTGGATCTCAAGGCACATCGATCCACGGAATAAGCATGGCACACAAGGGAACATAAGTCCGGCACCTCCGAAAAATCATGGCATTATCGCTATCGTCTCACAGAACAAGGAGACACGACCCATGCCACAAAACAGCCACCGATAACATCTCATACTCGACAGACAGAACAAGCATCAGCTCTCTCGAGAAAGATAATCATCTCGACTGACTGCTCCACCCATCGGCTTCCGCGCCATGACAACAATCGAATCTGGCACGCAGAACGCTAATGACAGCACTGGACCACAAAGCATAATCAAGTCAGTCCTCCCTCAGACATTACATCTAATTCGAGTTCCATGCCACCTCTACCACGATAGAAGAGTACAGCGAAACCAACCAACAAGATCTTGGTCCACGCAATACCAAACTCAGACTCATAGGGAACTCCTCCCAAGCTGACCACAAACACAACCCAACACACAACCTCAAACAACACTTGCAGAATGCCCGGCTCCGTTCTCAACATAGAACCACGGGATAATAACTGCAAGCTGGGTCACATCAAGGCAAAATTACAGTTGAACACATAGCTCAAATGCACTAGCCGCATGTAGCTTACCAATAAGGACCCACAACAACTCTCGAAAAATTCATCTCTAGGACCATGATCTGTCTCGAGAGCATAACTCCCAAGAAATGCGGAAGAAAAAGGGTACTCAACCAACATATAAGCCGACATATTTCCCCAATTCTCAAACCTGCCAGTGCCAACAACCATAATGCCTCAAGCAACGGCACGACAACCAACAACATCAAGGCACACATAGCCAAGACGATGTTACACGGAGGAAACAATCCTCTCGACCGGTCAGAATCTTCCAACCAAACGATCCTCGACCTGTGGGTTATGAGCCCACACGCTTCCGCTGCGCACTCAACACAATACACACAGGCATCACAGATAACTCGGCATCCACATCTTAGCACATACTCGACGCCATCGCAATTCATGAAACTGTAATGTACTACACCTCGAGTACCGATCCTGCTAATAGTCGATCACAAGTCGCCATAGTGCAAACCATCGTGCTAGGAGCCATAGCACACGCCACAAAGAACGCTAGTCTCAGCTATCCTCACGACCCGAATCAATCACTGAACCTTCACAGCACAACGGCCGCCAAACACGGCATGCCGAACACGGCGTACAATGGCCCCCAACTCACAAACTGGGTCCAAAGCCAGGCCACCATCGAAACAAGAGCAAATCAGGTTCATAACTAACACAGTCCACAAATAAGTAGACACAGGACTAAGGCTTCACAGAGACAACACTTCCAAAGCTTACCTCGAAAAGACGCCACAAGACAAGATGAAAAAGATCAAGCTTGTCTACAGTAGCTCACCAGGAAGGAAATCCTAGGCTCGCCCGAGCACTCTCTCAAACATGGCATCCTAACGACCACCTCAACCACAACCTTAACACCTCAGGGGCTTACCAAACCTCAAGTTGGGGAGGCAAAAACAACATTAATCTCCTCAGAGAACATGCACAGCCATCACACCAACGATAACGCTACCAACCACCTGAACAAGCCACGAAAAAATCTCGAACACGGCACCACATATTCACGCCTGCCGGCGAACTCTGCCCAGCGCAACACAATCGAGACCAACACCATGTTGGATGAGCTTATTGTAGGCTCGAGTCATACGAGCCTGGTATACTTGTAAATGTTTGTACACCTTGAGCTGTTTGCCTTCCAGACTGATAAGCTCTTCTAGCCATCTCTGCTATTCATCTTCTTCTGGACCGGGGAGGCCCGTGTGGACCGCTACGCGGTAAGATGCTAGCTAGATCTCGATGGGGATGACGGCTTCTGCTCCATAGATGAGAGAAAATGGGGAGCACCCCGTAGGGGTCTTATAAATTGTCCGGTAGGCCCATAGTGCCTCGAGCACCTTTTCATCCCAATCCCGTTTATGATGGCTAATCATTTTAGCTAGGAGCTTATAGAGAGTTTT
This sequence comes from Amorphophallus konjac, assembly GCA_022559845.1. NCBI lineage: Eukaryota > Viridiplantae > Streptophyta > Magnoliopsida > Alismatales > Araceae > Amorphophallus > Amorphophallus konjac. The sequence goes on from CM040120.1 coordinate 265,924,546, forward strand.
GTTGAAAGTCTCAACCAGGCCGTAAGCTTAAGGGTTGTAGACTGAAGAGGTTCTCCAGTCGATGTGAAATTTGGCCGCCAGTTGATATATGGCCCTATTCTTGAATAGTGTGCCATTATCTGACACGATGCGACTGGGAGTATCGAATCGGTAGATAATATTGTGTCGGACAAATCGGGCCACTACTTCTCCATTGATTTCTCACAGGGGAATGGCCTCGACCCATCAAGAGAAGTAATTAGTGGCCGCTAGAATGTACTTATGACCTCTAGAAGATGGTAGGAAGGGTCTCGTAATGTTTTTTTTAACTCAAGTCAATCCTTGCAAGGTGGTAGATAGGGGAGGGGATTCATCCCTTCATTGCAGAAGAGGATGAACACACTACCCCAACCGCCAGGCAAGTGTTTTCATAAAGGAAAGCAGGAAAAGAAGAGGGGAACAAAAGGGGGGGGGGAAAGTACATGTGGTAGGCAGGGTCTCGTAATGTCCATACCCCATTTCACTAGGGCCATGTGGGGGGCGTTCGATGCAACAGATTGGGAGGTCTTCTGGGCACTGGGCCAAAGGCTTGGCATTGATGACACGTACGGGTGTACTAAGTGCAGTCCGCGTACATGGTCGGCTAGTAGAAGCCTTTGAGCTTGATGTTGTTCTTCATTTTGTCTCCGGTTGGTAAGCACCACACAATCCCAAGTAAACCTCACACATGATGGCCTGAGCCTCGACTGGGGAGACACATATCAAGATAATTGACTTGTCCTTTTCGTGGACAAGTCTATACAGGGAGTCACCAATCAACTTGTATGACGTTTCCCGACATAGTAGCTAGATCCTTTGAGCTCGGTCAGGAGGGAGCCAACCTTGCTTAAGCTTGATGATTGGCTCGCGCCAATCTTCTTCTTCTGGGGAGGTGCTCTAGTCAAGGTTATGGACCTCGTAGGTGGTGAGGCCGGACTCATCCTCGAGTGTATTCGACATTAGTCTTCTATGCTTGACAGTGATGTTGACTTCACCCTCTGGTAGAAGTTTGATGACCACAGGCAATTTTGCCAAGGCATCCGCCTAAGCATTGCAGCTCCTGGGGACGTGATCTATTTCGAAGAAATAGAACTTCTGGATTAGTCTGGTGACGACGGCGTGGTATGAAACTAACTCCTATTTCCATACGTCATAGATGTCAAGGACTTACCAGACTATTAATTGAGAGTCCCCGTAGGCTTTAAGGCATTTGATGCCCATGTCGAGAGCCATCTGATGCCCGATGATCAGAGCTTCATACTCGGCTTTATTGTTGGTCAGGGATTTCATGAGGGCGCATGAATTGTACAAAACTCCACCCTAAGGGGTCAGGAAAACGATCCTGACACCCATTGTGATGGCCAGACTTTGACTATTCCGAGTGACCCTTTGGGAAGCACCATCAAAGTAGAGCTCCCAGCAAGGTACAATGGCTGTGAGGGCATCTTGCTGCTGGTAATGCAAGACATCTTTGGTCTATTCATTTGGCATGGGTGACTGAGAGGCAAGGGACTACTCATTGAGGAGTTCCATATTGAGGGGCGAGTCATCTGGTACCGGATGGGCTGCTAGGAACTCAGCCATGCCTTGTCCCTTGATTGCTTTCTTGGGGACAGGTGATATCATACTTCATCAGTAAGAGAGCCCATTTTCCTAATCGGCCTGAGAGGGCGGGATGCTTGAGAAGATATTTGAGCAGGCCGTGCTTAGATATAAGCTCGACCCGATGAGACAGGAGGTAGTGTCGTAGCTTCTTGATGGTGAATACCTACGCTAAGCAAACCTTCCCCATGGAAGAGTAGTGGTACTCAGCACTGATCAGCTTCCGACTGAGGTAGCAGAGTAGCTACTCCTTGCCCTCCTCATTAATTTGCACCAATAGAGCTCCTAACGAAGCATCCATGGCGACGATGTAGAGTATAAGGGGTTTGCCGTTGACTGATGCCCCCAGGACTGGAGGAGTTAGGAGGTACTCCTTGATTTTCTCAAAAGCATTCTGGCATTCTGGATCCCATATGAATGCAGTGCCTTTCTTCATAAGTTTACCGACCGGAGAGGTTGAAGATGAACCTCCAAATGTAGGCCAATCTCCCTTGGAAGGACCTAAGCTCGGTGAGATTTTTGGATAGTGGAAGCTCCTGGATTGCTTTGATCTTACTGGGGTCCACCTCAATTCCTCGATATCTAACTATGAAGCCGAGAAACTTGCCGCTGGATACGCCGAAGGCGCACTTCATAGGGTTCATCTTGAGCCCGTATTGCCAGAGTCTGCTGAAGACCTGGCACATATCATGTAGATGGTCTTCCCGCCTTTTTGACTTGATGACGAGGTCATCGACATAGCATTTGACGATGTTGTGCAGCATCTTGTCAAATATTTTGGTCATGGCCCTCTGATAAGTAGTGTCGTCATTCTTCAAACCAAAGGGCATGAGCTTATAGTTGAAAATCCCTTTGGGGGACCGGAAGGCTGTGTGGTTCTTGTCCTTGAAGGACATCTGCATCTGGTTGTAACCGGATGATCCGGCCATGAAAGACAAGACTTCATCTCCGGTGTTCATGTTGACCATTATTTTTATGATTGGTACCGAGAAGTCATCCTTTGGACACGCTTTGTTAAGGTCCCAAAAGTCGATGCAAATGTAAACTTGACCATTTTTCTTTTTGACTGGGATGATGTTGACGAGCCAGATCGGGTAGATGCACGGCTCGATGAAGTCGACCTCTGCCATTTTATTAACTTCGGCCGAAACTTGTAGTTCCAGCTCATGGCGCATACACCGTTGTGGCTGTTGGACTGGAGTTGCTGAGGGAGAAATAGTTATCTCGTGCTTCTCCACAGAGGAGTCTAGCCCAGGCATCTCCTTGTATGTTTAGGCGAAGCAGGCTTTGTACTCAAGCAGGTGTTACTTGTAGTCTTGCTTTTCTTCTTCGGTGAGAAGATCGCTGACGAACGTCGACTGGTGTATTTTGACTTCACCCAGGTTGATCTCAACGAGTTCGTCAACACTTGCCTAGCCATCGTCCTCCAACTCGGGAGGAGGGGGTTGGAAATCGATGAAATCTTCATCATCAGTGTCAGCTTCGCATACTTCTTGATTTTCGAAACTACTTGTCGATGCCAGTGGAGTTGGATAATCATCATTACTAAATCCTGGCAGGAGTTGTTCTGGGCCGCCAACATCTGTTAATGGGGATTCTCTAGGATCGTCAGTCGACGATGGTGAGGCTTCTATTGAGCCATCTCTAGCCATGATTTGGCTTTTCTAGCAATTGTTGATCGGTACCACTAGGGCTTCCCTAGGGTTGCCTGTTAAAGCTGACAAAACCTCCTGACAAGTGTACATGGCAACTTCCCCATTGGGAAAGTTGGCAGAACTAGATTCTTCAATAGACTAGGAGGCAGGGGGAGCTTTTTTAGCCCTGATTTCCTTTCCAGACTGTGGTGAAGGATCATTAATCACCTGGACTGGGGTACCGGCCCTGGCAGAGAGCGAGATCAGGATCTCCTCTTCCTCGACCCCGGTGCTGTTGAATTTTTTATCGACACTTGTCTAGCCATTAACTAGCTGTATTAGGCCCATGGTGTTGGCTACATAATAGACGCAGAAATCTGGGTCTTGGTCATAGTCGAGTCCCCTTGTATCTTTGTAGGAGAATGGGGGTTGCCCCTGGACCTAGGAAGGAGTCCACAACTGGTGAAAGTATTCACGTCGTGTGGAATCTTGCCACTGGGGAATGTGTTGCTTTAGGCATATCTCGAGGATGTGCTGTGGCAGGTCGTCCATTATTTGGACTGCTTCAGGGGTATCATCGGCTAGCTTGGGCCAGCCAAAGTCATCTTCTGGTGGGGCTTGAGGGGCCATGTCCCCCTTGTAGAAGACAATGGACTTATCCATACTAGCCTTTTTCTTGTTTCTAAGTTGTCGTTTGTTAGTGATGATGAACGTTTTGAGTGGCTCATCCTTGTGCTCCTCTGATACACACAAAAGTCGTATGCAATCTGGTGGCAGGCATATGCTCTTGTCGATGGCTTGGCTAAAAAGATTAGCCTTAAAGTCAATTTTACGCCTCTCAGGGCGATCTGGGGCTGACTTGGAGCAAAGGAGTAGCCGATGGAGCTTGGCCTTTTCTTCTTCGAAGGAGAAGAGGTCATCCTCATCCTCCTCCGATAGCCAACCATTGCTTTTGCTTTTGACTATTGGGTATGCACTGGGTCCCCCGAAGTAAAGCACAACAATAGCGATATTGCATTCTGCTGGGGTGAACAGCGATAGGTCTGTAAAGACTGTGTGTTGTTCTCCATCCTTGGCATATTTGATGCATTGATGGAGAGTTGAAGGGATGACCGAGTTTTCATGCAGCTAGGGTCTGCCCAATAGTACTTTGTAAGACGTGTTGGCATCGATGATGTAAAATGTCACTTTGGAGGTGAAATCATTGAGCACCAGATCAACGTCTACCCGACCGAGGATGTCCTTGGTGTTCTGGTTGAAGTCGAATATTTTGACCGCTTGAACCTTCTAAAGGTATGGAGTCAGATATAGAGCCATGAAGGTTTTCAGCGGCATGATGTTGACGACGACACCGGCATCCACCATGATTTGATTCGTCTCATGACCATTGATTTTCCCTCGCATGTAGAGAGGGCGGTTGTGACACAAAGAGGATAGTAACATGTTCTTTTCTGTGAATGTGATGATGGCTGCGAAGGCTTCATATGTTGCTGCCTTCATCTCTACAGCATGTGCTTCGTAGGCTTCTGGCTCCTGGAGTATTTTGATAAGAGCTTCCCTCAGCTTTTTATTCCAGGCAATGGCTTCCCAAATTGTGATGTTAGTGGAAAATTATTTCCTATGGTGTATGACTTTCCAGTTAGCTCGAGCACGAGCGTCCTCCAATGAGGGTAGTATGTTGGGTAGGGTCTTGTGCGAGCCATCGTGCTGCTCCCCATCGGGGAGTTGCACTGCCTTGCCTTTGCCACTAGGATCGAACTGGTCCTGATCACCTGTGGGCTCCTAGAATAGAGATGCCAAAGGTGGCTCTTTTAGAGGTGGGTGGTGAGCTGGATCATCCTTTCCGGATGGACCTGCTTGATCTTTAGTAATGACTTGGGTTGGAGCAGAGACTAGAACCCGTTCTGAATTTCTACCTCTGGAATGGGGGCAGGCTCTTCCCCTCGAAAGAGAATGATTCATTCTGGATCGAAGGTGGACTTGTGGAGGGGTTGCTCGATAGTTCTTCTGTACCCTCTACCGCGTCCTTGACCACGGCCTCAGCTGCGACCAATGCTTTCAGGAGTTGGTTGTAGCCCTAGTGAGGTGGTGGTTCTTTGTCTTGTTCGGGAGGCCACTGGCACGCCTCACCGAGAAGCATTGATGTTGTCTGGTGGTGGGATGGCCACCATGTTACAGGTGCAGCCTCGAAGTATTTCTTCCAGCTGCTCTGTAGTAATCTCCTTATCTTTGTAGAACAAGGAGAGTTCTTCTAGAATGAGGAGCCTTTCAACATTCTTGATCTTATGGATCATTTCCGGGACCTAATTTTTGAGGCGAGCTCACTTTTGCATTTCTTCCCACGGGATGTAGCTATCGAGTGGGAGAGCGCCACTGGGACGAGGAGGAACATACTCCTCCAGGTCATCGATGAGCTTTTGTAGCCTCTGGAGAGGCGTTAGCTCGACCAGAGACTATAAAGAGGCTGCTTGTTCAGCCTACTTCTTGAGTCATCTTTTGAGGTTCTTCCTTCTATTCCTCTCCTATTTCTTGGCGATGGCCACCTCTAGAGGAATAGGATAAGTAGGTGCTGGAGCTGGAGTTGACAAGTCCCCATGGTGATATCTTAGAGCTTGTGTCTTGGCAGAGTGAGGTCGACGACTTTTCTTTGCCCTAATTTTGATCAAGGCGCCTTCTGCATGTTGTATTTGGATGGTAGCATTGATCTCCTGTTCGAAGACCTCAGGTGGTAGCTCCTGGTATGTTGGTATACTGGGGCCAGCGTCAGAAGACGTATGTGCGGTTTGATGCCTTACCCGCTGTGGCGGTATGCCTTGTTTGGAATTAGACTAGGAGACCTGTTTGGAGTCTTACTCCTTAGCTTTACCTTTGCAATCTAGCTTGGAGCATCACCCTTTGATGTATGGAAGAGTAATGGGACACTACCGCTCCTGGTGGTTACCCTGGCATGGTGTATTGACTGGGCCTTGCTTTGAAGGGCCCGAGTGGCTTGTCTGAGTCACTAAAGACTCTGAATATTTCTCCTTCATGATTTGCGCTGGGATGAAGGGCTTTTGGATGAGGCCGGAAGGGATGCTGGCTGGAGAGATGCGACAATGCTATGTTGGGGCTCCGGTCTGCTTCTATTTCCCCTTCCTATCTCTTGGCATAGAAGGTGGAGCCAAAGCAAGAGAACAGTGAGTGGAGCTTGTGAGGTCTATTGTCACCTCACTTACCAGGACATCCTCTCGACCAAGGAGGACTCAGAGTAGCCTGGCGGTAACTTCCTTAGAAAATGGTAGAGACTCCAACTCTTGCCAAGGCCGCCAATGTAAGGCTGAAGTGGTAGGAGACGACTGGCTGGTACCTGGCGTCTGGGCATCTGGAGGTGTCGAGGTGGCAGGAGCGTGGATGACGTTAACCGAGAAATTACCCAACTCAATCTCCCGGTTGTTGTCTTACCTCCTAAGGCTTTTTAGTCCCTCGAGAGCTTCCCGATTATCAGCTCAAAACTCGAGCCACTCTGGGACATGTTGACAAGGCAACATGTGCCCATTTGCTTGAGGAGGATCTTGCTGGTTTGGCGCATTTCTGGCGATGCTCAGGGTTTCTACAATGGCTTCTCGAAGTTGCAGAGTCACCATAGAGTTTCTCTCATCATCAATCTGCTCCCACTGGATCAACTCTTAAATCAAATTTTGGACTTCCTCGCAGGACTCGATCGCATTGGCAAATCCTGGCATGGAACAGGCAATACTGGGTGGGGGTGACTGAAGTCCCACTAAGTATAGTCTGCTGGTGGCTCATGTGCCACAATTTGCCCTCTCTGGACAAGGACATCGAATAGTCGCCTGGTTCTCTCCCTTGGAAAGGAGAGTGATGTGCAGTTATGCTAGGGTCTCCACCCCAGATACCATAGTGAGTGTTGTCTTGGCTGCTACTAGCCTCCTTTGCTTCAGTGTCTGAGAGGGAGAACGTGACCATCATGTGAATCACATTGGTTGAATAATGAATCACACGTGCCGTCTTGGCGGGCCTAGACCATGCGTGTGGCTACGAAGGATCGATGAGACCACTTTTCATTTTGATGAGGTCGTCTCTAATCAGTTTCTATGCCAGAGTCTTGAATACATAGTAATCTTCAAGTGGATGACCCAACATGAGATGATATGGGTAATAGTTGGGGTCATCGGCTTTCTGGGCATCATCCGGCGTGCGAGCTTGTGGCAGCTTGATAATTTTCTAGGCCATGCAGAGGCCGAAGAGCATTTTTGTGTGTTCCTTATTGAAGGAGAATGACATCTTCATATGCTCTGTGAAACAAAAGGCGGCTAGCTTATCCTCCGACTTCTTGCGGAAGCCACTTGACTCGCCATCCTTGCTGCCTTTAGCGGTAGGGGTGAATTCAATAGTATTCACCTTCTTACGATTCTAGCGTTCTAGCAGTTGTTTTCCCTTGGCTGGAGTATAGCCCAGGTTATCGATGAAGAACATATTTATTTCGGCGACCGCCGAGTTGAGCTAGTTTGAGCCCTTGATATTGGCGCCGAGGAGTTTCTCGCTTACCTCAGCTACCAGGCCTTTGCGGCATATGGTGATAGCGTCTTCCTGGGCAGGAGGGTTGATGCACCTCATGCTAAGGTCTCACCATCTTTTGACGAAGTCGAGGGTACTCTCGCCCTTCTTCTATCAGTAAGAGGAAAGCTCTACTAGGGAGATCTTGTGCTTGGCCGTCTGGAAAAGGTCGAGAAATTTCTCCTAGAGATCTTCCCAGTTGATCACGGAGTTGGGATTCAGGCGGTAATACCATTGGAAAGTCATTCCCGTGAGTAAGGTGGCAAAGTAGGAGGTATGATTCATCCAACGCTAGCTCACCCATGGCCGTGATGTAGTAGGCCAAGTGTTCATGAGGAGACCCTTGCCCGTCGAACTTCTACAACTTTGGCGGTTTGACGTACTCTGAGGGAAGCATTTTCAACTGGTGGTGTAGTTAGTGGGTATGGCACACTGTAAAGGTCTACAGTGGCGACCCCTTCCCCGTACAGGGCGAGCTTCGTCTAGACAATCCGCTCGATCATCTGCCATTATGCTATAATGCTTTCTGGCACCGACGTATTTGACGCTCGTGGATGAGCTACCACTGGTGGTGTGCCGAACTCTACTGTCATCGGGGTTCTGGCAGTTGTTGCTAAGGCATTGGCACCATTGTGCCCGACTGGTAGTGTCGTTGTTTCGGCCGGAGGCCTAGCAGGTTGTTGATGGTGAATATCTCATTCTTGAAGAAGGTCTTACAGGAGGGTCTTCAAGTGTTGATTCTCCCTCATGAGAGTTTCAAGAGTCACCTCTTGACCCTCATTTGCTGGCGGATTGTTGTTGACTGGGTTCACGTTTGCAGGAGTGCCACGATCCTTAGCGGGAACCTCTTCAACATGTTCTGATGCCTGTGGTCCAGTGGAAGTGCAGATGTGACCTGGCGACACTGGGGTTTGAGCTTGGGAGCAAGGCCTCCTAAGCTTAGCCATGGGCTGGTTCAGGTCATCGGACTGGGTCTCAGGTTATTGGTCGATGGTGTAACATGTGAACACCCGAACAACGTCGTTAATGAACCAAACCGACTACTTTTTTTGGGGATGTTTCTCAGAGTAGGCTAGTGTCCCCAGTCTAACAAAGACTGAGATCCTTTGAGGTGGATCCTCCGTGGTGAGACCGGAGTTAGTCCGAGAAGAGCTTGAGGTTGGCTGCAGGCGGAGCCCGGTGCGAGCCCCTCTTTGCTTTGGCCTACTTAGACGAGAAGGACTGGCTAGCCGGATGTCATTGCACTAAGCCGGTGAAGATTCGACGATGTCTCGAGCGATGCGACGCCCAAACGTTCAAAGTTTTACACGCCCATCGAACAACTTGAGCCTCCTCTTGGGTAACCCAGATTCTTCTCAAGCAGAGTCATTGTCCTCCCTTGTCGCTATTCTTTGGATTGGACTTGGGAGTCTGGGTGCCGGACTTGTGTAGATGCCCCAGTGTATTGCCAAGGCACCAATTTCTTTTAACTCCGCTTTGTCCTCTCGCGTGCATTGCAGCAGGCTGAAGTGGTTAGTAGTGGGAACCGTAGGCATATTTCGATCTCGTGGTATGATCGGTTCACCTCCATAGAGCCGAATCCTTAAGTCACCGACAAGAATAGTCTTGTCAGAATTGTTGGTTGCAACAGCGGGTCACCTGTCTCTGCGGATATTGCGACGCTTTTTCTGGGGAGCTGAAGAGGACTCTGCTCCAAGGTGGAAGATCATAAGTGCTCAATTGTCTATTTTTATTCATATCGCATACATCAATTTTGGGCTTTAATGAAGTTAATTATGCAAGTTTACATGATAATCTCGATCTCACACAAAATGGAGAACTTTCTTCAATTAATGGGACTTGAGACATTTTTAAGAATTGGATTTCTAGCAAAGTAGCTTGTATGAACAAGAGAGGGGATAAAAAGCAAAACATATAGGTTCATTGACTTAAATCTTTTTGGGGGCCTTTATATAATTTTTTTTATGCTTTCACAACCTTGTAAATAGTGCCCCACCTTCTCCCATTTGCAGCATGTAACAGTAGCCTGGGGGCTCGCACAGGCCCCTCCCCCCTTCATGTGCAAGCGGACACGGCTATGGCAGGCAGACATGACAGCGGCTCCTCCAGCATGGGTATGGGGCAATAGCAACAGGTGCAGGCTTTCATGGCAGCTGCACGCAGTGGATGGCTCGGCGTGGGTCGCGGTGGGTGTGCCGGATCTTGCCCCTTGCCCAACCCCTACAAGACTTCTCGTCCCGCCCATCGGCTTTGGGACCCCTTCCTCTCTTTCTCTTCTCCCCCGGCTACCTCCTGTTCTTCTTCTCCTTTCCCATCTTCTTCTTCTGCCTTCCCCTACCCTTCACATCTCCACACACACATAGCCCGAACTCCTCCCCCTTTTCTCCCTGCAAATCTCCCCCCCCTCCGGGGCTCCCTCTTCTCTCTTCCCATCTCCCCTTCCTCTCCTTCTCCTTTCTTCTCCTCTCCTTTTTCTTTCTCATCTCTCCACATCCCTGTCGCACTACCGCGGTGCCCTTATTCAAAACAGGGGCACCAGATGATTTCTTCGACCGTCCCCCCACTCCTCTTTTCTCCGCTTTCTCCCCCCACACATACGCAGCACTGTTGCAACACCCCCCTCCTTCTCTTCCCTGCACATTCGCACAGTCGCCACCGGCTCCCCCTACCATAGTCGACGTCGTTCTCCCCCTCTCTCTCATCTCCCTCACCCACATCCCTCTCCCTCTCTCTTTCTCTCTCTAACACACTCACATCCCTACTCACACCACACATGCACACACTCTCCGTTGCACCTCTGCCCAGCCCTCACCACGGCCCCCTCCTAGCCGACGTCTTCACCGCCCACACCTCCTCACCACAGTCGACATCATCTCTCTCTCTCCTCACTGCACTTTGGCCCCGCGCCATCGTAGCCTTCACCGTCGCATCTTTCTCACCCCTGTGCTCCCTCATCCCACACGTACCACGACCATCCTCTTCCCACAGGCTCCACAGTCACCATGCCGACTAGCGCACCTCCCCCTCAGCTCACCGTCTCTTCGATTTCCCTTACTGTTCCTATCCCTTCCTACGCGCACACGCCCTCTCCACTGCATGCATGGCACGTATGCCCACTCTCCCCCATTGCGTCTTGTTGTGCCCCTGTGATTTTGATGATAGCAAACACTATGAGTCAGCATTGCATATCATGATCATCTGTGTCTGAATGATAGTTCTGCTTTGTGCATATGAATGTGTTATCTTGCATTAGTGCATACATACAGTTCATACAGCATAGCATTTTGTCAAATATCAAGTCTATACATTGCTTCATTCAAAGTCTGTACAGCCTGTGTTCGCAAGAGCAAGTTTGTACATCGTTCTCTCCAGCAAGTCTATACATTGTCGCATGCTGCATGCATTACTCCAAGTCTGTACAGAGTCTTATTGCATTGTGCATCAAGTCTATACATTACATTGTAGCATGCACGCACACATAAGTCTATACATTCCACTGTAGGTTCGAGTGGTTAAGTCTATGCAGGCATAACTAGCAAGTCTATACATTGGCTCATGCATTGCATACAAAGTCCATACATGCACACGCATAGTCTGTGCATTGTGCCGTTCATGCATCACTCCTTTGGCAAGTCTATACATGCTGCATTCATGCATATAAAGTCTATACACTCCATTGTATTGCAGCACACACACACACAAGTATATACATTGCCTTGCTGCCTTGCTGCCTTACTGCATTGCACGCCATATAGTCTATACATTGCAACGTTTGCACATCATGCACTAGCAAGTTTGCACATTGTCACAAGTCTACACATTACAGTCTGCTCGTGTGCATCGTCTCATGTTGCGTCTCAGCAAGTCTATACATTCATCGAAGTCAGTCTGCACAAAGTCTTAACATTCATAGAAGTCAGTACAGTCTATGTGTGTGCATCATGCTAAGTCTATACATTGTGCATCGTCTCACTTAGCGTCTCATGCTAAGTCTATACATCGCTGCATTACACACGTTCGAAGTCCATACATTGCCTTGCTTCATGTACAAAGTCTGTACATTGGCAAAGTATGTACATCATTGGCTTGTGCATGCATCGTCTTTCAAAGTCTGTACATTGGTCAGTCTCACTCAGCATCTCATGCTATCAAGTCTATACATCGCATGCATTACACACAGCAAGTCTGTACATCAACCGTCTCACTTAGCGTCTCTATGCATATTTGAGTCAAAGTCTGTACAGCCTGTGGTCGCAAGACCAAGTCTGTACATTGTTCTGTTTCAGGCACAAGTGAAGTCTGTACAGAGTTTGTTGTCTGCACGTAGCTTGATGACTTAGCATGTCTATACACTCGTTATCGTGCATTCAATGTCTACACACTCTGTTGATATGTTTGTGCATCATGGTAACAGCATGCCTGAGCATTCATCATGTACATACCTTGCATGCCTGATCATTTATGTTTGTTGTGCACACTTTACTATATGCATATTGCATTAAACTGTCTTGCATGCAGAGTCTGCACACATGATACATAGGAAGTCTGCACATCACACACAAAGTCTATTTTGCTGCACAAACACTAAGTCTACACATTGTTGTATGCAGAGTCTGTACATTCATTTGGCATATCAGTGCATCCATTTGTCATGCCATAGTCTTGCATACGTGAAGTATGTACATGCTTTAGCTTTGCATTCACAAAGTCTGTACATGCCATAGTCCTGCATACGTGAAGTCTGTACATGCTTTAGCGTTGCCTTCATAAAGTATGTACAAGGTTTTAACCTTAAACTGATAATTCTCTTATGATTGATTGACAGGTATATCCTTCGAGAAGAAAGATGTATGGGCACGTGATCTGAGGTTGACACCTGGCACGTGATCCGAAGTTATCTCTGGACAAAGAGGGCACAAGCCCTGCACACGGCCTAGGTGCTGCTGCTATAAATATGAAGCTTCTTCCTCAGAAAAAGACTGATCGAGCAAGAGAGATCGAGAGAGTAGCAGAAGAAAGAAAAGAAGAAGAAGAGAAAAGCAGAGACAGAGTCTGCACCATCCAGAAAAAGAAAGACAGTGAGAGAGAAGAGAAGAGCAGAGAAGAAAAAGAGAGGCAGAGTACGAAAGCAGAAGAAGAAGAAGAAAGAAGAGGAAGAGAGAAAGAGAGAGAGAGTTCGTGAAGAAGAAGAAAGAAGAATTTATTGAAGATCTCTCTACTGGACCATGGATCAAATCCAGGCCAGTCAACTCCATGGGAGCCACATCTTGTTATTATTCTTTACAGCTTTCAGTCGATGTGGTTCTTTCTTTTGTTTTCTTTTTCTTTTCATTTGATCACTATGTTTTCTGATTCTCTGGTTTGAGATCGGGGTTCCTCCTGTGGTCTCAGGAGAAGGGAGATTTGTTCTCCGGTTGCAAGTGACTGGGTGTCACTTGTGGGTTCCCTATGGGTTTCAGAGGAAGGGAGACTTGGTGTCTCCGGTTGCAAGTGACTGGTGTCACTTGTGGGTTCCCTCCTGGTCTGGAGGAAGAGAGACTTCGGTCTCTGGTTGCTAGTGACGGGTAGTCACTAGTGGGTTCCCTCCTGGTCTGGAGGAAGAGAGACTTCATCTCTGGTTTTTCTAGTGACGGGTAGTCACTAGTGGTTTCCCTCCGGTCTGGAGGAAGAGGGGAGGTTGTTCCCCTGGTCAAGCTGTTAGGCAGCACCTGTTTGCAGACTAAGTCTGCAGTTCTAGCTGTTGCTAGTGGAAGCCTCACTCCGGTTTGGAGTGAGGGGTGGACGTAGGTCTTTGGACCGAACCACCTAAAAAATCTTCTGTGCAGTGGTTTGATTGCTTTCCTTTGCTTCCGCTAGATGAATGTATAGGCGCGCTCCAAGTACTTGCTTATAGGTTCAATAGAAGATTTGATTAGGTTTTTAGTTTGCTTAAATTTGTGAAGTGAGCGAATTTTTAAGAGAGCGAAATTTTAATTTGAGCAATTTCAAAGAGGGATACATTCACCCCCCCTCTGTATCTGGGCCTTGCACTCTATCACATCTCCCCTCATCCGTGTCTCTCTCTCTACCTTCATCCCGTTCCCATCTCTCACCCCCGTCACACCGGCGTCGACCCTACGCTCCCTCTCTTCTGCACACCCTCACCGTTCGCGGCGTCGACTCCTCCGTGCTCCCACTGGCTGCCGCGTCGACTCCTTCCCACTATCGTCCCCTCGTCCTTCAGCCTCACTCTCTTCTTCTCACCCACACATACACAACTCACACACATCATCCATTCTCTATTTCCCCCTCTCTCCTCTACTTCATACACTCACGTAGATAACCTCTCACCGGCCTCCATTTCTCAGCCATCTCCACTCCCCCTCTGTCCCTTACTCTCTCTCTCTCTCTCTTCTCACAATCCCTCTCTCTCTCTCTCTCTAACTCTTACACCCCCGCTCTCTCTCTTTCTCTATACAACTCACATAGTTTTCAATTTTCTTCTTTTATTTACGTAGATTTAAAATCCCTCCTCCCTCTCTCTCACTACATATCTCCTTATTTCTCTCTCTCACCTCTCTGCCTCTCTCTAAAGAATCCCTTCCTCGCGGCGATGTCTTCTCCAAGGTTGGGCGGCTCTCCAAGGTCCAAGGGCATGTGCGATGACGTTTCTCGATGGCTATTTCTTTACCTTATTTCTTTGTGTTTAGTTTAGTTAGAGTTTAGTTGGGATTGTAATTTTCTACTTTCTATTGTCTTGTAACTGTTTAATTTTTTTGAGCAATAAAATTAGTTTAGTGTTATTCTCTCTCTCCTGTATTTTCTTCTTTCCTCTCTCTATATTTCTCTATCTAAACCCTCTAAATTTCTTTAAGTAGATTTACTTGTATGTAATTTTAATTTCCAACTAAAAAAATCATCATTCCACAATTTTTCTTTTCAAAATACAAAATTTTCAATCTTAAAATCTAAACCTCTCCGTGGATTCGAATCGGACTTGCCACGAAACTACAGTTTTATTTCTTTGCGAGTTCGGTAATTCAAGATTGACGGCCATTGTGTTTAACGAAGCACATTTTGGTACGAGCAATTTTTGGCGCCGTTGCCGGGGAGGTTAACAATTTTTGAGTTGACTATCTTGTGTTCTTGTATATTAACTCGGCACTAACACTTTGTCCTTTGTTTGCCTGTAGGTGTGTGAAAAAAAAATATCTACCAATAAAATAAGCCTTCTCTTCCCTAATCCCTTTCTTTTTGTGTCTTTTTATTTAAAAACTAGGGAACACGCACCAAGTAAGTATCCTGAATTCCCCTCATTTAATTTGATTTTAACTCATTAGTTTTATATTTTCTTGGTTAGATAGGTTCACAAAAAAAAATTTAAAAAAATTAATCTAAATAAAAGTCGTCATTCCATGATTAGAAATCACACATCATGTTTTAGGTCATACATCATATAGGTTGCATTGATTTTGTTCCATATTTGTGTTTTAGAAAATAATTGTTCATGAATATTGTATTTTAAACCCCTTGTTTGAATTTGCTTGTTGCATTGCATTAATTATTCTAAAACACTCTAAGAGCACTACCCCTAAATAAGATAAGGTGGGGATTTCATCATCCTTCCTTGGCCCACAAACCATAACCATCTTAACATTTCTTGCATCACCTAAGCCTTAATAAAATTAGTAGACGTTGGCCCTAGGATCACACTGTGCGTTTGGTGCAACGTGAGTCTATCCTCTTTTGGGAAACCGGTGTCTAAGGCTAGAGGTCAACGGCAAACGCTATAAGCAGGCAAGTGATTTTTAATTAGGACCCTACGAAAGTAGGGGGAGCCTCCCACTACCCCACCTCTTACCTGATCGGTGGAAAAATCTGAGAGCGGATTTAGGTTGTGCCTTAATCACTTTGTGAAATCGAACTCATAGATCTAGGGTATACTTAGGTCTTTAGGTTGTTTGTGTGCCAACTTGTTTGTGTTTGCATAAAAAAAAATCAAAATCAAAATCAAAAGCATGGTGGGTCTCTAATATAAAAAAACTCAATCTCAAAAAAGAGGGAAAAGGAAGAGAGGAAAAATAAAAATAAAAGAGAAAAAAAATAAAAAAAATAGGTGAGATAATTTATTCACATTGATGGATTGGGCACACAATTGTGACATGTTAGACCAAGCGGCCCATAAACTTGAGCAACTCCTTGCCATGAACTTAAATTCCTCAATACCACCACCTAGGCCCCAAGAGAACACTCACATGTGGGCCACTCCAGTCCATTATAATGATGATTGCTCAAACCAATTTTCATCTCTCACCCCTCATGACCCGACCTATTTTGAAAACCCATACTCCTGGTCATCCTATAATGAGAACCCTCTACCTATGGCGGCAAAGTCTCCATTCTTTACCCAAAGCCAGGCCCAAACCACTCAATTCTTTGATATTGGGGCCTACAATTCATTTATTACCCAAGAGCGAGCCCAAACACCTCAAGGTTTTCCCACTCCTTCTTATGATTCATTTCCATCTACATTCACGTCTACGCCTGGATGGGAAGGCCAACCAAATGCCTCTTGGGAATCTTACCAAGGCCCACCTCAAAATCCTCCAGATCAAATTCTTCCAAATTGGGTTCAATACCCAAATGATTCCTATGAGAAAGCCCAACATGAAGGACAATCCATATACTCTCTACCACCTCACTATCAGACAGATCAACCTTTAAATTTCTATCCATCATAGTCTAACTCTCACCCCACATATCTATCTCCTCCATGTTCGGATTTCAACAAGGAGGAGAGCTTTCAACAGTTTTATCAGCTCATCATGGCTCAAAATCAATCCACCCAGGCCCGATTGGACCAACTTTCAGAAAATCTTAAGAGCATAGAAAGGGATCAACTATCTAGCCACTCTACTCAAAACCTTGAATATCAATTTCCTAATTCCAACTCATATGCAAGCCTATATAGTCAACCCATGATTCCTCAAACCCAAAGCATTGCCAACACTGATAAGAAGGAAGTCGTGGAGGAGGCGCATTAGGAAGACGTAGAGGAAGCTAGAGAAGAGCCGCCCATAGAGCCCAAGCCCAATTCCATCTTTGAAAAGGGTCATGAGGAATAAGATGAGCCTAAGTTGGGGGGAGAGGAAAAGGAAGTGGATGTGCTGGTTAATGATCAAATCCCATTAATTTCCTTTCCTATATTTGAGGAATCCTTCTTCCAAGTGAAGGACGAGGAAGATGAGAAGGTGGAGAGAGAATTGAGTGTTTATATGGACCATTCTTTTTTGGTAAAGGTGAAGCCAGATCTCCCGCTTGAAATCCATTCTAATTAGACATCTCAGGATCTTGGGGAGGAAGTTAATTTTATACTTGTTCCTGACCTCAGCATCTGCATTCACATCCTCGATATCTTGCAACTAGCCGATCAGTCGATTCCACCTGAGCCTCACAATCATCCGTGTGTTGAGGAGCACATCCATTTTACTCTCGACCCTCCTTGTCTCCTAAACACTAGCCCTTTGTGGAATCTTTAAGAACTCCTCCCACTTGTACTCTTTCTTACCTCAACATTATGCTTGAAAATTTTGAAATTGAGGTTGAAGAAAAATATGTGCGGAATGAAAAGGTCAACATTAACACATATAACATTTTTAAAGACCTTCATTATGAGGAGGAATATTTCATAATCAAAGACATAATCCTTAACAATATTCCTCCTCCATTCTCTGACCAAGGCCTCCCCTGGTATACCTCTAGCCCATTTATGCATCCATATCATCTCTTCCTTCAATGGCATAAGGGCTAGAATTTGAAGGAGGATGAGATCTTATGGTGGCTAATCATGAAATCAGCATGTTGGTTATTGGGCCACACTGCGTCTGACTGAAGACGTTAAACTTAGCACTTCTTGGGAGGCAACCCAAAATTTTTTAAAAGTGTTGCAGTAATAAATGGCTTGTTGGGAGGCAACCCAATGTTTCTCTTTAATGTTTCAATAAGTCATTTTTATTTTTGTGTTTGTAGGAGTCAACTGTAGCACCAGGAGGATGTCTGGTAAGAGCCACGTCTGCACACCCCAAGTTGTACCTTTCCTTCCCAAGCATTCATGTGCGCATTGTGCTATTCATCTATTGTTCATGTCATCAAAGATAATATCATTTAAGTTGGGGGATAAGGGTTATCAATGTGAAAATCTCATGTAACCTGATGCCTCATTTTGTTATAATAATAATAATAATAATAATAATAATAATAATAAATCTCCAACTTAGTTTTCATGATTCATGCTCTCATGAAAGAGACTCTAGAATGGAGAAGTCTGTGGAGATGGATGATGGAATAATTTTTAGTGTCTAGTCATGGGAACTAATTTAGAATCTCCTAACGTCTCTTAGCATTTTTTTTAAAAAAAATCACTTGCACACTAATAAAGCAGGAAGGACAAGCCTTCTGTCATTTCGAATGGTGTCTGATACTTTGCCCTCCCAAGTAAAGAGTTAGATCTGAAAAAAAAAACCATCGAAAATACCTCTGATCTTAGTAACCGGACCTGTTTCTCCTAAGGCAAGAGTTGAGGTTCACGTTAAACGGTGAAGGGATGTGCAGCACCATGTGTTGAAACGAAAAAAAAAACATAAAAAATGCCCATGAACTTAATAATTGTACATGCTTCTCCTAAGACAAGAGTTGATGCTCGCGTCAAACAGTGAAGGGTTGTGCATTACCATGTGTTAAAAAAAGAAAAAAAAGAAGTGAAGGCTACTATGATCAAAGCTCTGATCTCGGAGGTAGAGTTGAAAGACACCTAGCTAAAATGACAATATGGAGGATGCAATTGTCCAAACTATGGATTTAGATTTCATGAGAACAAGTGCTATGACACTTTAGGAGTATTCCAAGAGAATGATGAGCATCAAGTTCTAATCCTATTGCTAGTATGCTTTATAATTCCAAAGTTTTAACCCTTATTTTATTCTGTGAAGGAGGATCTTGACATGATGTATGCAACTTTTAAACCCTTGTTGGTCTCTAATTGTTAACTTGTTTGTATTTCTAAGGGACTACCATTGAGTAAGTTGGGGGGTGTGATAAGCGCCTATTTATTGATATTTATTCATATCACACATATTTTTTTGGGGGGTTTAATGAAGTTAATTATGTAATTTTACATGATAATTTCAGTCTCACATAAAATGGAGCTTTTTCTATTTTTAATGCAATTGCATAATTTAATTTTAATCATAGGAACTTTTGCTAAAATTGATTTCTACAAAATTCATTTTGAATGAACTAAATGGGAGGACAAAATACATTGATCAAACATATTTGATTGAGGGGCTTTTGTATAAATTTTTTCATGATTTCCATAAATTTTGTGAACAATGATCCTTTTTCCCATGTGACCAGCAGGGTAACAGAAGCGTGGTGGCTCGCACAGGTCCCTCCCCCCTTCATGCGCAAGCGGACATGACTATGGCAGGCGGATATGGCAGGGGCTCCTCCAACATGGGTATGGGGCAACAGTAACAAGTGCAGGCTTTCATGGCAGCGGCGCGCAATGGATGGCTCGGCGTGGGTTGCGGCGGGTGTGCCGGATCTTGCCCCTTGCCCAGCCCCTACAAGACTTCTCCTCCCGCCCGTCGGCCTTGGGACCCCTTCCTCTCTTTCTCTTCTCCCTCGGCTGCCTCCTCTTCTTATTCTCCTTTCCCTTCTTCTTCTTATGCCTTCCCATTCCCCTGCCCTTCACCTCTCCACACACACACACAACCCAAACTCTTCCCCCTTTTCTCCCTGCAGATCCCCCCCCTCCGGGGCTCCCTCTTCTCTCTTCCCCTCTCCCCTTCCTCTCCTTCTCCTTTCTTCTCCTCTCCTTCTTCTCCTCCTTCTTCATTCCCCTCTCTCCACATCCCTGTCACACTATCGCGGTGCCCCTGTTCAAAACAGGGGCACCGGATGGTTTCTTCAACCCTCCCCCCACTCCTCTTTTCTCCACTTTCTCCCCACACACACAGAGAGCACTGTTGCAGCACCCCCCTCCTTCTCTTCCCTGCACATTCGCCATCGGCTCCCCCCCACCACAGCCGACGTCGTTCTCCCCCTCTCTGTCATCTCCCTCTCCAACGTCCCTCTCTCTCACTCTTTCTCTCTGTAACACACTCACGTCCCTGCTCACACCACACATGCAAACACTATCCATTGCACCTCTACCTAGCCCTCACCACAACCCCCTCCTTGCCTACGTCGTCACCGCCCACACCTCCTCACCGTAGCCAGCGTCATCTCTCTCTCTCCTCACTGCACTTTCACCCCGCATCGTCGTAGCCTCCACCGTCGCGTCTTTCTCACCCCTCTGCTACCTCATCCCACATGCACCGCGGCCATCCTCTTCCCACCGACTCCATAGCCACCACGCCGGCCAGTGCACCTCCCCCTCAGCTCACCGTCTCTTTGATCCCCCTTGTTGGCCCAGACTAGATGGAAGACAAGAAGGGGGGTTGAATTGTCCCCCAGCAGAGGTGGCAGATTTTAAAAACTTTCCGAACTAAACATAGTGGAATTAAAATTAACTACGTTAATTAGTCTAAACAGATGTGAGATTAAAATGTTCTCTCAAACTTTCCGATCTCACTCGAATAAACTATGGAATGAATGATAGAACCTACGCCAAACACGGATAGCAGAAGAAGCAATGTGAGATGGTGCAGTGAATAAAAACCAATATAATTGACCTGTGAATGGAGATAGAGAAAATGGACAATCACACAGGCATTTGTTGACACCCATTTTATGACCAATAAGTTAGGTCATCTCCTTATCTATTTTATGATGTCCCGGGTTATTCACCGCTTATTGGGCCATTTTTGGTCATTTTTTGACTTAATTTTATGGGTCATTCTCCCTAGTTGGGCCTAGCTCTATTGATTTCTCGTGATTTTCAGCTTATTGGGCCTAGATAAGGGCTAATGAGGATTTAGTTGTGGATTATTTTGAAGATTTATTGGTCTTTATCTCTTTTGCCACGTCCTCTAGCCTAGCGGTCTATCGAATGGCCGTTTGGTGGGTGTTGGCGGTGTATCACTAGATCGCTAGCAGGCAGAGTATCATGTTTGGTCTCTTTGATCTTATCTCTTTCTGGACGCCTTTGTCTAGCGGTCTACTAGATGACCGTTTCTTAAGCCTTGCGGTCTATCGCGAGACCGCTAGTGCAGACAGAGAGTCCTGCTCTACATGTTCTTCCTCTGCTTCGCCGTGGTCGAACTAGAGTCCTTGTTTTGATGATTTCTCCTTGAAATCTGGTCCTCAGAACCTTCTGTTGGTTTCTATGGACTCTTGGGAGTGTTATCATCGAGATTTGTCTAAGTCTATCCCTGTTTCTGTGTCATTATCTCTCCAACTCGTCCAGGGAGTTTGGGGGTCCATAAATAGAACCCTTGACTTCATGGCTTGAAAAAGGAGATTTCTGGAGTTTGCCACGAAGTGCTGCTGCGTTCTGAAGTCACTTCTAACCAAGGGGAAGCTACTTCCACGTCCACAAAGCTTCTGGTCCAGGGAGTATCAAGTTCCATTGGTTTAAGTTTGAGTCTTTTTCTTTTAGTTTTGTCTATTGCCCCTTTGCATTCATAGCATCTTCCCTCCTCTTCCTCCACGTTCTCTGCACTTCACTCATATTTTAAAACACCCTCCTACTTTCTTTTCACGCCCCACAGGGGTTAAAAAACCACCAAACCTCCCAGGTATTCACCCTTCCTTCATGCACTTTAGCTTAATTGCATTATAGATACTACACATGTCCAAGGGCTAATTGGGTTGTTGTTCTGTGTGTTTACACTCTCTTGCAGGTTTATAGGACTCATTGCACGTGGCCCAACTCTTCTGGCCGGTCAAGAGGGGTGGAGATTCAAGTTCTACATTTTTCTGTTCTGGGTGCTCTAACGGCCGTTCACCAGACCATTTACGGATCTTAGGCGGTCTATCATAGGACCGTCTGGCTTGTCTGGCGGTCGTCTGAAGGACTATTTTCTATCTACTACACCTGGTTTTCTCTCTCCAGTGGGCGGGTGACTTCAACCGGCACTTTCCAAGGTATTATTATGGTTTTACTACATTAATTCCCTTGGTGGCGATCACACTTCCTTATTTTGGGGTATTTATCATCTTTGATCACCATCTTGCTTGCTTCTTTCTTTACTTTAGTTGTTCCACACCTACGGTGTATTTTTGCTTCATTCCTTTGCTCCATGATCCGGCGTGTGTTTTTATCTTTCTTTTCATTCCTGCAACATTGATGACATGCCCATGCACTTATTTTTTTTTGTGATTGATTGAGTTAGTTTATCACTTGCTCATACATACACATCATATATTTCTCTCACATCATCCCATCCACATTCACACCACACCACACACATAGAAAACTATCAACAACCCCCATTTTTTGGTGATCACGGTGGGACATCTAGTGCCAATCGTGCTGAGCCTCTGTTTGATCTGCTTCTGTTCATTCATCCCAGTTGCCCTTGTGTTTTCCTCGGGTTTTCCATTATATCTCATGTTGTTTTTCTGCTCTCTAGTCTCCCTGGCGGTCTACAGTTCGACCGTTTCTAGTTTAAAAGCGGTCTAGAAATAGACCATCTTATCTTTGTGGCGGTCTCATCTTAGACTGTTTCTCCAGTTATAGGTACGCATCCCGAGGTTCTTATTATTTCTTTAGTCTTGCTATGTTTTTTTTTACTCCTGGGTGCTATCTGATCTTCTCCTCTGTTGTGGCATATTTTGTGGCATATACATATATCATTGTTTGCATAATTCGTTGCTAGTTTCTAGGCTAGAAATTGCATGCACCCCGGTGCACATACGATCATTCATATTCATATCATAGTTGTATTTCCTACCTTGGTGTGTGAGCCTCTCGCCTCCATATTCCTTGGGGTCGACTAGGTGATCGCATTAGGGACCTCCGTAAGTCCCCGCGAGCCGCAGATTCCCTCACGGACGCCGGGCCGGTTGTACCTTTGCCCACCCCGTGTCTAGGTTGCATAAGTGAGGGAGAGTTTACACTTAGAGTTAACCAAGTCCCCATATCCTTTCCTATTAGGAACCTATTGTTGGAGAGCACATTTTAATTAAAATCACTAAGGTTCTAAAGGAGAAACGAGTAAAAGATTGGTGCATCATTAAAACTTGGTTGACTTTGAGTGCCTCTCATCCCTTTCTTGTTTTCATAAATATTGGAATTAGTTTGGTCTAGTCACTCATTTGTGGTTGTTTTGGTTGTTTACATTTTTCAAGGTGTTACATTGCATGTGGAGTTGTTTTCATTCCTTAGAGTCATCTCCTAGGGGCAGTTCCTTTTCCACGTTTTACTCCAATCCGTTGTTTGAGTCAAGCATGTCTTCCTTTAATCTTCCCCGTTCCCAGGAGGAGTCTCTTCCTCAGGGGCTTCTAGAAGACTCTTCCCGGGTCATCTCCCTCCAGTCCGGAGAGGAGTCCGCCCCTCCCCCGTCCTCCGTCTTTATGGAAGGCGTGCAGCCCTCCCTCTCCTCCACGAGTCCCGCTAATCATGTCCTTCAGATGATGGCCCAGTTGGATCCGGCCCAACTCCAGGCCGTTTATCAGACCTTGCAAGGGTCCATTGCCTCATCTCCCATGACTACACATGGTCTGTCCAATACTTCCATTGCTCAGCCTAGAGTTGATGGGCCCGAGATTCAGCCCATTCCAATCGATCTCATCCCGGTCCAACCAAAGATCCTTCGCTTTTCCACTCTGGAGGTGGGCCAGCCCTCCGGTTCGGCCCATCAAACTCTTGACAAAGGGAAGACCATCCTCCCTTCACCTGTCCAGGAAGATTCTTATAGGTCCATGCCATTGGCGCCGCAAGTTCTTGTCGGCCCATCCGATTTCACTCGCCCTCAGCCAAGGGCAGCCCAGATCTATCCTAATTCGGGTCATGCTTCGGCCCAATATTCCTCTTACGGGCCTCCCCCTCCTGCTGTCTATCCTTAAGCTCCTCGTCTTGAGTTCGCTCCTTTCATTCCACCTCCTCCATCTCGGGAGCAGGAATTGCTTGATAAATGGGCCACAATGCAACAACAACTCGATTTCCTTCAAAAGCGGGTTGGCCCACAATCTCTAGCTGATGTTCTGGTTCCCAATTTCCATAATATTCGATTCTCTCCACAGTCTGAGCTCCCTACGTATCGCAAGTATGATGGGAATAGCAACCCGTTCATTCATGTCATAGATTTTATCTATGAGTTGGCGTAGTTCCAATATGATGATCGCCTTATGGCGTATCTGTTTCGCCGGTCATTGGAGGGAGTTGCACTGGAATGGTTTTATGCTCTACCGTTAGAAGAAGCCGAAAGTTTCAAGGTGGTAAAAGAGAAATTTATTCAGAGATTTCAAGACCGGGTTGGCCCGGAATATTCCTTTACAGATTTAGTGGCCGAGAAAATGAAGGCAGATGAAGACTTTGCTACTTATGCCGACAGATGGAGGCAGATGGCCGCCCGAGTGTCGAGTCATATTCCGGAGGAAGAAAAGATCAAGTTGTTGATTTCCAATGCTACTCCCACATTCCGCAATATACTGGGCATGAATGATATTTCTAATATGCACTAACTTTATAGCAGGGCGCGATTCATTCAAACCCAGTTTAAGGAATCCCCTATCCATTCCATTTTTGAGGCCCAAAAGCCAAAGTATAATAGGAAACCTCAGGGGGCCGTCACCGAGGGAGTCCAAACCAACGAACAAGTGCAAGCCGTTGCATTCCATTTCTCCAACTAGTCCGCACCATTTCGCTTCCCACAAGCCCCACGCAATCCCCAATTCCCCACTCCACAAAATGCCTTTCCCACACCACAAAACCCTCAGCCTACCTTGGCTACTCCACAAAATACCTTCTCCGCTCCACAGTAACCTCAACAACCTCCGTAATACCACAACATCCCTCCACCCAATGGCTACACCAACAACAAGTGCCCGGCTCCAAAGAGAGGTCAATAACCTCCTTTGCCTGAAACTCTCACGGACATCTTCTCAGCTCTCATGTCAGTTAGTGCAATCCAGCTTCCTCCGGAACGGCCCAACTGGAACCCGGTCGTTGATCAGACAAAATATTGTATGTTCCACAGGCAGCCTAGACATCCGATTGAAGGATGTTATCAGTTCAGAGACTTGGTGTATGACCTGCATGAAGGACACCGGATAGATTGGGCCGAGATGCACAAGGCCATTATGGAAATTAAAGAGAAAATAAGGCAAGCGCCAAGGCAGTAAGTGCATGAAGAGGATTTGAATCATCTTTTCATTAATAGTGATTTAGCTTCAGTTATTTGGAATTGGCTATCTCCATTTCTAGAACCAGGTATCGGATGCCACGGTCAGATCACTTTTCATCTCTGGGACATTTGGACACATTGTAATCCTCATACCCCGACGGGCTTCATCGCTTTATACTCTTCTCTGCTTCTAGTTTGGGAGGTTTGGAAGGCGAGGTGTTTGAAGCATTTTGAGGCTGTGCATATTTCCCCGAGCAATATTGTGCACTCGATTCATTCCAACGTTTGTGCTACTTTAGACAAGGTTATCATTCATCAGCTCCCTTCCCAGCAACAGCGCCATGAAATTTCTGATCATGGTTTCAACTTTCATTTTTCTCAGACGAGGGTGAAGCTTGTCCGGTGGATTCCTCCCATTTTGGGTTTGGTTCTTAATGTGGATGGCGTTTGCAAGGGGAATCCCGGGTTCTGTGGGGGAGGAGGCTGCGTTAGGGATACTGGAGGGAATTTCATCTTGGGCTTTGCTCATTTCTATGGCCATGGTGATAGTCTGGTTGCATAAACTCGTGCCATCTGTGATGGTGTCCGCCTGGCCAACAAGCATGGTATTTCCATTAGTGCCATCTACACCGACTCTACTATATTGGCGAATTCTTTCTCGGCTAGGGCTGCTCCTTCATGGCGTTGTGTGCGCTGGTGGCGTGAGGTGTCTGCTTTCTGATATCTTCAGATGCTCGTGTCTCTCATGTGTACCGGGAAGCCAATATGCTAGCTGATAGTCTAGCCTCTTATGCTTGTTACTCCCATGCTAATTTTGTTTATTATTCTTCCTCTGATCTCCCTAGGAATTGTTTTGGGCCTCTTGTCACAGACCGTTTAGGTCTTGTTTCCTTGAGATGGTAGACAGCAGCTTCATTGTATGATCGTTTCCGGGGTATGCCCCGTGGTGCATGTATTTTCAAATTTTTCATCAATAAAAATTCAGCCTCTAGGTGTGTAGTGGTTGAGCGATTTACTCATCTCCCTCCTTGAGGGGGTGAGCACTCTCCTACTCCAACTACGATGTATTTTATTTAAAAAAAAAGTGCAGTAGCAACAAGCACCGCCGCCACAACAGTAGCCACCGCAGTGGCAACAGCGGGTTCAAGATCTGGGGATCCATTAAAACTCCATGCCCAACCATCCTCTCGCTCCGCAGCCTCAGCTGCCGGCACCGACTCAGGTTAATTTAGTTCAACCCCCGACTCCCGACGCCGGGTGGTCTTATGATGATGACGGTTCTGTCCAGCAACTCATGGCCCTCCACCATAACCACTACAACCCTTTGTCACCCCCTGCTACCACTATCCTCACGCCCAACTATCAAACCCTTCTTCCGTCCGCTACACCACTCGTCTTACCACCAACTACCACTGCTACTCCCCCTATCTCCACTCCACCACTAGCGCCGACACCCGTCCTTCCATCTCGTCCTTTGTTCATCACCCCCGCCATCATTACTATGCCTCTATCAAACCCTTCGTCTGTTATCCTTCCTCCACTTGCCTTCACGCCTCCACCATCACCTGCGCCTGTCACTACATCACCCGTCATCCTTCCCCCGCAACCCGTCACCTCCACCATCACTCCTACCACCCCCATCATCTCCACCGCACCCTCTACTACGCCACTCATCCACCCCGCCGGGCCCATTAAGCCGTCAACTGATGTCGTGCCGGCTCAAAACCTTTCCTTGCGGAGCGGGCGTTTGTTTCATAAAAACTATGCTTCCACTAGTGCACCGGCACCCAACCCCCAGTCTTCACAACCAGTTGCTAATCAGGAAGAGGCCGAACCATTACCGGGTACCCAATATGATCTTCTGCATCACTTGGACAGCGTGCCCGCCAAAATATCCATGTTGGAATTAATCAAGAGGTCCACACTTCACCAGGACGCACTGCGCAATTTTCTACAGAAAGTGATAGTAAATGAAGATATGACAGTGGACAGTCTGCCAACAGTTTTGGCCACAATCTCCAAGGGGCCGGCGATTACATTCTCAAAAATAGAGTTGGCACCCCCTGAGGCACGACAAATGCCAATGTGCATTTCTATTACTCTAAACAAAGTTAGCATAGATGCAGCGCTGGTAGATACAGGGGCCTCTATAAATGTCTACCCTCTCAGCACCCTAAGGGCCTGCAACCTTTCAGAAGATCTACTATGGCCAACCCCGACAACCATCGCAGCATATGATAACTCGAGAAGGGCCTGTCACGCGGTGGTCACCATTCAGGCCGAGCTTGGGCCTCTCACCATGCCGATTGAATTTTATGTACTAGACATCGACTCTATGTTCAATGCTATTTTGGGACGTCCGTGGATTGATAATCTCAATGCCATACCATCCACTGCCCACCAATGTCTCAAATTCCCTTTTTAAGGGAGGGTGGTTAAGGTAAAAAGCATGTCCATGGTCCAGTCTGTCAAGGCCATCTCTGAGAAAATTTTGCCGACACTATGGTCCAGTAATCGGCCTATTATTTCGATGCTAGATCTGGATTTCCCATGGGCCTACGCACCACACAAGCCCGCCACTATGCCAGTGAATATCAAAGAAAAGCCAAAGATTAGAGATTCAAAGGGCTAGTCCATTATACTGAAGTTGGGCTATCAGCCGGGGAGAGGCCTCGGTGCACAATTACAAGGGCTGACCAAGCCAGTCTCTAGGGGCAGGAAAATGAGCAGGAGGGGCCTCGGTTACCGAGAATCCTCACTATCAAACTTGGGTAACTCAGGACCGTTAACCTGGGATTACCACCAACATTTTATCAAGGGTCCCCTCCAGCCAGGCACATTAAAAGCATTACCAAGCCAGTCCAAGCAGGAGAATATAGCTTATACAGTTGCCAGCCCGCCATTGCTTCTGAAAGGGCCTGTTGATGATATGATTGATTTCAGCCAGGCATTTGCCAGATTGTTTTATGAGAAAAAAGTTCCCAAAGAAATCAGGAGGTGAGGCTTGTGCATTATAAGCCGAAGAAGCCAGCTTGCCGTCCACCGGAAAAGGGGAGCTCACCCATTGTTTTCACTTGGTCTTCCTCCCGTCTTATGTCTCTTCTTCAGAACCTGGAATTCATACCACGCTCACCTCCTATCATGATTGATCCATTCATGCTTGAAATGCCCTTTGATTTCCTCATTGTCAGGACCTGTGATTGCTGCCCACCTGTGGATTTGTCTACTACATTCTTCTCCTCTTCCGATCCCTTTCTAGACATCTTCTGTCCATCTAAATATCCCCTCAGGCTTCCTCCTCCTCCTCCTTCCTCTTCATCTTGTGGTATGACCTCTACTGATCTCCAAAAAAAATGTCAAATTCGAAACGGAGATTGGAAGATTACACTATCTATTCTCCATCGTCTTCCTAGGGGCATGGGGCCCCTGCTGCCTCCCTCTCATTAGGTTTTCTTTCTCTTAGGTTAGACGTAGGGTCCGTCGAGTCTAGGGTAGTAGAGTCTGGTAAGTCTAGAGAAGTAGGGTCTTGTTCTAGGTCATCCAACCCTTCCTTGCTTGAGCCACGCCCACCAGCTCGTCATTCCAAATCCGTTCCTAATAGGTTCTTGCAGGATCTAGCTCAGCGATACTGTGCTCTTTTTAAATGCTCGGAGTTCATAGCTATGACGATTGTGATCGAAGAAGATGAGTAAGATGGGGTGTGGAGCGACGACGGATTAGGAGTCTACAAAGTCATGGATGAAAAGGACCCGGTGGATCTTAAGGACAATGACGTAGATGACACTATCGATTTGTATGCGCAAGGTTTAAAGAGATTTGATGAGCCATCCTCAGCAGTGGATGAACTTACGAAGGAAAGAAATTTGGGAACTGAAGAAGACCCCAAGCCTATCATTATTGCCGCTAATCTCCCTCTGGAAGTTGAAGAAGATTTAGTCAAGGTCTTAAGGGAGTATAGAGATTCTTTTTGCCTGGTCGGGTCTTGACCCCTCTTTGGTTGAGTATCGATTAGTGCTTAAGCCAGGGGTAACACCCGTGAAACAAAGATCAAGAAGATTTCCCCCCCACATGGCCTTAAAAATAAAAGAAGAGGTTGATAAGCTGTACAAGGCCATGTTCATTAGAGTCATTTTATATCCCCAGTGGGTGGCGAATATAGTCCTTGTCATCAAGAAGGATGGAAAGGTGCGCATTTGTA
This sequence comes from Amorphophallus konjac, assembly GCA_022559845.1. Taxonomy (NCBI): domain Eukaryota; kingdom Viridiplantae; phylum Streptophyta; class Magnoliopsida; order Alismatales; family Araceae; genus Amorphophallus; species Amorphophallus konjac. The sequence goes on from CM040120.1 coordinate 265,953,822, forward strand.
TTGATTTCAGGGATCTTAACAAAGCATGTCCCAAGGATGATTTCCCGCTGCCTCACATAGATGTTTTGGTGGACAACACCACCGGGTACGAAGCATTGTATTTATGGATGGCTATTCAAGATACAATCAGGTCCCTCTCGCTCCTGAAGATCAAGAGAAAACATCCTTCACCACATCCTGGGGTACGTATTGCTATGTGGTTATGCCGTTCTGATTGAAGAACGCTGGTGCCACTTATCAAAGGGCGATGATGGCTACATTCCATGACATGATGCATGTTTACATGGAAGATTATGTGGATGATATTTTGGTGAAGTCACGGACTAAAGAGGAACACCCCGCCATTTTAGCTAAGGTGCTTCAGAGAGCTAGGGAGTATCGGCTAAAAAAGAATCCAAAGAAGTGTGTTTTTGGAGTCTCTTCAGGAAAATTGCTAGGCTTTATAGTTAGCAAACGGGGGATTCAGATTGATCCTAATAAGGCAAAGGCCGTCATGGACATGCCTCCGTCGAAGAATATCACGGAACTTCATTGGACGACTACAATTCATCAGAAGATTTATATCCCAACATTCTCAGAGGTGCCGCCCGTTCTATGAACTACTCAAGGCAGGGGTCAAATTTGAATGGAATCAAGACTGTCAAAAGGCCTATGAGGACCTAAAAGAATACCTGTCAAATCCCCCAGTTTTGCAACCTCTTGTCCCTGGGAAACCCCTTATCCTATACATTTCTGTCATTTAGGACTCCCTAGGAGCTGTCTTGGCACAAGTTGATGATGAAGGCAAAGAGCGGGCAGCTTATTATCTCTCAAGGTTGTTTAACCCGGCAGAGGCCAAATACATTGCAATGGAGAAGACTTGTGCCACCTTAGTGTGGGTAGCTCAGAAGCTAAAACACTATTTCCTAGCCCATCCAGTTAGATTGATCTCTAGAATGGACCCGATTCGCTATCTCTTAGAAAAGCATGTCCTTTCTAGTAGGTTAGCTCTCTGGCAGAGTTTCCTCTCTCAGTTTGACATCACATTCATTATTTAGAAGGCAATCCAAAGATATGCCATTGTTGAGCATCTTGCTCATCTTCCTATCCCATGCACGGACTTTGTTCAGGATGATTTCTCTGATGAGCATCTCTCTGTCCTTACTCATCATCCCTTTTGGTCTCTGCACTTTGATGGTGCGCTCAATTCTCAAGGCTGAGGGATAGGTGTTGTTCTCTTCACTCCGGAAGGGGTGACGGTTCCTTTTGCTTATCAGCTTCATTTTCCTGCTACCAATAACATCACCGAGTATGAGGCTCTCCTGGCCTGATTGAAGCACGCTTACCTTCTGGGTGCGCACTACTTGAATATCATAGGAGACTCCCAGCTCGTTCTGCGGCAGCTTTTGTCCACTTACCGCACCCGTGACCCAAAGTTCAAGCCATATCAGGATTTGGTCACTCTTTTGGCTAGGCAGTTCCGCAAACTGATCTACATCCACACTCCTTGATCTCAGAATATCCTTGCTGATGCGCTAGCATCTCTTGCTTCCTCTTTATCCTTCCCTCTCAGTCTGAGCATTGAGACTATCATCGTCCAAAGGTTAGACGCTCCTGCTCTTCAGGATCCTTGGTACGACAACCTTAGGAAAATTGTAGAAGCAAGGGCTGAGAAGGGAGATTTGAAGGAAGTGTCTTTAGCAGAACTAGAAGAGATCTTGAAGGAGGAAGAATTGCCCTAGTATCATGAAATTGAGCTGTATTGCAGAGACGGATCGTTCCCAGAAGGGTCAAATGTTGAGCAGCGTAAGGCTATTAGAAGAGCCGCCTCGAAGTACACTATCATTGCTGGAGAATTGTACTGGTGTGCTCTCAATGGAATGCTCATGAGATGCTTAGATGATGATGAAGCTTGGAAGGTGGCTAAAGCGGCCCACTCCAGTGAGTGTGGAGGTCATGTCAATGGCCAGGCTCTAGTGAAGAAAATCCTTAGGCAGGATTATTATTGGCCTACTCTAGAGGAAGATTGCTCCCTCTATGTCCGGAGATGTCTTAAATGCCAACTCCATGCCGACAAAATCCATGCTCCTGCTTCATCTCTTCATCCTCTCTCAGCTCCTTGGCCATTCTCCATGTGGGCTTTCGACATTGTTGGCCCGTTCGGTGATCCCAACTCTCAAACCAAACAGAAATCCTTCATTCTCACCGCCACTGAGTACTTCACCAAGTGGGTTGAAGTGAAAGTGTACGCGGAAATCAAAGCTACCACGGTGTGCCGCTTCATCCTAAAGAATTTTATTTCACGATTCGGAGTACCAAGCAGCATCGTCACTAACAACGGACCCCAGTTCGTCTCTCAAGAGCTTCAGGACCTTTGTAAGAAGTCCAATATTGCATTGCATCATTCATCTCCATATTACCCTCAAGGTAACGGCCAAGCCGAGGCCCCTAACAAAACCCTTCTTAAAATCATAAAGAAAACATGTGAATCTCACAAATTTTCTGATTGGCCTGAAAGATTAGTGGAAGCTCTATGAGCTTACTGCACCTCCGTCCGTACTCCCACGGGGCAGACCCCCTATGCTCTCATTTATGGGATGCAGGCGATACTCCCATATGAGATCTTGATCCCTTCCCTAAGGGTATAGCTCGATAAGGAACTTAATCATGATGAATGTCGAGAGGCGTTACTCGTTCAGCTGGAACTCTTGGATGAGAAGAGGATGAATGCAGCCGATCACATGTCTATTTATCAAAAGAGAGTTTCGCGTTATTTTCAAAAGAAGGCAATCAAGCACAAATTGCAAGTAGGTGATATGATTTTGAAACGCAAATTCATTAGGTCCGGGGGTCCTAGGTCCAAATTGCAACCTAACTGGGAAGGGACGTTCGTCGTTAAGGAAGCTTATCCAGGGAATGCATATCGTCTAGATAACGTAAAAGGTGAGGAGCTGTCTCACCCCTGGAATGGGTTGTATCTTAAGCATTTTTTCCCATAGAGTCAGGCTAATGAACGCCCGGTAGCGAACTGTTCCTTTCCTCGATCACAAAAGAAAACTCCGAATTTGGCACTCACACACTTCACGACATCCCTGGCCAGGTTTCCAAGTTTTTGAAAACACCGTTTCTCCTTGGCCATGCTTGGGGGAAGTCAAAGTCCCTGTCAGTTTCTCTCTTCGGCTGAATCCAGGGACAAGAGGCGAATAAGGGGGTGATAACTAATCTAGACACCCTGATGAGAGGAGGTCTCAAATAGGGGTAATCCGTTATGACCTGATTCCATGAGAAAAAAGTAACACGCCAGAGAAAAAGAGAAAAGAAGGAGCAAAATAATGGTAAATAAGCAAAGTCCATCTCAAAAGACCATGAGCTCGAAACTTCAAGCTCCAAAAATATGAAACTAGGCATGGCAAGAGCGACAGTATATTTTCCCGCGGGACGTTATGAGCCCAGTCGTACGCGTGCCTAGAGTGGATGAAGGTTCGATGACGGACATAAAGCCCCAGCGCAACAGACTGAATCTTTGAAAGGGTTGTCATGAGAACGACTCAAGCCCTAAAACCTCTATACCTGGCCTATGCTTACCTCTCGAATTCCCTTTTTCTTTTTAGGATCAGACTGTACCCCGGGTATGGCCTCGGTAGAAGCACCGTTATGCAGATGGGCCCTAGCCAAAGGTTGTCACTTTAAAAGCACACCAATCTATGGAGATTCCTAGTGAGACAGGTAGGGCTCTCGTTGTCGGGATGGAATTGACCTTCAAAATTCAAAAAAATCAGATATTTCAAAACCAAAAAAATCAGATATTTAAAAAAAACAAAAAAATTAGATATTTTAAAAAACAAAAAAAAGTTCAAATATTTCAAAAACTCATAAAAATCAAATATTCAAAAATCCCAAAAATACCATCATCTTTGCATAATCATGCATTGCATTTTGCATTTTCTCATTACATTTTAGCCTATTTAATAAGGCTCCACCCCTTGACCAAATATCAAGAAATGGTCATTCTCTAACTTGTGGCAGGCAAGGGGTTGAGTCTGAGAACATATCTAACTTGATTTCTTGTTCAAGTGTGTACAGACACAGGTTTAATTCTCTCAAGGTTCAAAGCTTGCAGGATTCTCTATCCCTTGTCCCTTACGATCTATTATTAGATCGCTAATTTCTCGGACGGTCCAGTTAGGGACCGTTTTTTCTCCTGAAAGCCAAAACTCTCAGTTTCTCTGAGCGTCATCGCTCGCGGTCTTTAATTAGACCGTTAACTAGCTTCTCGCGGCCTATATGACGACCGCATGTCTCTCCCGAAAGCCAAAAGTCTCAATTTTTTCTGAGCGTTGCCTCTGGCGGTCTATCGTTAGGCCGTTATGTTCAGTTAACAGTCCTTCTATAGACCATTTATCAGACAGATAACTCTGTTTTGGGTATTGTTGTCCATTCATTCAACTTCATTCAAGCCTTTCATTGCACATATTTCAAATCAGTCTCCTTATTTCATCCAATCCAGTTCATTGAACATCATTCTATTGATCATTTTAAGTACATCAAGGTGTAAAGCTTAAATTACATTCAATTTTCCATCCGCGCGGGGCCGAATCTTGCATAATTCCTTCACGTAAGCACGGTACTCCTCTTCATCTTCTTTCACTTCTGCTTGCAGGGTGCGTACCCGACTGACCTCCCACATGGTCAGAGCGCTCCGGACTGCTCGCTCGTCCTCCTCAGTCCCAATCTTCCTAGCTTGAAGGGGAGGGAAGTGTGATAGTGCAGGAACCGTAGTATGGAGTAGCCCAATCTGGAGATAGCATCGATGCGGGTTGTAGATTGCCAGGGTAGTGTTCCCTACTAGCTGCAGGTCTAGGCCCGGTCGCCGAGATAATCTGAGGGTGGTGCCTTGAAGTGCTCTTGGTCGCATCGTGAACTTATCAATTGGCAAAGTGTTGAGGTAGAGGGGCCAATCATCCCGTGTTTTCTTGTCCGTCGTCCGGCACTCAACCTATGAAGAAAAACCAGATGCACCTCCTATAAAGGATAGATGATGGCTCCCGAATATGTGGCTAGCTGAAGGCATGTCCTCCTTTGGTAGAAACTTAAGTCTCACCCCCATCCAACACTCAAGGATGATCATTGACCCGAAGAGTGGTCCCCTAGGCAAGCTGAACTAAGACCTTCATATAGGTTGGAAAGGACCGCTTGAGAGATGGATAAACCCCGCCACAACCCACTGATAATGCTGAGATTTTGGATGTCCCGGACGTGGTCGATGGTAAAGAAAAGAAAGACCCCGCATAAGCAAATTGAGGTAGCTTTGGCTATGGCTTCAAATCTCTCGCTCTTCTTTTTACAATAAGCGGTGATCCATTAAGCCATGGGTATCAAATGAATATGGCATGGGCTGATCATGGTCCTAACATCCTTTGGGTTGTGAATGAAATCCCCTAATATGAGTGATGAATCTATGGGCTCCACCGTGTGACACACTAAGTCTTCATCCCCCACCTTGGTCTTAGGAAGGACTAGGTAGGTCTCTGTTGAGTCTCCTGGAGTGATTTTGATGATAACAAAACTCTGAGTGGAGGATTTATCTCGGCCCGTGTCTTAAGCCTCTATATACAAGCTTATGGGATTCAAGTTTTAACATATCAATCCTGTGGAAAACTCATAAGTTTTATTTGAATCAATGTGTTCCAAATTGAGTTAATTTTATATAACCAAACCCCAAAATGCATGATATAATCATTCACTTAAAGCCATTGTCATCTTGATCAAATTCTCTGGGCTGACAACTCAATTTTGCAGCTCCAGGCCATTCCGGTCGACCAGGACCATAGGCCCGGTCGACCAGTTTTTCCAGAGACGAAGGGTGGCAAGTTTTACAGGTTTCGGTCGACCAGGACCCCAGGACCGGTCGACCGGTTCTTCCAGAAACCAAAAGCTCCGGAAGTTAAAGGTTTCAGTCGACCGCTCTTGGAATTCCAGTCGACCGGAATTCCCGAAGCCCTCTTTTGTTGACTTTTGGTCCAAGCTCGAAAAGAGGGAGTTTCTCCCAATTGTTTAAACCCTTTGGTCTCAGTCTTGGAGTGAATTGTGGATCTGCTCTGGGGACTTGTCTCCTGACCTTCCAAGATCTATAAAAGATCTCTTTGGGGTCATAAACCCTAAGGCTTTTCAAGAGAAGAAGAAGGAGTGGCTGTCAAGGAGATGGGGCTGGTACTGTTCACGTGAACAGTGATCCGAGAGGAATTCTTCATCCAGGAGCTGAAGCTTTCAAGAGCAAATCTGCATCCAAATCAAGTGAAGATCAAGCCAAGAGAAATCTTCATTCAATACTATCTTCATCCACTAAGGGGGAGCCTGATCTATGTTTTCATTTCTTATTTATGTTCCTTCCATTCATGCTTGAGCTGATTCATGCTTCCCTTGTAATATTCAAGCACTCGTGTGTGTGGATCTAGAAAGATCCGTGTGTGTGTGTGTGTGTGTGTGTACTTCGTTGTCCATCATTGTTCTTGTGTGTCCGTGCTCTAGCACCTTCGTGAGAGTTCTATACTCCTCACGTGTGTGTGTGTGGTTGGTGTTCGTCTTGTAATCTTCTACAAGATAGTGTGTGAATCCTCACAGTGTGTGAGGGGTGGACGTAGGTTGCTATTGTTGCAGCCGAACCACCTAAAAATCATTGTCTACTGAATGGTTTGATCCATATCTTCTACCTCCATTCTCTTTAGCTCAGTTTTATATCGCATTATCATTTAGTTCTATTTTTTGATCTAGATTCATTAACCCTCTTACGGAAGTTCCCTAGTATATCAAAAGATAAATTCGGATCGACAAGGCTAGTCCGGTCAAGAAGAAAATATCTTGTGTGAGAGAATCCTTCGATTCCTGGACTCTACCTAGTACTAAGGAACGGTTGTATGAGTCTTTTTATCCAGACTCTCTTTATGCTTCGCTGTATCCCTTTTCGTTGGTTGCTTGATTTGTAAACATGCTTTCTTTTTATCTAGCTTTAGTTCATTAATTTTTAATACCCAATTCACCCCCCCTCTTGGGTGCCATTTAATCTCGGGACATCAATTGGTATCAGAGCTAAGGCTCTTTCTTTCACAGATCTAACGATCTAGAGTAAGATCCGGTTAAATGGCAAACAAAGGTATGATACCTGAGGGTCACTCCATCAACCGTCCTCCCTTCTTTGACGGTTCAAACTACGCGTACTGGAAAAATAGAATGCATGTTTTTCTGAGGGCTCAAGAGTACGAAGTTTGGAGAGTTGTGGACAAGGGTCCTCATAAACTCGGGACTGATGAAGAAAAATGGACACCAGAGGAAATTAAAAAATGCACTGCTAATTTCAATGCCATGAATATTATGCAATGTGCGATACACCCTAATGAATTCTCTCATGTTTCTATGTGCAGCTCAGCCAAAGAAATATGGGACAAGCTGCGACTCATATACGAGGGAGCTTCAGAGGTCAAAGAAACCAAGGCAAATCTCTTAGTCACTGATATGAGTTATTTAAGATGAAACTTGAAGAAACCATCTCCGAGATGTTTGCAAGGTTAACAGAGATCACAAATGGTCTCAAAAGTCTCGGGAATGAATACTCAAATTTTGACCTTGTGAGGAAGGTGTTAAGGTCCCTATCGTCGGCTTGGCACACAAAGGCCACGGTAATTGAAGACTCAAAGAACCTGTCAACTCTCACCTTGGACGAACTCATAGGGTCACTCATGACCTATGAGATAAATATAAAGAGGACAGTTGATGAAGACATCAAGAAGAAAAAGGTCATTGGACTGAAAGCTCATCACTCCGATGGTGAATTTCAAGAAGGTGAATCAAGTGACGGAAGTAATGAAGAGGAAGAATTGGCGATGATAACTCGCCAAGTGAGGAAATTTCAAGGAAGAAGAGAAATTTTCAGGGAAACTTCAGAAAGGGTCAAAGAAGGCCCATGCAAACCAAAGGCGAATCGAGCAAGCCAAGTAGCATCATATGCTATGAATGCAAGAAGCCTGGGCACATGAGTGGTGAATGTCCAGATCTGAAAAAGAAATTCAAGAAGGATAATTTCAAGAAACCCAAAGCCATGGTCGCCACTTGGAGCGACGAAGAAGATGAACCATCTGATGAAGAGATTCAAGAACTTGTGGAAAGCTTGTGCCTCATGGCACATGAAGATGAATCTACATATGTAAATTCTGACCCTGATTTTATTTCCAATGAACAATGGGAATCTGAATATGAAAAGTTGTACACTAAATACAAGAAAATCAGATCTGAAAATAAAACTCCCAAAAAGAAACTTGATGACTTGTCACGTGAAGATATCTTTATCAAATTTGAGAAACTGGAACAGGAATGGTTTGAGGCTACGGATGAAAAAGAAAGTCTGTTGCAAATAATTTTAGACTGTGATAAAACCAAAGAGGAACTATCGTGCAAAATAGTTGAAATGGATAAAGCATGTGAAAAGATCAAAATTGAAGAACAAATTCTGAAATCCACAAACTCAGAACTTGAAGAAAAGGCTGTGAGTTTAGAAAAAGAAGCGGCTGATCTTCAGTTCACATTGTCAAGATTTTTTAAGGGCAAGCAAAATCTAGAAAATTTGTTGGGAGTTAAAGTCAATTTTTAAAAAGAAGATCTCGGATACACTCTTCAAAACCAAAAATCGTTTGAGCATAAGATCACCACATCCTTTGTTCATGAAAAAGATAAAAACCATGCTTCCTGTTCCAAGCCTGAACCAAAACATGCTCAACCCAAACCACGACAGTTTCAAAGAAAGTTTGCACCTGTTAACTGTTATCATTGTGGTAGATTTGGTCATGCTATTGTAAATTATTGGTTCAGACAAAATCCACCTAGAAATCATGTTTTTTGGACCAAGAAGAGATATACCTGTTGACACCCATTTTTTACCGACAAGTTGAGTCATTTCTCTTACTCCCATTTATTGATGTCTCGAGTTGTCCATCACTCATTGGGCTATTTTCTGACACGTTCTAGGCCAATTTTATGGGTGGACTCCCTCCCTGGCTAGGTCCGAGTTGATTCAGGGCTTAATGGGCCTTGGTTTTGGCTGATTGAGCTTTTCTATGAATTTCAAGTGCCCATGTGCATGTGCGGTCAATCTTCAGCCGCATAATCATATGTGCGGTTGATAATGGGCCATTCATATATTTATGGGATATTTAGCTAATTTTTTGAATTATCACCAACAAGCATATATACGGCCTAGCCATAGCCGCATACGACCATTGTGCGGTACCTCCTAAGCCGTCTCTCTCTCAAAAGTCCTAACGTCGCTGGTTTTCAGATAATTATCTAATCTATTTTGATTTATCACCGACAAGGCATGTGCGGTTTCTTCTTGGCCGCTCTTGTAGATGTACGGCCTACCAACAGCCGTTCATCTGTGAGAGTCCAACGGTGAGGTTTTCGGTCATCTTGATGGATAGTTAGATAATATTTATGATTTATTTGAATTTCCACCGACAGAGTTGGACGGCCTAGGAGATGGCTGCTCATCCCATTGGGTGGTCTATCGTGAGACCGTTCATCATCTCGATTCCTGAGAATTTTAAGGGTTTTCTCTCTCTATCCGTGGTTTTATCCCTAACTTCTCTGGTCTTTTTCTCCGCAGATAATGAATCATTTTGAGTGCCATTTCTTCCAGATGAAAGATAATTGAATTATCTTCATCTTTTATTTGATAATCTACACCTAAAAATGGATAAAAACCCTAATTTTGAGTTAGGACTTTAGGTGCTCTATAAATAGACCCTAAAGCCAAGTTTCGAAAGGGGGGAGATTTCAAGGTCACGGCGAAGCCCTGCCGGGTTATAGAGTCACCTACAACCAGGGAGGGAGGCCTTTTACGTCCATACAGGCCTCTGGTTCAGAGAGTATCTTATTATTTTGTGTCTTTAGTTCATTAGTTCATTGCTCTCTTTTGTTTGCATGCGTCATTTTCTCCACGTTTCTTCCACATTTTTGTCATTCTCATGCATCATTCACACATCCTCCCACGTTTTTGGTGCCCCTAGGGGTTTAAAACCCCCCAGGTATCCCCCATTCCATTTAGTTATATTTATTCCTTTCCGTTCTAGCACTTACTACACTTTGTAGTTCTGATATTGCGTTTCCTTTTGTATTCTACACTCTGTTTCGCAGGTCAGCAACACACTAACGCGAGGCCCATCCTTTCTGGCCAACCGGAAAGGGTGGAGGTTGGACCCTTATAACTTCTGGCATGGTGGTCTTGTGCGGCTTCTTCAGGACCGTTCAGTGAGACGTACGGCCTAGTATCAACCGTTCTTCCTCCTCCTGTGGTCACCATCAAGCCGTTCAACCCTCCATCCATCTTCATCCCGCGTTCCACCCCAGCGCTGACGAGCGGCCTATCGTGAGACCGCGCGTACCTACAGGCGGTCCATAAGGAGCCGTTCAACGCGTCAGTGCTGGTTTTAAGGCGAGTACCTCCCCCTTTCCAAGGTACGGCGTGTTCATCACGTTCGGCATCTTGGTGGCAATCACACAAGTTTATATGCTTCTGTCTCCCTCTACCGTCCATATATTTCTCATATTGATTTAGTAGAAAGGGATGGAAGAGATCTTTTAAGCCGGAAAGGAAGGTAAGAAAAACACATCTACACCCATTTTTTGGCGATCACGGTGGGACACCTAGTGCCCATTGTGTTAGTGACTTGCTGACCTTCTCTTTTGCTTTGTTAGTCCTTTTTCTTGAAGTGGTTTCAGGTTGATCTTTGCTGGTCACGTTCTCTATCCTCTGGAACTTGTACGGTCCTTCTTGAGCCATCCAAATCTTGTGCGGCCGTAAATCCATTGTTCTTCTCTACGAACAGTGTTGTTCCTTCTGTCATCCTGCTGCCTCCAACGGTCGTCTACTACCCGTGCATAGTTCCTGCGGCTTGACATAGGCCGCTCATCCGTTTGGCAAAGGTATGTCTCTGTCTACACGCTGTTGGCTTCGCTGATATTCTGCGGTTGCTGCAGGTCCGTTCTAGTACTCATGCGGCTGTCAGTAGACCGCCCATCCTGGTACACTTCTGATCACTGTCTTCTTTCATTCTATCATTTTCTGATTTTCTTGATTGCTTTGTCATTACTCCCTAGTCTGCACGGTCGTTTACATGCCGTCCTTGCTCCCTGAGAGGTCTTCATCAGACCGTTCTTTTTCTGCTACAGTGCACCCGTGCTTCACTTTGATTGCCATGTTATTTGACTTTCATGACATTTGGTGTTGATTATTGATCTCCCCCATGTTCTTATATCATTGTTGCATACTTGTTTTCATTTCTTGCATATTTGTTTGATTATTGATTGCTAGCTGCTAGGCTAGACTTTGCATGCGCTCCGGTGCACATAGGATTCATGCATTTCATTCACCTCTAGTTGCATTCCTACCGAGGTAGGGTTTCCTCCCACCTCCATACTCCTTGGAGCCGACTACGGGACCTTGCCGAGGACCTCCGTAAGTCCCTGTGAGCCTTGGATTCCCACACGGATGCCGGGTAGGTTGTACCGTACCACCCCCCAGTCTAGGGTCTGCATTCATGAGAGAGAGAGAGTCCCTTAGAGTCTGCCAGTTTCACGTCCCCCACCCTGGTTAGGTACCTTATGGTTGAGTGAATTCACATTTTAATTAATCCACTAAGGTCTTAAAGAGGAACTTATAAAGTCTTTGTGCATCATTTATAACTGGGTAGTCAATTGGATGATTCTTTTCTCACCTCTCCCCTCCATTGTGTGTTGCGGTATTCATCATTCACCTCATTTTGTCAGATTAGGCTCATTTGGTTTAGTTCATCTTTGTGTGTCTCCATTTAGTTGCATTTGTCCTAGGCTTGTTTCTATCCTTGTATTCCTTTGAAATTCTTGACTGTATAAAATCTCCACTCTCTCCATGGAGCATTTTTCCCATGTACCTTATTCCTATCCCTCTCCATCTTTTTATCCCCGTGTGGATTCCTCTTCCCATGTGGGCCCATCTCCTTATTCCTCCACTGGACCCTATCCGTTTAACGGGCCTTCTTGTCCCACCCATGCTGCTGCTAGCCCAATCAATTCTCATCCCCACATACATAATCCTTCCAGGCCCATGCATTCTTACATTCCCGAAACGGGCTTGTCTTCACCTCAGGTTGGATCCCCTTATTTGGCCCATCAACATTATCCTGGTTTAAATTCATCCTATCTTGCTCAGGCTGGCCCATATCCTTCTCGGACTCTTCCTACCGAGGAGATGGTCGCTCAGGCCCAACGCCAGCATGATGAATTACAACGTCAAATCAATCCCCGAACTTCTTTAAATGTCCCATTTGCATTCCAGGGTCATCAACTCCCACCACGTTCACAGATCCCCGTATATCGTCGCTATGGTGGAATTGGTGACCCCTACGTCCATTTAAACGATTTCTTATATGAGTCAGCCCAGTTCCAGCATGATCAACGCTTGGTGGCCTATTTGTTTGGCCTATCTTTAGAGGGCTCGGCCAAGGATTGGTTCTTCACGTTACCACAAGAGCAGATGATGAATTTTAAAGTTATACAAGAAAGATTTATTCAGCAGTACCAGGACCAGGTTGGGCCCAGATATTCTATGGTTGATCTAGCACAAGAGAAGATGAAGCCCGACGAGGAATTTTCCACATTTGCCGACTGCTGGCGTCGCCTGGCCATGCAAGTCCTGGGGCATATTCCGGAGCGAGAGCAGATCAAAATGGTTATTTCTAATGCAACGCCCAAGCTCAGGTGCATCTTAGCCCTGAACGATATCACTTCCTGGCAATAGCTTTACAGTTGAGCCCGCTTCGTTAGCCAACAACTCCTAGTTTCCTTTGACCACGAGTCTCCCCCACCTTCGCCTTCCGCATACACTTTCCCTCCGCCATCCTCCACTACTTATTCTTCACTACCTACCCCTCCACGAGTCGGCCTTCCGCTCCCACACACCCATATGCCTCCGCATATCAGCCCTCCACAAGTCAACCCTCCGCTGTTTTATTTCCCCACACCTCTCCACTTCCGACCAAGGAAGCATCACATCCTGAGTGGGTGGATGTCGTCCATTATATTCCCACTCCCTCCACGCCTCCACATCATTCTAGCCCTCCGCCTTCACCTACGCAATTCCCCTTGCCTACACAACCTCCGCTACCATCCCCACTACCTTCTCATACCCCTCGGCACCTACCTTGCCCGAAGCAGGCTCCTCACTCTCCGTTGCCAGAATCTCTTACAGATGTTTTCAGGGCTTTGATGGCCACCCATGTGTTGCAACTCCCTCCGGTTATGCCTTGCCGACCCGCGGTCGGGAACTTGATCCATTTCTGTGAATTCCATCATCAACAGGGCATTTGATTGAGGACTACCCTGAATTCCGGGAACTTATTTACAGCTTGGAAGACAAGAAGATGGTTGACTGGGTAGTTATGCACAAAGTTATTTCAGATTTCAGCAGCAAGCAACAGTAGCGGCAGCAGCAAGTGCCGCCTAGGCAGCCGTCTCCGCTTCAAGACCAGGGGCATCCCTGTGATTCTTCAGTTGATAAAGCACCCGCTCCGTTATTTATCCACTCACCTACCCCCTCACCTTCACCGTCTCCTACTCAACCTCCATGGCCTCCACAAACCCAAGCCTCTGCTCAGGTCAGTACAAACTCTTCTCCTTCCCCCTCCATTTCCACCACCGCTTCTACTGCCAACGCCGCTCGACGTGTTGTACCGACACGTCGGAGATGGGCGCCACGACCTGCCACCTCTTCTACCTCGCCACCACCTTCTCAACCCCCATCTTCGCTACCTCCATTGGCCACATCTCCATCATCGCCTTCTCCATTATTCCCGTTATCGTCACCACCACCGTCTTCATTGCCTCCTCTCACAACGATCCATGTTCCGTCACCTTCACAACCATCCCCACTGCCGATGCCGCTCCCTTCACCATCATCGTCCGAGCCTGAGCAAGCTACCCCTACGCCCACACCCCCACCATTGCCTTCGTCTCCACCCACGCCACCATCTTCACCTTTGCCTTCTCCTACACCTCCACCCTTCAAACCTTTACCCCCACCAGAGCCCATCATCGCCGTTATCTCTCCGCCGCTCGCATTGCCTTCACCCCCATCTTCCAAGCCTTCTTCACCCCTCTCTCCACCTATCTCCACCCCACGGAGCGGGTGCTTGCTACCTTTAGTGCCCCTCGGGTCTAGTCCCCAGGGAGATAAAGAGCCGAGCCAAGCTTGGATTATGCATTACAAGCTTCAAGATTTCATTTGCCGCGTGCCGGTCCGAGTCCTGGTCCCTGGCTATTCTAGGGATAATGAGCCCGCACTTGCTATGAAGACGGTTGCTGAGAAGAGTTCCTTAGCACTGGTGCCAGTTTTTTCAAAAGCGAGGTCAGTGACAATCTCTTTGCTCGCTGGGGAGTTCACTGTTGATGTTGTTATCACCTCTCGCTTGATTGCTATTCAGTTCACTGGCCCAGAAGAGTTTTCCACACGGATGGTGCTAACCCACACGGCCGTCGAAAGTTTAATGAATTCAGCATTCAAGGGGCAATTGGTCGTGCCTTCGAGATTGACCAGGGGCATTCTACATTTTTTGTCTCATCTCCCTCGGCTTATTGGTGAGGCGGCCACGTCAATGCCGCGCATCACCCTCCCTCAATTCCGTCCTGCGCTTCTAGCAAGGGAGTTATGCTTCATGCCCAACTACCGAGTGAAGATGCCAAAGCTTCATGTTCTAGTGCCGAATGACAAAACTCCACTGCTTCCTGATGTTCATCCCAAGGAGTTGACTGTTCTGGAATGTCCTTCTATGGTTAGCACCGCACAGCTAGGGGCAACTGTCCCGATGAAGTTGCATACTCATGACCGGGCCAGGCCGTCTGCCAGATGGGCCCGTTGTTTGAGAAAACATTGCAAGACAAGAAGCCCGAAGGCCCGAGTCCACGTCAGGCAGAATTGTTGCAAGCAAATTTCTGCCAAGAAGAGGCGGCGACATAAGTTCGAGGGCCATCAGTTGTGCATTCGGGGGCCTACTCCACCTCCTTCTTCTGTCTCTTTATCTCTCTTTCAGTCGTCTTTTCTGTTGCTCAGTTCTTATCCTTGGGTGGTGTACCTTCCACCACCTGACTACATTTCTACCATCTTCTCAAGTCCTCACCATTTTAGGTCTCGGCCTACATCCTTCTCTTCCCCTGATCTAGGGGCATCTTCTAGTTTTCTTCCCCGAGTACGTCCGGATTCCGCTTCTCATCCTTTTCCTCCGACCTTGTTGGGGGCTCCTCATGCTCGTTCCCCGACCATGTCGGGTGATTACCCTTTTCTTTCCCCGACCCTGTCGAGTGATTCTCACTCTTTTTCCTCGACCCTGTCGAGTGTTTATCATTTTCTTTCCCCGACCCTGTCGGGTGATTCTCATTCTCCTTCCCCGACCCTGTCGGGTGAGTCTAATTCCTTTTCTCTGACCACGTCGGATGATCACTCCTCTTCTCCCTTATCTTTGCCACAATCTTTTTATGGTTCGTCTATTCTGTCTGTCTCACCCTTTCAGGGTCATCACCCTTTTTCTTACTATTTTTAAGGCTTTAGTCCGCCTTGATCTCAGTTAATCTCTGTTTATTCTGTATCTAGTTCCTTGTTATCAGGGCCTCTGTGCCTTAACGAGGGAGTTCTAGCCCTCATCTCTCTTCCTTTTTATCTTTTTTTTGTCCACTTTGATGTCTGCCGCTCCTCCATATCAAGGAATCTCTACAGTTTGCTATCCTCTCCATTTTGTCCTGGCAAGCAAGGAAAACAAAGCTACTCGCGCTCCTCAAAGCTCGATGATCGAGATCGCTTCAGGACGCCACTTTTTCCACGCCATAGATTTGCAAAGTTATCTTTATTTTGTGCAAGAAATATGATGTCATTGCTAATATTTCTATTTAGTCTTGCACGTGCTTATAATGCTATTCCTCAACATGGTTAAGTGGCTTTTAGAAATTTGCATATTTTAATTAAAATGAGTCACTTCTGCAGCATCTTAGGCTGGTGATAGCTCCGCGCTATGAGTCTAGTTCCTTTCCCTGATTGTTGAGGGTGACCTTTGAGTACGGGTTTTTCACACACTACACGGCGAGCCATAGCCGATCTCTCTAATGCAACATCGTTGCTTCTTTGGCCATACCATGGGTATCCACAAAGGCCTTTTCTCTTCTCTACTCGGCCAAGTGCAGGGGCAAGAGATCGACGGACGAAATAACCAACCTAGGCATTCTCCGATACGAGAGAGGTTTCAAATAGGGGCAGTCTTGAAAGAAAAGAAAGGAAAAAAGAAATGAGTGAAAAACACCATGAAAAATGCCCCTGATCCTAGTAATCGGGCATGCTTCTCCTTACAAGAGTTGAGGTTCGCGTAAAACGGTGAAGGGTGGTGTAGCATCATGAGTGTATCAAAATCAAAAGTGAGCATTATTTCAATATCTGGCCGATAAGGGCTATGCAAAATTATGGTTGAAGACTCAAAGCCCCAGCGCAACAGACCTACTCTTTGAGGGGTAGTGCCCTGAAAGGAAGTCAAGTCATGATATCTCTCATCCTGCATAAAGCTTGTCTCCAATTTTTCTTCTGCTTCTCCCTCTTAGGCTGGGTTGTATCCCGGGTATGGCCTTAGTAGGGGCACCGCTCTTTAGATACGGTTGGTTGTGGTAAGCCACCCTCGCATGCACGCCCTGCTCAAGGGAAGTCTTTAATGAGAGGGGAGGGACGGCGATCCCTGGCCAGTAGTTTGAGCCCGTCTTTAGGTGCTGCGGATTGCTATGTCAAAATCCAAAAAAATCAAATATTATCAAAAATCTAAAAAATCAAATACTTCAAAATCTAAAAAAATCAAATATTGTCAAAAATCTAAAAAAATTAAATACTTCAAAATTTCAAACAAAAATCAAATATTGTCAAAAATCTAAAAAATCAAATACTTCAAAATTTCAAACAAAAATCAAATATTGTCAAAAATCTAAAAAAATCAAATACTTCAAAATTTCAAACAAAAACCAAATATTGTCAAAAATCTAAAAAAATCAAATACTTCAAACTTTTAAACAAAAATCAAATATTTCAAAAAAAACCTAAAAAATCAAATATTTCAAAAAAAATCTCGAAAAATGATATATTATTAAAAATCTAAAAAAATCAGAAAATTATAAAAATCTAAAAATATGTCTTTTATTTTTATGCATTTTTTTATCTTGAGGACAGATACGTAATATGTTTTCTAAGTGTGCAGGTTGCAAGTACTCTGGCATTCCTTGCTATATCTTTGTGCTCTGCCTCCTGTTCACATTTTTGATCTGTTCTTTCCTTCTTCGATCCAATCTCTCGATCTATTCTGAAGCTTGTGTCCTTCTTAGTTTTTAAAGATCATATCTTTATGAAAGGGCCTTCGCCTCACGATTATGAACCTGGCGGTTCTGCTTCATTCCAATCTTGGGTTTTGATTGAAGGACGTATTTGTCATGTCTTTTATCTCGCCGTGTCCTTGTCTCGTGTCTATGTCCCACTGTGTCGTCCCACACTTGTTGTTTTGTCCCTCACCACATGTTGTTGGTTGTCTTGCACATGTTGATAGTCGTCCCTCTATGTTCTGTGTGTTGTCCCAACCGTGTTGTTATCCGTCATGTTCTTGTCACAACCGTGTGTTGTCCCGCCGTGTTGTTATCTTGTCACACTGTGTTCATGCATGCATGTTATTTGTTCATGCCATTGCATATGTGGTCGTTTGCCTTTGTTATGTTATGTTGATCATCATGTTATGTCATGTTGTTTGTCGTTCAGTTAATCGTTATGTTATCTACGCTATGCTTGTTCATTTGTCTTATGCATGAAAATCCATAAAAATCTGAAAATGAAAATCCAAAAACATGTCGTTTCACCTGCACAGGTAAGTCAGGTATGGCTTTCTATCCCTACATCCCTTATTGCATTACTATATGGTATTATGTTATATTATCTCGAGAACCAGTTGGTTATCTACGTGTTCCAGGATCTGATGTTCCCCTTTAACAAAAACGATGATGATCCAGGTTCACGTGTTTAATCTCCGGATAAGCCGTTGGGTTGGGAAAGCCTGGGGAGGATGGTTCTATCCAGAACGCTGTGGTTGCGGATAGTGTCTTGACTCTGAATCTCCCAATCTGGTAATATTATTCTCGAGTATTTTATATTTTAATCTTTCTTCGCATTTGTTTTAACGATTTCTTTTATTTTTAGCCCAACATGCATCATACACATCTTTTTGAGCATTCATGACCCATGGTTTGTTTGAATAATGTCCCACCAGTGATGGATAGATGTGCGTTCAATGTTTGGTAAGAGGAATAATTCCACTCTTAATTGGAAGGTTCTCTTTGGTCAATTCGCTTGGTTTGGTTGATTAAGAGGTCCCCGTCTGGAGTTTTAGTCCATTTTTTTTTACTTTTTCGCTGCTTATTCCGGTCTCCTCATTGGTTCGCGGGATTGTGTTGTTGTGTCCCTGTGGTTTTGATGATTGGCTTTGATGTGAGTTAATCTTTTGATGATTGGTTTTGATGTGAGTTAATCACTGTGAGTCATCTTGCTGTGTGAGTCATCATGCTGTTATTCAGTCATTTTCTGATCATAATGCAGTCTCTCATATGTTCAGTTAATTTGCTGTTCAGTCAGTTCATCAGATCATGAAGCATTGCATTATATGTTCAGTCATGTTATCTGCTGCATAAATATTTCACATGCATTATTTGTTCAAGTGTAAACTCTGTCAGCATTGTCAGGACTGAAGTGGGTCGACCCCCCTAGACTATCAATGTCTGTACACTGCCAGCACACACGTTCAGAATCTCTACATGTGAAGTCTACACATCGACTGTTCATGCAAAGTCTAGACATTTGATCAAGTTTGTACATTGGTCTTGGCATATGCATTCATAAAGTACATACACTCAATTGAAGTCTATACATTGGTCTTCATATTCGAAGTCCATACATCAGTCTTCATATTTGAAGTCTGTACATTGGGCTTCATATTGGAAGTCTAGACATTGGTCTTCACCTGAAGTCTGTACAGCCATTCTCTTATCAAAGTCCATACATCCTTCTGTTGGAATTCCAAGTCCATAGATCGGACTGTTTGAGCAAAGTTTGTACAGCGTGTCACTCACGTTAGAAGTCTATACATTGGCGTTGGTCATCCAAGTCTGTACATCGCTTGGCGCTCACCAAGTCTGTACATCCTCCGCCAAGCTTTCCAAGTCTGTACAGCCAAAGTCTGCACATCCTGTTCAGCTGAAGTCTGTACATCAGACTATTTCATCAGCAAGTCTGTACATCGGACTGTGTCAAGTGAAGTCTGTACAGACATGGTGTTTGCATTCAAAGTCCATACATTGGACTGTAGCATGCACGAAGCTAAGTCCATACTTTGATGCACTATAGATAGCCTGAGGTGTAGTCTGTACAGCCATTGCCTTCATATAGGAAGTCTGTACATCTTACTGCACTGTAGCTTTCACAAAACCAAGTCTATACATCGTGAAAGTCTGTACACTCCTCTTGGCCTTAGCATCTGTTTTGAAGTCCATACATTTCTTCAGTTCAAGTCTGTACAATGGACTTATAGGTAAAGTCTATACATCCTTCAGCTGGAACTGTGCAAGTCTGTACATCGTTGCTTGCCAAAGTCTATACATTGGCATCTGTTCCTACGTTGCACTTCCAAGTCTGCACATTGGGTTCTTTACCTTCGTTCAGCTTTGAAAGTCTGCACATTAGGAGCTTTACCGACGTTGCCTTGCCAAAGTCTACACACTGTGAATCTTCAAGTCTGTACAGACTTCGCCTTATTTCAAGTCTGTACATCGTCCAGCTCTTTGGCAAAGTCTACAATTCTTAAAGTCTGTACATCCGTTAGGCTTGCTCATGCATTGTTCTTCTGAAGTCTGTACAACCTTGGCTTCTGCCTCATAGTCTGTAAATTTGTTTCAAAGGCGAACTCTATACATTGTGCATCCTTGGGTTAAAGTCCATTCATTGGAAGTCTGCACAGAGTTTCTCTTGGCTTTAAGATGAAGTCTGAACATTGCATAGTCTGTACATTGCTTCTTCAGTCTGCCTCGGCCAAGTCCATACATTGCTTGCTTAGCAGATTGTGAAGTCTATACATCGGTTGTTCAGCAGCAGACTGCTCAAGTCCATACATTGGCTGCATCATATGCATTGAAGTCTGCACATTGCTGAATGCTCTTCAAGTGTGCATATTCGTTCTAAGGCATAGTCTATACATTGCATTGCATTGCATTCATCAGTTGTGAAGTCTGTACATCGAGTCAAAGTCTGCACATTGCATTCTCTTCAGCAAGTATGTACAGCGAGTGCCTTCTCATCTGAAGTCTGAACATTGCATCTGCATTCACAATGTCTTCACACCTGAAGTCTATACAATGCACACTTGCTTTCTTGCATAAAGTCCATACACTGCACTTGGCTTGTGTTCTTCACACCAAGTATGTACAACCTGTGCTCGCAGCAGTCAAGTCTACACATTACGTTGGTGGCAAGTCTATACATTGGGCTATAGCTTGCTTGAAGTGAAGTCTACACATTGATTCACTGTTCATGCCTTCACTCAAAGTCTGTACAGCCATTCCTTGAGTTCAAGTCTGTACAATGCTGCATCATATAGAAAGTCTATACATCGTGATGTCTTCACATTGGTTGTTGATTGAAGTCTGTACATCGGGCATCTTCTAAGTAAAGTCTATACAGGCTTCTGCTTGTCAAAGTCTGTACATTGGTCTTAGACTCCAAAGTCTATAGAGTCTGTATCTGCATTGTATTGCATGCATCATGGTTGAAGTCTATACACTGGAGTCGTCAGCTGCAGGGACAGGATGTCTGTACTTTGGGTGCTCATGCATTGCTCTCATCGTAGTCTATACATCCGATAGGCTTGTTATAAGTCTGTACATCGAGGACGCTTGAAGGCTTTCAAGTGTATACACTCTACACACTTGGTCAACTAATGCATTTAACTTCAAGTCTATACACTGAGCTCGCATGAAGACTCAAAGTCTATACACTCACTCAGTGTTTACACTTGCTCATTTGCTGCTTATAAAGTCTATACACTACATTTTACAGTATGAGTTATAAAGTCTATACACTGTCTTCAGTTGATTTTGTTAATCGACTGAACTCCTCATTTGTCTTGCAGGTGTCAGGCACGTGATCCAAGGAGCTGAGATGCTGACATGTGGGAGAGTCGATTGGGCGGGAGCTGTGGAGACCACACGCCCTAGCTGCTACTGTTGCTGATATAAATAGAAAGCTTCGTCTTTAGATGCAGAGTGATCGAAGTAGAAGGACTGAAGCCCTGAGCAGAAGTAAGAAGAAATGGAAGAAGAGTGAGCCGGCAGAAGAAAAAGGGTTACAGAGAAGAAGGAGAGAACAACGTGAGAGAAAAGGAGAGCAGAGGAGAAAGAAAGAGAGATAGAGAGAGAGAGAGAGTTCGTGGAGAAGAAGGAAGAAGCTACTGAAGATCTGTCTACTGGACCGTGGATCAAATCCAGGCCAGTCAGCTCCATGAGAGCTACATCTGATGTTCTTTCATTTACAGCTTGTGTTTACTGTGTTATTTTCGTTTCTTATTTTTCCCTTTTATTTGATCTGATTTACTGTGTTCTTCCGATCCTCTGGACTGAGGTCGGGTTCCTCCTGTTGGTTCAGGAGAAGGGAGATCTGATCTCCGGGTTGCAAGTGACAGGTTGTTACTTGTGGGTTCCCTCTGGTTAGAGGAAGGGAGGCTCGTCCTCCAGTTCTGGGCTTGTGGTTGCAAGTCCAGGGGTCCCTCCTGGTCTGGAGGAAGAGAGGTCTTTGACCTCTGGTTTCCAAGTGGCTGGGAGTCACTTGGGGTGTCCCTCCGGTTGGGAGGAAGAGGGGAGGCTGTTCCCATGGTCAAGCTGTGTGGCAGCAAGTGTTCGCAGACTGAGTCTGCTTGTTTCTAGCGTTGGCTAGTGAAGCCTCACTCCGGTTGGGAGTGAGGGGTGGATGCAGGTCTTGGTGACCGAACCACCTAAAAATCTACTGTGTAGTGGTTTTGCTTTGTGCGTTTGTTCCTTGCCTTCTACCTCCCATTCACAGGTTATGCATGCATGGTTAGTTGTGTTATCTTGGATTGTTTGTATTGTTCCTATCTGCAGTAACCTTGAGCATTATATTATGCTAGGTGTGTTTGGGTTGCCTAGTTCTGTCTGCATTTCTGGTTTGATCAGGTGGCTGCATTGTTGCAGTCCAACTGATTGATTATGTGTTATCTTATCATCTCATCTTGCAGAGCTCATTAGTTTTTATTCCGCATATCTGAGCTTTAGAGTTTTAATTTGGGCATAATTTCTGAAGGGGATACATTCCCCCCCTCTATATCCGGGCCTAGCACCCTAACAATTGGTATCAGAGCAGTGTCTGCATACAAGGTCCAGTGACCTGCAGATCCGATCTTGCAGTCTTCGGTGCTAATTTATTTTTAGTGCATCAATATTCCTGTTGCATTAATCTGATTTGTTTTCAATGACTCATCCACCCGTCTTTAGTGGTTCTGATTTCAGTCAGTGGCACAGTGCTTTACGTGCTTATGTTAAATCTGTTGATCCAGATCTGTGGAAATTAATTTCACAAGGTCCTCACACATTACCAACGAAAGTATCCAAATGGACCGACAGACACAGATCAAAGGATGTAGAAAATCAGAAAGCCTTTAATCTGATGAAAGCAGCTACTGACAGAGCCTTATGGTCTTGCCTTCATGATTGTAGGTCTGCTAAAGACATTCTGGATATACTGAAGCGAACTCAGAAGAGAATTGAGGACACATCAGAAGCAATCAAAGTGGCAGCCAAAATGAAGAAGATGATGATGATGAGGTAAATCTCTTCGAGAATTTTTCTCTTGATGATTGGGAGAATGCATATGCTGAATTGTTAGAGTCACATGAGAGCTTAAGAAAACAGTATAAAAAGTTGAAGAAGGGTACTGGGATAGATAGTTCTAGCTCTCCATGTGAAAACTGTTCAAGTACGAAGCAATTTCATGATGCATGTCTGTCTGATAATCATATGTATAAAAATCAGAATGCAAAACTGAAGAAGGAACTTGAATGTGCTTACTCTGAACTAAACAAGCTAAAATCTGAAGATGACTCTCTCAGAAGACTCTCCAAAGAAGATGAAGAAAAATCAGAGAAACTTAAACAGGAGAACAAATTGCTGATTGAAAAACTTAATGCCATAAAGTCTGTAAACATAGAATTACAGAAAGATCTTGAAAAATAGCAAAAAGATATGAAGGAAATTGAAAATGGAAGAAAGTATGAAGTCAATTCAGAAGATCAGCTTTTAATAAATGAATTGGTTCAAAATGATAAACTTAAGGAAGAAAATGAGAAGTTAAGAATGCTGAACTTCACCATGTCTGAGAGACTTCTAGCTTTAGAAAGAGGTAAAAGTGTTTGCGTTGAAGATTCTGATAAACTGAGCAATCTGGAACAGGAACTTGAAAAATACAAAATTGCTAACAATGTGTTAACTGAATGTGTGAATTACAGTGAGCAAGAAATTGCCAGTTACGAGTTACATATTTCCTCTTTAGAAAATGAAATTCAGGATTTGAGAACATCTATGTCAAAGTTTGTGAGTGGACAAGAGAATCTGGACAGGTTGTTAGGAGTTAAGGTCAATACTCAAAAGGAAGGGTTAGGCTACAACAATGTCAATAAAAAGGCTTTCAAAAATAAGCTAATGACATCTTTTATCAAAGCATCAGATGTAGCCACAACCTCAGAAAATAAACAACCAAATGTTCAGAAGAATCAGAAACAAACTGGAAAAATGGAAAAGGTCAGTCATGTGAAGAAAGGAGTGAATCACATTGAAAAAATGCATGCTGTACATCACTCGAACTTTCCTGCCACCAAGAAAAAGACTGATTTTAAATATGTTGAGAAAGTTCAATCTGTGCTTGACATGAATACACATACACATGCACATAAAAACAAGAATTCATGTCATTACTGTGGTAGGGTTGGCCACATTATGGATAATTGCTTCATTCTGAAACAAGACAACAAAAAGCATGCTAGGAAACATGTCTCTGCTCAGAACAAAAAGAAAACTGAATGCTATCACTGTGGCAAATTGGGCCACAGGGCCATTGAATGCTGGCATGCTTAGGGTAGACAATTCAATTCTAAAACTGTTAAACTCCCTGCAAATGGAAATACTTTTGGAAGAAATGTTTTTAGAAGCAAGCACAATGAGTGCTTCAAATATGGGAACTATGGCCACACAGTCAAGGACTGTTGCCACATTCAGAAGAATTCTTTTAACCCCCATGTTATTAAATTCTCTGCCAGAAAATCTGTGAACTTTTCATGCTATAACTGTGGGAAGCCAGGCCATAGAGCTGCTGAATGTTGGCTGGCCGGTTTTAGTAAACAGAATTTTAATTCTGTCAACAACAAAAAGTTTCATGCATATGCACATGGATTTCATGCTAACAAGAATGTGCATAGATCAAATCTGAAACCTAATGCATCTTACTATCATTATAGTAAACAGAACTCTCTCTCTGCCAATGAACTTCATGACAACAGTAATGTGCATAAGAGGAATTTGAAATCTGCTAATTCATGCCATTGCTGTGGACAAATTGGTCATTCAATGAAAAATTGCTACTTGATGAAATCTGATGACCATGCTGCTAGAAAATTGTTTAGAACACCTACCAAAGGTGTCACTGCTAATCCAGGACCCAAGTTTTCTTGGGTACCTGCTGCATCAAAATGATGTGTTTGTTGCAGGTGTGCCTTGGAATGGAATAAAAGGGGGTTAATAATCCAAGGCACTCAAGAATGAAAACCCCTTCTGAACTGTTCAGGTAAATTCTCTGTATTTCCTATTTTGAAATTCATTGCATATCTGATTTGATGTACTCTTGCATATCTGCCATTTGTAGTTGTTTGATAATTGTTGAAATGCATAAACTCTGAAAACAAATTGTATTCTGAAAAATCTGAACTGCATATGAATGTGGCTTCAAACCTGTCAGTTGCATAGTTCACTGAAAATTTGGATTGCATATAGGACTGCATGTTGAATTAACATGATTGACCTCTATGGTATATAAATGGTAAGCTACCAAAAGACAGGGAAATCTATCTGGAGGTTCTTACTATGTGTGAAGTGGTCTTTTAGACCAAGTGCTCCGCCTAGTACCATGGGTCACTTTGCTGATAGGACAGTCTGAATGTGCACAAGTCACAATATCATTTGGAATCATATGTTCAGTTTCTCATGGCAAACATTGCATATTTTCAGGGGGAGTTAATTGCATGACTTTGCATAGCAATCAATGTTGAGTAAATTGCATATCCTTGCATACATATAGTGCATTGCATTTCCTGATATTGAAAAATGCCAAAAAGAGTGATTGAATGCATGTTGTCAGGGGGAGTCCATGCATTGCATATAGGTTGTCAAATGCATACATTCATCAAAATTCATTGCATACCCTTTCTTATTCATTTTGCTGACAAACCTTGATCATATTCGGAAAACATCGGGCTTCAAAATCTCTCTTATCAATAGGTATCATTTGGCTTCAAAATTCTATCAGTTTTTTCATGAAGATTTCAATGGGCTATCTCGATCATAAATCTGAAAACTCTTGGACTAGAAATCTTCTATTATACATTCTTATGAATGTCTGAAATAACTCATGTGGTTTAAGTTTAATGTATTCAAGAGTTGACTTTAAAATCTCTTAAAATATCTGAAGCATGTTTAATAAACCTTAACCATCTGTTTCATGATGTGTCTTGTGAAAACTTCTGAAATCTGCACTTTTGAATACATGACTTTAATTGGTTAAGTACATGAAACTATTATTGATTTGAAGCAAATGAATTTTTTTGAAACGTCTAAAGGGTAATATCTGTCAGAGCAATGACCTTGGTCACTGAGAAACACATGTCCAAAGGACTGTGTCATGAGGTACCATAGTTAACTCTGATTAAGAATAATTGAAAATCAGGCAGAGCAATGGCATGCACACTGAGAAATACAACTCACTCATCCAGAAATGATTTGGAGTGTGTCATGATGTGTAAATGCTATCTCTGTTCATATATAGCATGACAGTTAGTCACACTAAGTGCTTAGGGATATTGGCCTCTGATCAAGGTATATCCTCTAGTTACAAGGTGTGCACTGAACTAGACTGCTCGTAAAATTTGTAGCATGAAAAATTGTTGAACATATCTCAATATCTGAATATTGATGCTAAAATCAAATTGCTACAACCCTAGACAAAATCATATGACTTCATAATTACTTGATTTGAATACTAGTGCATGTAATTCTGAAAGAAGTCAATAGATTTGATTGTGTAAGAGAAAGGGAGATTAATCAAGATAAATATGAGGGCTTGGTTCATTTTTATTAAACCATAGTTTTAGATATCAATACAGAATTTTATTGATAAACTCTGCATACATTATGGTTAAACCATGCTGAACAATAAAGTTCATTCATAAACCCTTATAATGGAAGACTTTGAAAACTTATGCTTTGGATTTATGAGATTGATATCTCTCTGAAAATCTGACTGAATTTCTTGTGATTGGAGCTTCTTTGAAAATCTGCTACTTGAAACTCTTCTGCTCAATATCATTGATTCATTGACCTGAACCTCTCCTTGTTATCCATCTCATAAGATTCCACTTATTGAGGGGGAGCTTCATGTCATATGCATCATGCTGCATAGAAACTCTTAAAGGGGGAGAATTGTGTTCTTGCATTTTGGTATCTCCTTCTGCATCTGCATTCATATTGATTATATCAAAGGGGGAGATTTTTGTCAAAGGGGGAGAATTTTATTCAATCATTGCATGCTGGTTTGTTTTAACTTCTCAAACTATTTTCTTTTTGATGAAGTCAAAGGGGGAGAATAGTTTGTGTCATCAGAATTACTCACAGTGTAGTGTTGCCATCATCAAAAAGGGGGAGATTATTGTGTCCCTGTGGTTTTCATGATTGGCTTTGATGTGAGTTAATCTTTTGATGATTGGTTTTGATGTGAGTTAATCACTGTGAGTCATCTTGCTGTGTGAGTCATCATGCTGTTATTCAGTCATTTTCTGATCATAATGCAGTCTCTCATATGTTCAGTTAATTTGCTGTTCAGTCAGTTCATCAGATCATGAAGCATTGCATTATATGTTCAGTCATGTTATCTGCTGCATAAATCTTTCACATGCATTATTTGTTCAAGTGTAAACTCTGTCAGCATTGTCAGGACTGAAGTGGGTTGACCCCCCTAGACTATCAATGTCTGTACACTGCCAGCACACACGTTCAGAATCTCTACATGTGAAGTCTACACATCGACTGTTCATGCAAAGTCTAGACATTTGATCAAGTTTGTACACTGGTCTTGGCATATTCATTCATAAAGTACATACACTCAATTGAAGTCTATACATTGGTCTTCATATTCGAAGTCCATACATCGGCCTTCATATTTGAAGTCTGTACATTGGTCTTCATATTGGAAGTCTAGACATTGGTCTTCACCTGAAGTCTGTACAGCCATTCTCTTATCAAAGTGCATGCATCCTTCTGTTGGAATTCCAAGTCCATACATCGGACTGTTTGAGCAAAGTCTGTATAGCGTGTCACTCACGTTGGAAGTCTATACATTGGCCTTGGTCATCCAAGTCTGTACATCACTTGGCGCTCACCAAGTCTATACATCCTCCGCCAAGCTTTCCAAGTCTGTACAGCCAAAGTCTGCACATCCTGTTCAGCTGAAGTCTGTACATCAAACTGTTTCATCATCAAGTCTGTACATCGGACTGTGTCAAGTGAAGTCTGTACAGACATGGTGTTTGCATTCAAAGTCCATACATTGGACTGTAGCATGCATGAAGCTAAGTCCATACTTTGATGCACTATAGATAGCCTGAGGTGTAGTCTGTACAGCCATTGCCTTCATATAGGAAGTCTATACATCTTACTGCACTGTAGCTTTCACAAAACCAAGTCTATACATCGTGAAAGTCTATACACTCCTCTTGGCCTTAGCATCTGTTTTGAAGTCCATACATTTCTTCAGTTCAAGTCTGTACAATGGACTTATAAGTAAAGTCTATACATCCTTCAGCTGGAACTGTGCAAGTCTGTACATCGTTGCTTGCCAAAGTCTATACATTGGCATCTGTTCCTACGTTGCACTTCCAAGTCTGCACATTGGGTTCTTTACCTTCGTTCAGCTTTGAAAGTCTGCACATTAGGAGCTTTACCGACGTTGCCTTGCCAAAGTCTACACACTGTGAATCTTCAAGTCCGTACATACTTCGCCTTGTTTCAAGTCTGTACATCGTCCAGCTCTTTGGCAAAGTCTACACTTCTTAAAGTCTGTACATCCGTTAGGCTTGCTCATGCATTGTTCTTCTGAAGTCTGTACAGCCGTGGCTTCTGCCTCAAAGTCTGTACACTTGTTTCAAAGGCGAACTCTATACATTGTGCATCCTTGGGTTAAAGTCCATTCATTGGAAGTCTGTACAGAGTTTCTCTTGGCTTTAAGATGAAGTCTGAACATTGCATAGTCTGTACATTGCTTCTTCAGTCTGCCTCGGCCAAGTCCATACATTGCTTGCTTAGCAGATTGTGAAGTCTATACATCGGTTGTTCAGCAGCAGACTGCTCAAGTCCATACATTGGCTGCATCATATGCATTGAAGTCTGCACATTGCTGAATGCTCTTCAAGTGTGCATATTCGTTCTAAGGCATAGTCTATACATTGCATTGCATTGCATTCATCAGTTGTGAAGTCTGTACATCGAGTCAAAGTCTGCACATTGCATTCTCTTCAGCAAGTATGTACAGTGAGTGCCTTCTCATCTGAAGTCTGAACATTGCATCTGCATTCACAATGTCTTCACACCTGAAGTCTATACAATGCACACTTGCTTTCTTGCATAAAGTCTATACACTGCACTTGGCTTGTGTTCTTCACACCAAGTATGTATAGCCTGTGCTCGCAGCAGTCAAGTCTACACATTACGTTGGTGGCAAGTCTATACATTGGGCTGTAGCTTGCTTGAAGTGAAGTCTACACATTGATTCACTGTTCATGCCTTCACTCAAAGTCTGTACAGCCATTCCTTGAGTTCAAGTCTGTACAACGCTGCATCATATAGAAAGTCTATACATCGTGATGTCTTCACATTGGTTGTTGATTGAAGTCTGTACATCGGGCATCTTCTAAGTAAAGTCTATACAGGCTTCTGCTTGTCAAAGTCTGTACATTGGTCTTAGACTCCAAAGTCTATAGAGTCTGTATCTGCATTGTATTGCATGCATCATGGTTGAAGTCTATACACTGGAGTCGTCAGCAGCAGGGACAGGATGTCTGTACTTTGGGTGCTCATGCATTGCTCTCATCGTAGTCTATACATCCGATAGGCTTGTTACAAGTCTGTACACCGAGGACGCTTGAAGGCTTTCAAGTGTATACACTCTACACAAGTGGCCAACTAATGCATTTAACTTCAAGTCTATACACTAGGCTCGCATGAAGACTCAAAGTCTATACACTCACTCAGTGTTTACACTTGCTCATTTGCTACTTATAAAGTCTATACACTACATTTTACAGTATGAGTTATAAAGTCTATACACTGTCTTCAGTTGATTTTCTTAATCGACTGAACTCCTCATTTGTCTTGCAGGTGTCTGGCACGTGATCCAAGGAGCTGAGATGCTGACACGTGGCAGAGTTGATTGGGCGGGAGCTGTGGAGACCACACACCCTAGTTGCTACTGTTGCTGATATAAATAGAAACCTTCGTCTTCAGATGAAGAGTGATCGAAGAAGAAGGACTGAAGCCTTGAGCAGAAGTAAGAAGAAATGGAAGAAGAGTGAGCCGGCAGAAGAAAAAGGGTTGCAGAGAAGAAGGAGAGAACAGCGTGAGAGAAAAGGAGAGCAGAGGAGAAAGAAAGAGAGATAGAGAGAGAGAGAGAGTTCGTGGAGAAGAAGGAAGAAGCTACTGAAGATCTGTCTACTAGACCGTGGATCAAATCCAGGCCAGTCAGCTCCATGAGAGCCACATCTGATGTTCTTTCATTTACAGCTTGTGTTTGCTGTGTTATTTTCGTTTCTTATTTTTCCCTTTTATTTGATCTGATTTACTGTGTTCTTCCGATCCTATGGACTGAGGTCGGGTTCCTCCTGTTGGTTCAGGAGAAGGGAGATCTGATCTTCGGGTTGCAAGTGACAGGTTGTCACTTGTGGGTTCCCTCTGGTTAGAGGAAGGGAGGCTTGTCCTCCGGTTCTGGGTTTGTGGTTGCAAGTCCAGGGGTCCCTCCTGGTCTGGAGGAAGAGAGGTCTTCGACCTCTGGTTTCCAAGTGGCTGGGAGTCACTTGGGGTGTCCCTCCGGTTGGGAGGAAGAGGGGAGGCTGTTCCCCTGGTCAAGCTGTGTGGCAGCAAGTGTTCGCAGACTGAGTCTGCTTGTTTCTAGCGTTGGCTAGTGAAGCCTCACTCCGGTTGGGAGTGAGGGGTGGATGTAGGTCTTGGTGACCGAACCACCTAAAAATCTACTGTGTAGTGGTTTTGCTTTGTGCGTTTGTTCCTTGCCTTCTACCTCCCATTCACAGGTTATGCATGCATGGTTAGTTGTGTTATCTTGGATTGTTTGTATTGTTCCTATCTGCAGTAACCTTGAGCATTATATTATGCTAGGTGTGTTTGGGTTGCCTAGTTCTGTCTGCATTTCTGGTTTGATCAGGTGGCTGCATTGTTGCAGTCCAACTGATTGATCATGTGTTATCTTATAATCTCATCTTGCAGAGCTCATTAGTTTTTATTCCGCATATCTGAGCTTTAGAGTTTTAATTTGGGCATAATTTCTAAAGGGGATACATTCACCCCCCTCTGTATCCGGGCCTAGCACCCTAACATGTGTCCCCCATGAGGTTGATCGTGTGTTTCCTTTTTAGTTTCTCCAGATTGGCGTCGCTTTTAGTCTAATCGTTCCTTGTGTTTGGTTCAGAGTTTTCCGGAAGATTACTATCACTTGTTGGTAAAAACGGGTGTCGTTTTACCTTAACGCCCCCTTTTCAGTCCACTTCGCTTCATTTCCGCTTCATCTCCATGTTCCATTTCGCTTTTGCTTCACCTACGCTCGCTCCCCTGCAAAGAGGACGTTAAGGAGGGGCATCTGTTGACACCCCTTTTTTACCGAGAAGTTGAGTCATTTCTCTTACTCCCATTTATTAATGCCTCGAGTTATCCATCACTCACTGGGTTATTTTCTGGCACGTTCTAGGACAATTTTATGGGTGGCCTCCCTCCCTGGCCAGGTCCGAGTTGATTCAGGGCTTAATGGGCCTTGGTTTTGGCTGATTGAGCTTTTCTATGAATTTCAAGCGCCCATGTGCATGTGCGGTCAGTCTCCAGCCGCATAACCATATGTGCGGTTGATAATGGGCCGTTCATATGTTTATGGAATATTTAGTTGATTTTTTGAATTATCACCGACAAGCATATATACGGCCGAGCCATAGCCGCATACGACCATTTAGCGGTACCTCCTGAGCCGTCTCTCTTTCAAAAGTCCTAACGTCGCTGGTTTTCAGATAATTATCTAATTATCTAATCTATTTTGATTTATTACTGACAAAGCATGGGCGGTTTCTTCTTGGCCGCTCTTGTGGATGTACGGCCTACCAACAGCCGTTCATCTGTGAGAGTCCAACGGCGAGGTTTTCGGTCATCTCGATGGATAGTTAGATAATATTTATGATTTATTTGAATTTCCACCGACAGGGTTGGACGTCCTAGGAGATGGCCGCTCATCTCGTTGGGTGGTCTATCATGAGACCGTTCATCGTCTCGATTCCTGAGAATTTCAAGAGTTTTCTCTCTCTATCCGTGGTTTTATACCTAACTTCTCTGGTCTTTTTCTCCGCAGATACTGAATCATTTTGAGCGCCGTTTCTTCCGGATGAAAGATAATTGAATTATCTTCATCTTTTATTTGATAATCTTGACCTAAAAATGGATAAAAACCCTAATTTCGAGCTAGGACTTTAGGTGCTCTATAAATAGACCCTAAAGCCAAGTTTCGAAAGGGGGGGGAGATTTCAAGGTCATGGCGAAGCCCTGCCGGATTCTAGAGTGACCTACGACCAGGGAGGGAGGCCTTCTACGTCCATACAGGCCTTCAGTTCTGGGAGTATCTCATTATTTTGTGTCTTTAGTTCATTAGTACGTTGCTCTCTTTTGTTTGCATGCGTCATTTTCTCCACATTTCTTCCACATTTTTGTCATTCTCATGCATCATTCACACATCTTCCCACGTTTTTGGTGTCCCTAGGGGTTTAAAACCCCCCAGGTATCCCCCATTCCATTTAGTTATGTTTATTCCTTTCCGTTCTAGCACTTACTACACTTTGTAGTTTTGATATTGGGTTTCCTTTTGTATTCTACACTCTGTTTCACAGGTCAGCAGCACACTAATGCGAGGCCCATCCTTTCTGGCCGGCCGGAAAGGGTGGAGGTTGGACCCTTATAACTTCTGGCGTGGTGGTCTTGTGTGGCTTCTTCAGGACCGTTCAGTGGGACGTACGGCCTAGTATTAACCGTTCTTCCTCCTCCTACGGCCACCATCAAGCCGTTCAACCCTCCATCCATCTTCATCCCGCGTTCCACCCCAGCGCTGACGAGCGGCCTATCGTGAGACCGCGCGTACCTACAGGTGGTCCAAAAGGAGCCGTTCAACGCGTCAGTGCTGGTTTTAAGGCGAGTACCTCCACCTTTCTCAGGTACGGCGTGTTCATCACGTTCGGCATCTTGGTGGCGATCACACATGTTTATATGCTTATGTCTCCCTCTACCATCCATATATTTCTCATATTGATTTAGTAGAAAGGGATGGAAGAGATCTTTTAAGCCGGAAAGGAAGGTAAGAAAAACACATCTACAATACCCAGAACTGGACTAACTTTTACGGACCCTAACTAGCTTGGGTATCAAAAATAATTGCATGAGAATTCTTCTTCTTGCAGATATGTCTTGAAGCCAGGGGGAGCAAATGGTACCTGGATAGTGACTGTTCAAGGCATATGACAGGGGACACGAAAGTGTTCTCTACACTGCAAGA
This sequence comes from Amorphophallus konjac, assembly GCA_022559845.1. NCBI lineage: Eukaryota > Viridiplantae > Streptophyta > Magnoliopsida > Alismatales > Araceae > Amorphophallus > Amorphophallus konjac. The sequence goes on from CM040120.1 coordinate 265,987,066, forward strand.
CAAGGATGGAGGTTCAGTTATCTTTGGAGGTCAAGACAAAGGTAAAATCGTTGGGATTGGCAACATTGGTAAGAATTCTGAAATTCTTATTGAAGATGTGCTTTTGGTGAAAGGTCTGAATCACAATCTGCTAAGCATAAGCCAATTGTGCGATAAGGGTTTTAAAGTTGTTTTTGATGAAACCCACTACATTGTCTTGAACAAAAACACAAATGAGATCAAATTTCTTGGAAAAAGATATAACAATATCTATACTGTTAATATTGATAATGTTTCTTGTGATGATCTCTGCTTGGTTGCGAACAATCATGAAAATGCATGGTTATGGCACCGAAGGTTGGGTCATGCTAGTTTTGGAGTAATCTCCAAGTTGTCTAGACATGATTTGGTGAATGGAATGCCAAAATTAAAAATTGAAAGTGATAGAATCTGTGAAGCTTGCACAAAAGGCAAGCAAACACGAACTTCTTTCAAAAACAAAAATATTGTTTCATCCGCTAGGCCATTGGAATTACTGCATCTTGATCTTTTTGGTCCTACTAGAACCTCTAGCCTAGGAGGAAAATCCTATGGCTTTGTGATTGTTGATGACTTTTCAAGATTTACATGGGTGCTCTTCTTAGCAAATAAAAATGATGCCGTGACGAAATTTCAAGTTTTCTGCAGAAAAGTTCAGAATGATAAAGGCTATCTCATCACCACCATTCAAAGTGATCATGGTGGAGAATGTAAGAATCATGACTTCAGCAAGCTTTGTGAAGATCAAGGATACACGCACAACTTTTCATCACCACGGACGCCTCAACAGAATGGAGTAGTGGAAAGGAAAAATAGAACCTTGATAGACATGGCGCGGACCATGTTAAGTGAGAACTCCTTGCCCAAGTATTTCTGGGCCGAGGCGGTAAGTACAGCATGTTACATCATCAACAGGGCAATGGTAAGGCCCATCTTAAAGAAAACTCCTTATGAGTTGTACAAGGGTAAGAAACCAAACATCTCTCATCTCAAACCCTTTGGATGCTCATGTTTTATCTTGAACAATGGTAAGTCAAATCTAGGAAAGTTTGACGAGAAAAGTGACAAAGGAATTTTCCTAGGCTATGCACTTAACTCGAGAGCCTACCGGTTGTTCAATAAGAGAACCTTGGTTGTAGAAGAAAGTCCTCATATAATTTTTGATGAAACTGAATTAAAACTAACAAATCAGTCTATTCAAATTGTGGATGCAGATGAGGATTCCAAAGGTCGCGATGATTTCAAGGCCAAGAATGAGCCAACTGAAGGTGGATCAAGCAAAAGTGAAGAAGACGAGGATCCCTCAATTGAAACACTTCAAGAGCAGCAAATGCAACACTCGGATTTGCCAAGACCATCCACTCTTCTGAAAGATCACCCCGCTGAAAACATAATAGGTAATCCTGAAGACGGGATAAGAACTAGATCCTCTCTAAGGCAAGTAGAAGAGGAGGACTTGATTGCTTTAATTTCTCAAGAGGAGCCTAAGAAGATTCATGATGCTTTGCAAAATGACTCCTGGATCTAGGCTATGCATGAAGAGTTGCACTAGTTTGAAAGAAGCAAAGTGTGGACTCTTGTGCCACATCCTAGAAATCAGCCCGTAATAGGAACCCGATGTGTCTTTAGAAATAAGCTGAATGACATGGGTATGGTCATTAGGAATAAGGCCCGGCTTGTAGCCAAAGGGTATAGCCAGGAGATGGGGATTGATTTTGATGAATCTTTTGCCCCTGTTGCTAGGTTAGAAGCTGTCCAGATTTTATTATCTTTTGCTTGCTCACTGAACTTCAAACTGTTTCAAATGGATGTCAAATCTACTTTTCTTAATGGATATATCAAAGAGGATGTTTTTGTAGAACAACCTCCAGGCTTTGAAGATTCCAAGCACCCACGACATGTGTACAAGCTCCAAAAGGCATTGTACGGGCTTAAGCATGCACCAAGGGCATGGTACGAAAGGCTTACTTCTTTTTTGACTGAAAATAGGTTCAAAAGAGGTAAGGTTGATCAAACACTCTTCACAAGAAAATCAGGTAAAGAGATACTGCTAGTTCAAGCGTATGTTGATAACATAATCTTTGGAGCTACCAACAATGCCCTATGTGATGAATTTGCAAGAATAATGCAAGGAGAGTTTGAAATGAGCTTAATGGGTGAACTAACCTTCTTTCTTGGTTTGTAGGTAAAACAAATGCCCGAAGGCATCTTCATAAACCAAGCCAAGTATATAATGGAGCTGTTGAAAAAATATGGGATGGCAGAAGCAAAATCCATATCGACTCCGATGGCCACAACCACGAAGTTGGACAAAAATGAAAATGGTAAAACAGTAGATCCTACACTGTTTCGAGGTATGATCGGATCACTACTGTATTTAACAGCATGTCACCCTGACATTCAGTATAGTGTGTGTCTGTGTGCTTGCTTTCAATCATGTCTAAAAGAATCACATCTAATGGCTGTTAAACGGATTTTTCGATACTTGATTGGCACACTAGACTTTGGTTTGTGGTTTCCTATCGGCAGCTCTTTTGATTTGATTGCATATACTGATGCCGATTATGCTGGTTGCATTGTTGATCGGAAAAGTACTAGTGGGTACTGTCAGTTTCTTGGTGGTTGCCTAGTTTCATGGGCCTCCAAGAAACAACATTCAGTAGCTCTCTCAACGGCCGAGGCTGAGTATGTAGCCGCCGAAAGTTGTGGAGCCCAAGTACTTTGGATCAAAAATCAATTGCTTGATTTGGATATTGAAATAAACTGTGTTCCAATTTTATGTGACAACACAAGTGCAACAAGTCTATCAAAAACCCTATTCAGCATTCTAGGACCAAGCATATAGACATTCGACATCATTTCTTGAGAGATCATGTAGGCAAAGGGGTCTTTGAGCTGCATTTCATTGATACTCACAATCAGCTGGCTGATATCTTCACCAAGCCCTTAAACCAGGAGCAATTCAACAAGATTAGAAGAGAACTTGGCATGTGCAAGGGTGAGGGCATTCACTTAGGTCTGCATTAAGTCGCGTGATGCGTTTCAGAAGCATTAAGGGTATATAGTGTGACATGCATCACCATGTTGTGTGTTTCACTTCTCTATGTATGATACCATCCTACATGTGTGATTATATTATTTTTATCTTTATAACCCTCCTTGAAAATTTCTAAAACCCTATACTCCTTGACAAATAAATGTGGACAATTGACCTAGAGATACTAGACAGTCACTGAGGGGGAGCCTTCAGAAAAACCTCGCTGGTTGATTCTTCGGATGTTCCTTACTGAATTTCTCCCCAAAAGAAAAGAAAAAGGAAAAGAAAGAAAACACAAAAGGAGGAAAATTATATAGGGATGAATACCTCTCTATGAAGGGAGCTCAAGAGGACAGGAGTATGGAGGCCTTCTTTACCTAAAATAAAACCTACACAAAATAGGTTTTTTGGGCTGTTGACCTTTTCCGGTCGACCGAAAACGGCGGCCGGCCCAACCGGGACCCGACCTCCCCCCCTTTTTAAGGGGTTTTCACCCCCTCTTAGTTCATTCTTCTCCACTCCTTCTCTCTCCCACCCACTCTCAAAACCCTAGAACACCAACCTTCCACCTCTCAAGCCTTCAAAGCTCTTCATTCCTCCATCCGCACAATCTCCGTCAGATTCGTCACCACTCCGGGACGCGATCTCCGCGGGTGTTCATGCTACCACCCATCTACCTCCTCTATTCCAGAGTGTGGGGAACGATCTTCCAGGGCTCCAAAAGTGCTCCTTAGTCCACTACAACCTCAAGGGTAGAGTCCCTTCACCTCGAAGGCTTTCATAATTGGTTTCCTTGTCTAAGATGCCGCCTAGACGGAGCTCTCGGCGTTCCACTCAAGGGGAAGCCAGCGGTCAGAGACGAGAGGCCCCGGCTAGTCCACAGTGGGCACCGGAACCTCGTCGTGCACCCCATCTACCTCTACGACCCATCATCAACCCTTGCTTGGTTGATTTTCAAGAGGTGAATGACATATTGCCAGATTTGTTTACACTCTTTGCAATTCAAGACGGGTGGAATGATTTTGTCTCCAGATACACTAGGTATTATCCAAACCTAGTACAGCAATTTTATGGGAATCTCGTTGAGAGAAATGTAAATTTATTCACAGTTGTTCAAGACATTGAGCTACATATTGGACCCAATCTTTTCTGGCGTGCATTAGGAGTTTCAGCCTGGGGTGCCGATATGACGTTTGGACATGGTGAAGTGGCAGACACATTCCTTTCCATGACAGGTTGTGACTATGTTCAGGGTGTTAGTAATCTTATTCAGTTGAATGCCAATCATTTTCCACCTCTGCAACGTGTTCTACATCATATGTTCACTACCTTGATTTATCCAAAAGGCAGTAGCAGAAATGAAGTGACGACAGTTCATCGATTCTTATTTTACCATGTTATGAATGGGAACACTGTGAATATGGGTCGGCTCATGACCACCTTGATTGATTCATGCCGCACTAACTTGGGACGATCCTTACGTTATGCATCCCAGTTGATAGGAGTGTTTATCTATGCTGGGGTTGATTTGGGTGAAGAAAGATCACTTCCAATTTGCCAGGATGATGTTTACAATGAACACAAGATCTTCTTCAATCTTGGTTATTATTGGGGTGAAGATGGTGGGCTTACAAGGGATATCCCCACTTATGTAGAACTGCTTGCAAATGAGGAAGAACTGCAGCAACCACTGGATGATGGGGATGCACCCCCACCAGTTCAGGCGGAGGATCATCCTCCCCCACCTTCTCCACACCATATGGATGATGAGTTGCCTCCACCTCCACAGTTTGTTCACGGGGAGTCCTCTACTCAGGGTGCAGGTCAGCCTTCTTTGGGGGACTATGAGGCTCTTGATAGACGCGTATTAGGCATGGAAACCCGGCTCTACTCATCCCTTGATAGGCTGGACACCTTCATGGACCACATGACTGACCGAATGGGCTCCTTCTCCCATGCTCTGGATGACCTTTCTACCCACATGGCCACCCTTTATGCCAGCCACGAAGACAACCATGAAGCTTTCCGGATTACCAATCACTCCCTTCTTATCATCCAACGACAGCTTCTTCATAATGATAAAATTCTGCATAGCATTGAAGACCGTCTCTCTCCTACTCCTGCTCCTCCTACTGCCGGTGCTTCTGGTGATGATGCACTTGAGGGGACTCCGGATCACCCTGCTCATTAGCTGTCCCTGTGTCTATGTAGTGTCTTTTCTGTCCACTCTTCCTGTAACCCTCTCCCCATTTTGATGATGCCAAAGGGGGAGAAGTAGCTATGTCAGGTCCTATCTATATGTATTTTGGGTGTTTACTTGTCTGCATACTTGAGTCATTGTGAGTCATGTTGCATCATGTTAGATTGCATCTTGTGTATTACATTTTGTGCGTCTTGTTGGTTGGAACTCCTTGCACTATATCACCCTTGTATCAGTAATCCTCGATCTGTAATGATATGATGTAATGCACTTGGTTTTAGTCAGTTAATGGATTCACTTGTTCTACTTCATATCAATATCTGGGCATATATGAATGTTTCAATTGTTTGGTTTCTTGGTTGACTCGTCTTCGCTCTCTCTACTTGTGTTTTGTCATCATCAAAAAGGGGGAGATTGTTGAGTCTCTATGAGTGATTTTGATGATAACAAAACTCTGAGTGGAGGATTTATCTCGGCCCGTGTCTTAAGCCTCTATATACAAGCTTATGGGATTCAATTTTTAACATATCAATCTTGTGGAAAACTCATAAGTTTTATTTAAATCAATGTGTTTCAAATTGAGTTAATTTTATTTAACCAAACTCCAAAATGCATGATATAATCATTCACTTAAAGCCATTGTCATCTTGATCAAATTCTCCGGGCTGACAACTCAATTTTGCAGGTCCAGGCCATTCCGGTCGACCAGGAACATAGGCCCGGTCGACCAGTTTTTCCAGAGACGAAGGGTGGCAAGTTTTACAGGTTTCGGTCGACTAGGACCCCGGGACCGATCGACCGGTTCTTCCAGAAACCAAAAGCTCCGGAAGTTACAGGTTTCAGTCGATCGCTCCTGGAATTCCAGTCGATCGGAATTCCCGAAGCCTTCTTTTGTTGACTTTTGGTCCAAGCTCGAAAAGAGGGAGTTTCTCCCAATTGTTTAAACCCTTTGGTCTCAGTCTTGGAGTGAATTGTGGATCTGCTCTGGGGACTTGTCTCCTGACCTTCCAAGATCTATAAAAGATCTCTTTGGGGTCATAAACCCTAAGGCTTTTTAAGAGAAGAAGAAGGAGAGGCTGTCAAGGAGAGGGTTCTGGTACTGTTCACGTGAACAGTGATCCGAGAGGAATTCTTCATCCAGGAGCTGAAGCTTTCAAGAGCAAATCTACATCCAAATCAAGTGAAGATCAAGCTAAGAGCAAGATTCATTCAATACTATCTTCATCCACTAAGGGGGAGCCTGATCTATGTTTTCATTTCTTGTTTATGTTCCTTCCATTCATGCTTGAGCTGATTCGTGCTTCCCTTGTAATATTCAAGCACTCGTGTGTGTGGATCTAGACAGATCCATGTGTGTGTGTGTGTGTACTTCGTTGTCCATCATTGTTCTTGTGTGTCCGTGCTCTAGCACCTTCATGAGAGTTCTATACTCCTCATGTGTGTGTGTGTGTGGTTGGTGTTCGTCTTGTAATCTTCCACAAGATAGTGTGTGAATCCTCATAGTGTGTGAGGGGTGGACGTAGGTTGCTGTTGTTGCAGCCGAACCACATAAAAATCGCTGTCTACTGAATGGTTTGATCCATATCTTCTACCTCCATTCTCTTTAGCTCAGTTTTATATCGCATTATCATGTAGTTCTGTTTTCTGATCTAGATTCATTAACCCTCTTACGGAAGTTCTCTGGTATATCAAAAGATTAATTCAGATCGACAAGGCTAGTCCGGTCAAGAAGAAAATATCTTGTGTGAGAGAATCCTTGGATTCCTAGACTCCACCTAGTACTAAGGAATGGTTGTAGGAGTCTTTTTGTCCAGACTCTCTTTATGCGTCGCTGTATCCCTTTCCGTTGGTTGCTTGATTTGTAAACGTGCTTTCTTTTTATCCAGCTTTAGTTCATTAATTTTTAATACCCAATTCACCCCCCCCTCTTGGGTGCCATTTAATCTCGGGACTTCAGTCTCTAACTCTTATATTAGGATAGTAGCTTCAAAGGTTAGGAATAAGAAGGTGTGTGTTTGAGGATGTCATAGTTCTACAAGAGCTGAAATGCTTGGCCAATTTAGGGATATTTTCTGATAATTTTTGGCTAGAACCACCAAAGGGTGAAGGTGCCATGCCCTTAGGATGGAAAGGACCTCTAAAGGAAGTTCCTTTATCAAGGGAGCCACCCACTTTAGGTTAGAATAACATCTTTGGCTAGGAAGGAGCTGGAAAAAGAAGGGAAAAGAAGAAAAGAGAGGGAGGGGAATGCCATCAGAAGAAATTAAGGAAATGCATGAACTTTTGAACTTGGAATTGAACTTACCTCTCTTGAAGAGCTTGAACTCAGATGCTTGGGGATGGAAGTCAGCCGTTGTAGCTCCCCGTGCTCTTTCCTCGCCACCTTTGGACCAGTATAGACAACCTCTCCCATGGCACTAACTTCAAAGCTCCTCTTCATGGTGAATTTGGGTGATTTTGATGAAGTTTCAAAGCTTGTAGCAGAGAATTCCTGTGAGTTGCGAATTCTTGGGTTTAGTCCTAGTTATAGGGCTCTGATTTTGGTCTTAGTGCATTAGGATTAAGGCTGGGTAGTCTCGATTTGAGTTAGGATGGGTTTAGTGCAGATTAGGGACCCCTACCCTCGGGTTAGGACTCTCACGGTGAGTCCCGCTCGGATTTGACTATGTCTTCCTTCAAGCAGTCTATCGGGAGACCGCTAGCAGTCCTCAAACGGTCGTAAGCACGACCGCCTCATCCTTTCATTCACCGCCTTCCCCTTCATCCCTTAACGGTCATGGTTTAGACCGGTTTTTCCATTCTGGCGGTCTTGCATTAGACCATTTGCCAGTTCCTGTCAGGTTTTGACTATCTTTCATCTCACTCGCTCGTCGATCCTGTTCCGATGTCTCATCCTCTCCCGCTCTCTCTGTCAGTCCTAGGAGTCGTTGTTAGTAAGTTAGCATTTACATTTCATACATTTTTCATAAACAAAAAGAAAAAAAATCAATCATATATCATTAATCAAAAGAGTCATGTACATGTGTGTTCAAAAGAGAAAAAAAAACAAAGAAAAAGAAAAAAGGTACAAGGCTCTCTGGCCCGTCCCTCCCCTGTGTTGGGACTGGTGCGATGGATTCAGAGGGGGGTGAATGAATCTGTCCTTCAAAATTTTTGCCTAATTTAAAAAATTAGAACACTCAGAGATGTGAAGCTAAAGACAGATTCAGTTCTACCGAATCTTAAGTACTGTGATGTGTTCAATCAAACAGTAGACGTGCAATCAATGAGCTCAATGGACATATGAAGACAGATCGAGCCTAAGCATTCATCTAGCGGAATCAGATATGACAATCAAACCATAGTAGACGAAGGATTTTTAGGTGGTTCGGTCCGCAGACCTACGTCCACCCCACACTCCAACCAGAGTGTGGATTCCGCTGATACACAGCTTAACAGCTAGGCCTCAGCGGAATCCACACTCTGGTTGGAGTGTGGGGTGGACGTAGGTCTGCGGACCGAACCACCTAAAAAATTTCTTATCTCCTGTGTGATTGCCGTGTGAAGTGTTGTGCATCATGATCATTTCCATTATACACTGTAGATGCATGCTTAGATCCGTTTAAGTTCAGATGTGCTATAGTTAGATTTCTGTGACTGCTCTCTCTTACATTTCTGCCGTCCAGCAGCAATTTGTTGTATTTTTGCACTAGAAACTGTTGCAGTTGATTTTATTGGGTGACTGATCTATTCACCTCCCTCTAGATCGTTCATAGACCCCCATCACTTGTATTCCTTTATTCAGGGGGAGTTCACAGCTTGCCTACATCAGCTGAGCATCACAGCTTGCTTCCGCTGGGCGATACAACATAGCCATCCGCTGGGCAATACAGCTTGGCCATCCAGAGGATACCACACCTCTGCAACTACTGGGGACTACAGCTTAACCCGTCCAGAGGAATCCTCCTCTGCCCGCTGAGCAACACAGCTTGCTGACCAGAGGAATCCTCCTCTACAACGCTGAGCAATACAGCTTAGCTCTGCTGACTAACAGCTTGAATAAAGGTTCAAAAGAAAAACAAGATATGGAAAGGACACAGCAACAGAAAGCTGTAGATGATAAAACACAAGGTGTCTCTCAAAGAGCTGACTGGCCTGGATTTGATTCACGGTCCAGTATAGACAAAGCTTCAGATGACTCTCTTCTTCTTCTTCTAAACTCTCGATCTCTCTTTCTTCTTATTCTTCTTCTTTACTGCTCACTCTTTTATTCTCGAGCTCTCTTCTTTCTCTTATGTTCTCTCTTTTTCTTCTTCTGCTGGCTCTCTCTGCTTCTGTCTGGCTACCCCCTTACTTCGATCACTCTACTCACGATCGCCCTGCTCCTCTGGAAGAAGCTTCTTATTTATAGAGCAGTGAACAGATAGGGCGTGTGCTCTCCATGATTCCCGCCCAAGAGCCTAGACCACGTGGTAGCATTTCAGCTCACTGCGTTACACGTGTCACGATCCTGGCACGTCCTTCATTCTTGGATCATGTGCCCTTCTTAATTTCTTCGAGCAGATATCCTGCAAAGGTTATAGCACAGAGTTGGTTCGAGATTTGATCTAAGCATGTACATACTTAATGCACATAATGCAGTATGCATATTAGAAAGTATGTACAATGAAGGTAAATGCACGGACATGCCACCAGAGAAAGTATAGACTATGTGTGCAATGTACAAGACAATGTACAGACTTGCTGGCTTGTAATGTGATATGCATATAGAAAAGTATGCACATTGAAGATGAATGCTCGGGCATGCCATCAACGAGTGTACAGACTTTGTGTGCAATGTGCAAGCGATGTACAGACTTACTAAAATGATGCACAAGCATATCATCAACGAGTGTACAGACTTTGTGTGCAATGTGCAAGCGATGTACAGACTTGCTAAAATGATGCACGGGCATATCAGCAGAGAATATGCAGACTTGTATATGCATGAGACAACCGAATGCACTGACTATGCTCATGAATGTATAGACATGCTAAGTCATCAAAGCAACCGTGTGCAGACTTGATGTATGTGCAAGAAAAAACAATGCATTGACTATGTATATGCATGAAGAGCACTGCCTGTACTGACTAGTCGAGTGAAACAACGGAGCTTGTACAAACTTGTCATCAACGAATGTACAGACTTGAGTTGATGTAGTCTAGGCAAAACTCTGTACAGACTTTATAGCGTGCAGAGAAATGTTGCACCGATTTTCAGTGACAGGACCTCATATGCAATGAGCGTGCTTCAGTGTATAGACATCATATGTAGTGAATCATGCATCGACTATATGGCGTGCAACTGATGAATGCACCGATGCAAGCTACACTCACTTGTTATGCAATGCTATAAATATGCACACTCAATCAGTCAAACTTTCATACTCATAGTGCTTGCTGACATCAAAACCACAGGGGCACAACACCCTGGACCCCCGCTATCTCTAGTGCCCTCGTGCCTCTTCACCGATGGAGCCATGGTAGTACTCCCCTCCTCACGGTGGCATCGGCGTTGCTCCTCCTCCTTGTTTCTCCGCTGGCCGGAGGAATCGGTAAGGTAGTCCCAGTGACGACTCAGGATCCGAGTACCGGAAAGGAACCGGCGCGTCTTGAATCTTGGCCCGCCAGCCCACGAGCTCGAAGACTCGGGAGGGTAAAAAGGGATGACGTGGGAGTACAAGAGAAGCTGAAACAACTACAGAGATAGTACAATAATCTAAAATAAAATGCACAGCATAATATTAATAAAATAAACTACGACAAAGTCCACAGAGTCTCATGTCCAAGATAAAGTACAGTTAACAGAAAGAAAAGAGTACAACTATAAGGGACATCCCCCGGTGTACAACTACACGGGGCATCCCCCGGCGCTGGTAGACTGGCGACTAACCCTGGCTAGAAGAACCATGCTGAAACTCGGCTGCACCTCTCGATGACCCCGCCTCACCTGAAAAGCCGGGGTGAGCCTCATTTCATTGGCCCAGTAGGGATCCCCCGAACCCCCACCGCACGATGAGAAAAATGGCAGCAAAGCGTGAGCAACCACGGAAGGTAACACTACCTAGCTGAAGTACGGTAGAACCAACAAGCTAGAATAAATAAATGAAAAAGCTATCTAACTAACCGTACTGTACAACCAAACCTTGGTCCGATAAAACTCAAGTCCATACCTACCAGTAGACATGAGCACCACCCACTAGAAGAACGACCGGATGCGTCCCCTGACGTCTTACACCGCGTCCCAAGTGTCTAGCTACAACGCCCCGGGCGCGAGACTCAGACACACACTTAGTAACCAGTAGTACCGCAAAACAAGGACTAGCTGAGGTCGCGCTCGTTAGTGCGGGTCTAAAGCCCTCAGCCCCGTGTGCATACTCAGACCATACGCCCTAGGCCTGTCCTCTAGCTGGTAATTCCCCCTAAGCCTGGACTCGACTGTACGCGAGGGCCCTACGGTAACCGGCCCTACGGTAACCGGCCCTACGGTAACCAGCCTACTCACCGTCTCTCTCGGGTCATCCGCTCCACCACTCCTGGGTGGGTCAGCACCGCGTGCCGTAAGAAGTCTACGACTAGTGGACGTGTCACCGGAGGTGATACTCAACTCACGAAAACCACCGACCACACTGACACAGACCCTCAGAAACCAAAACGGTGAGTGCGGATGCCGGGGACACGTACGAGGTCCGATCGCCCCTCAAGTCACGCGGCACCCGCACCTAGGTAACTGATCCTCAGGGACCCCTGGGCGCTCCTGTGGCTCACACTGGGTGCCCATGGAAACCCTCGGGCCACATGTCGCAACAGGATCCAAAGCACACTCAGTCGGAGGCAAAACTACCGAAAGGAAACACGGCTCAGGGAGGGGGGGATGAACGCGCTAGGGACCCATGGTGTGACACTATCACGCTCTGGTCCCCTGGCACAACCCCTGAAGAACGCGCTAGCAAAGGCTAGCGCGTTCTCCAAGAACGCGCCCGCCAGGGCGAGCGCGACAAGGAAGAACGCGCTCGCCTTGGCGAGCGTGATCTGCCAGAACGGGCTACCCAACCTTGGCGCGATAGGAACCGCCAAACTGTTCATCTCCTCCGATGAACACGCTTGGATGACGTGGCGCGTTCAACAAGAACGCGCCCCTGGAACATAGCGCGACAACGGGCTGAGCCCGGTTCACACGGTTCGCTCGGGAAGCTCGATCCCACGCCTCATTCACCCCCAGGTGAAGGGGAAACAAAAGGGGGAACCTCCCCCTACCTCCCTAGCATGCATCTAAGCCCTTAGATCGGTCAAAAACCCCATAAAATGGAGGATCTGACGCTCAAACCCCAAACATGGAAATAACCCTCCCGGCATGAATTTAACCCCTCTCGGCCTCTCCACGGCCTAGAGATCGCGGGGAATGCTGTAAAGAGGGCAAGGATCCATCCCCCTACCTCAATGAAGCTCGAAATCCACAGGGAAGCCGCCGATCCTCAAATTTAGCCTCGAAAACAAACTCCACCCACGTGCCACGAAAAGGGCACCACCGCGATCCTCTAGCCGCTGCCGCCGTGGTCCGCTGTCCGTCACCGGAGGAGGAGGGGGCGCTGCTAGCTCTAATGGGGAGAGGGGGGTTCGCAACGGATGGGGAGCGGCGCGGTCACGGGAAGAAGAAAGAAGAAGAAGAAGAAAAAAGAAGAAGGAAATAGGGGGTATTTATAGAAAATCTAAAAAATCTTGAAAAATAGAAAAATACATATTCTCGATCCTCAGAATGCGCTGATCGCAATGGTACCACTCACGGGTAGGTGAACGACCCGGTTCACCCGCTACGGGGTTCCATAGGTTCTCCTAAAACACACATGCGGAAATCGGAAAATACGCGGAACACGCCCCGCGGCCTCCGAAACTGACCCGAATCACACGGATCCGAACAGAGAAGACGTCCAGAACATAATTCTAGGGATGATGAAAACAAATTCTCTGGGAAGTAGATCCGGGACCCAAGAAGATGGATCTGAAAAAGTCAGGACATCATAGCCCTCCCCCCTTAAATGAATTTCATCCTCGAAATTAAGGACAAGGCACAGGGATGGGAAAGAAGACTCACCCGAACAAATAAGGATACAGCTACCGCATCTCATCCTCATGCTCCCACGACGCCTCACCACCAGAGTGACGCTGCCAGACCACCTTAACCAGAGGAATAACCTTGTTCCACATGCACTGCTCACGCCGATCCTCAATACGGATAGGGTACTCTGGAAGGGACAAGTTTGGGGTCACCTCAGGCCAAACAGCATCCTCCAGAACATGGGAATCATCAAGCATATACCTTCGAAGCATAGACACATGAAACACATCATGCATAGAAGATAGCCCCGGGGGTAATTGCAACCGATAGGCAACCTCACCAATACACTCGACAATAACGAAAGGACCAATGTAGCAGGGACTCAACTTCCCACGCTTGCCGAAGCGCATCACACCCTTCATGGGAGAAACTCACAAAAACACCCGATCATCTACAGCAAAACTAAGGGGCCGCCTCCTCCGATCGGCATAGCTCTTCTGTCGGCTCTGCGCAGCCAACATCTCCTGTCGGATCAGATGCACCACCTCAGTGCACTGCCGCACCAAATCTGGTCCTGTCAGGACACGCTCTCCCACCTCAAACCAATCAAGCAGAGTCCGACAAGGTCACCCGTACAACGCCTCGTACGGTGCCATACCAATGCTCGAATGATAGCCATTATTGTAGGTAAACTCCACTAACGGTAAATGGTGAATCCAACTCCCTTGCCATTCCAGGCAACATGACCTCAACATGTATTCCAAAGTCTGGATGGTCCCGCTCAGACTTACCGTCCGACTGAGGATGATACGTCAAGCTGAATGCTAAGTCAATGCCTATAGCCTTCTGGAAGCTCCTCTAGAATCCAGAAGTGAAGCGGGGATCACGATCAGACACAATGGAGATGGGAACTCCATGCAACGGGACGATCCGCTCCACATACAAACGAGCCAAACGATTCACGCTCCAACTGACCTTGACCAGCAGCAACCGCGCCATCTTCGTCAGTCTATCCAACAGTAACCAGATACTATCCTGCCCACTGGATGTCCTCGGTAACCCAACCACAAAGTCAGTGGCCATGTGGTCCCACTTCCACGCGGGAATATCCAAGGGCTGAAGTGTACCTCCCGGTCGCTGGTGCTCAGCCTTCACCTGCTGACAAATCAAGCACCTGGCTACGAACTCTGCAACATCTCTCTTCATGCCAGGCCACCAAAACTACCTCTTCAAGTTCTGGTACATCTTCTCCGATCCGGGGTGCACGGCATACCGACTCCCATGAGCCTCTCGCAACATCGCGCGCCTCATCTGCTCCTCGGCTGGGACGTACAACCTACCTCGGAACCTCACAGCTCCATCCTCACCAAACTCCACCTCGGCCAACGACAAAATCTGGGGTAGCTCAGGGTCCGCACCCTGAGCCTCAGTCACCTGACGACGAATCGCTGGCGTGACAGTCAAGCTTGCAAGAATAGCCGAACCCTGATCCCAAGGGACCTTGAGCTTAAAAGTCATGGCCGGCACTTGCTCCCATAACCTCCACTTCCTCAATAACATCTGACTGACCACCACCTTCCTGCTCAAGGCATCAGTCACGACATTCATCCTGCCAGGCTGATATGACAGAGAAAAATCATAATCCTTCATGTACTCCATCCACCTCCTCTGCCTGAGGTAAAGATCCATCTGGGTAAACACATATCCCAAACTCTGATGGTCAGTGAACATCTCAAACTTTTCACAGTACAGATAGTGCCTCCAGATCTTTAGAGCGAAGATGACCACCGCCAACTCAAGATCATGAGTAGGGTAGTTCTCCTCATGTGGCTTCAACTGCCGAGATGCATACGCCACAACTCCACCATGCTGCATCAGCACAACACCCAAACCCACCCTGGAAGCATCTGTACACACCACAAAACCTCCCGATCCAGAAGGCAACACGAACACCAGAGCAGTCATGAGTAATCTCTTCAGCTCCATAAAGCTCTGCTCACACTCCTCCATCCAGACAAATGGCACATCCTTCCGTATAATCCTGGTCATCGGGGCCGCAATACGAGAAAAATCTTGGATAAACCTCCGATAATAGTCTGCAAGCCCCAGAAAACTCTGAATCTCCATGATAGAACTCGGCCTCGGACACTGCACCACAGCCTCGACCTTGGTCGGGTCTACAGAAATACCATCACCAGAAATCACGTGCCCCAAAAAGTGCACCTCACGCAGCCAAAACTCATACTTGCTGAGCATGGCATACAACTGGTGATCCCGCAAGGTCTGCAACACCACCCTCAAATGATGCACATGCTCCTCAACAGACCGGGAATACACAAGGATGTCATCCACAAACACGACCATGAACTGGTCTAGATACGGACGGAACACCCTATGCATCAAATCCATAAATGCCGCAGGGGCATTGGTGAGCCCAAACGGCATCACCAAAAACTTATAATGCCCATACCTCGAGTGAAACGCCGTCTTCTCAACATCAGACTCTCGAATCCGCAGCTGGTAATAACCCGATCTAAAATCAATCCGCGAAAACACCCGGGCCGACTGAAGCTGATCAAACAAGTCATCGATCTGGGGCAACAGATACTTGTTCTTAACAGTCGCCTGGTTCAATTGCCGGTAGTCGATGCACAGCCTCAGACTACCGTCCTTCTTCTTCACAAACAACACCGGCGCACCCCAAGGGGAAAAGCTAGGACGAATGTACCCCTTGGCCAGCAACTCCTGCAATTGCGCCTTCAACTCTCTCAACTCCGCCGGCGTCATACGATAAGGGGCCTTCGACATAGGTGTCGTATCAGGTACCACCTCAATCACGAAATCAATCTCTCGCTGCGGTGGCAACCCTGACAACTCTTCGGGAAAAACATCGAAAAACTCACACACGATCGAGATGTCCTCCACATCCGGACAATGTCGATCGACCAAAACCACAGAAGCAAGAAAGCCTTGACAACCCGTGTCAAGCAATCTACGAGCCCTAATAGCCGAAATAAGGAAACGGGAGGAGGAAGACCGGATACCTTGGAAATAAAAGGTGGGTCCACGAAGCTACCGGAAGTAGACCCTCTTCGAGCCGCAGTCCACCATGACATGATGGGCCTCGAGCCAATCCACGCCCAAGATCACATCAAAGTCCTTAAGCGGCAATGCATAAAGCCTGGCCAGCAAGTTTCGCCCACCCACCCACACAGGCACCTTCTCGAAGAAGTATGGGGTGAGCATGAAATCACCGGTAGGCAACTCCACTGCCAGGTCACAGGACACCTCAGTCGCCGACTCCTCGGCACTCTGAGCAAACTCCTCCGAAATAAACGAATGAGATGCACCGGAATTGAACAAAACTCGAGCCGCACAACCAAGAATCGAAATAGCACCTTCGACCAACTGGGATGTTTCAGCCTCTGCTCTGGTAATGTGGGTAACTCTGCCTCGGGTTCTCTACCTCCATGTGGTAGCTGACCGAGTCAACTGAGAATACTGACCCTGCTGCTGGTACTACTGCGGCTACGACGACATCTGTTGGGGCTGAAACTGCTGTTGCTACTGAAACTCGTGCGACTGGCGCAGTCTCTGCGGACAGTCACGTGTCATGTGCCCTGGCTGGTCACACCTGAAGCAAACCACGGGCATCGTACACTGCCTGCCTGGATGAGACTCGCCGCACCGAGGACACCTGCCCCGAGAACTACTCACTGAACCCTGACTCTGAAACTAGGTAGGCTGCTGAACACTACCCACAGACTGTTGTGCTTGATCTCCACGACCTCGGTGCCTCCATCCAAAACCAGCTTCCTTGAGTAACTTCTTGAGCTTCGATCCCAGAGATGATGAATATGCTGCCGACGCCCCGGACGGGGACGTCCCTGAACCACTGTTGGCACTCAAAATATGATCGTTGGCGACCAAGTCGCAAAGAAGAATGATACGGCCCACTGAAGCACAGAAGCTGATAAAGATCAACTTAATGGAGACTTCTCAAGCTGCTAGAGCCCCGAGTCACCTGGAATGAACACCGGGGACTTCACCTCAGGAAAGTCGAGATGAATCCACAACCAACCGACAGTGCGACCAAGCCTGCCTAATGATCCGGCATCGACTCCGTCATGCCGCTACTCCACACCCGTCACCCGACCAAGGATGACGGTCTACCCGGTGGCTCGCCACCTGAATGAAGACTCTCCTGAGGAGGAAGAATGCCATCGGCTCTTCATGACAAGGAACCGAAGGCTCTGCCAGCAGAAGGTCCTGATTACCCGACACGGGTTCGGCTTCTCGCCATAGCGGACCCGTTAGTGGTCGAATGGTCGCTAGTCAAGGCGGAATTATCCCGGATGTCATACCATCCCGTAAGGAAGCTTTGAGCATGAGTCGGGCCGAGTCGGAAGCACAAATCATATTACCAAAGGCCGTGTCAGCGAAAAACCCGCGTGCTCAAGCCAAACACACACAAAGTTCAGATTAAGGCCGTACATTGTACCGAGAGCTTCGTCAACACCCCGTCAAGGTTTTCCAAGGACCGCGGCGTGAGGAATCGTCAACGATGACCTCTGGAATCATTTGCGGACTCATCGACTAGCCCTCGCCAACCAAACGAGAACTAATACGGCGTCCCATTCACCGGCGCGCCCCTTAAACGGCGCCATCATCAACGGCGCGTGAATGCTTCAAAGGGGGGGTTGCTTCCCGGTGCCATCCTTCCCGACGTGCCCCTCCGTGGCGCCGGGGAACTTGGGGTTATAAAAACTTGGTTCGTCCAAGTGAAAAGAGCGGAAAAAAAGAAAGAGGAATTATCCAGAGAGAGAGAGCCTGAGGGTTTTCTTGTTGGAAAAGTCTCCCTTCTGAGCATCTCCACGACTGCCGCCCTGTTCTGTTCGACGTTCCTGGCGTCGGAGAGGAAGATCTCTGTTTCTGTCACTCTTAGGTGGGTCGCCGTCGTGTTTCCTCGTCGATTCTTCCTTCAAATCTCTCTTGTTGTGGTGTAAACGAAAGGGGGGAAACGGCGGTGATATGAGCCGCCTTCCCCCCCATCATCTTTGTTATTTCTCCCCCTATAATTTCTGCTTTCGCTTGATGTCAATGGCGACCGAGCAATAACGATGGCGTCCATGAATGTAATATGTGCTTCTTTCCCTATTGATGAATTGAATGTGATGCTCGAATGCATCAATAAAGTGTTCAACCTTATCTGTTTTCTCTCTTGCCACCTCCCTCATTTATTATGTTTCTCTCCTGCAACCAGTGAGACGGCACCGTGCTACAATGCCAGTGCCGGGAAGAATTATGCATATGTCTACTAATTGCCCAGATAGTGAGTGAGATATGCTCATGTTCGGTGCCGTATCTACCTTCTCTATTCTATCTTTTGGTCTAAAGTTTATGTGTTCAATTGCTTCTCTGCGTGTATGGCTTTCGAACCTGGGTTTTTCGGTGTCGAACATGCCCCGAAGCGTGGGCTACATTAATTGTTCTTCCCCCTTCCCCGGGAGTCTTCCGATCGCCTATGTTTTGCTTCGAGCATATATCATGTGTGTCATGATGGGAGGCACATCCGTATGTCCACCTCCGCTCGTCTATGCTCTAGGACTGGATCTCTGGTGTTCCTCTGCTCTACCCCGTAGCGTAGGGGAGATGGGGTGCCAGGATACCTCTTGGTTAGTCGCCCCAGTTCGTCGCCTGATCTAATAGCCTCCGATAAACTTTTGTTCTGCTAAACCCCATATCCGTATGCTTGTCTCTGTTATCACTCCGTTCGTATATGAAATAAGGAGCCTGCTCTATAGCATTGCTCCGATACCCGGGGAGGGGGCTATATTTTCACTGTTCCATTGAAAGCACCATTTGGTCACAGGAACTCGTCTGTCTGTGATGAGTTTTCTAAAGGCCCTTGAGTGTACAGTAACATGGGTTAATCCCAATATATCCAAATCCACAGTCTCTAATGGATTTTGTGGTGGCCGTGGGATGTGTGCCCCTCGTAGGCTAGCCCTCGGGGTTTCCTTCCCTCTACCGGTCGTCCCGATTCGAGCGTTGAGTCAACTCGGGTCACGTGCCCCTCGTAGGCTAGCCCTCGGGGTTTTCGCTCCCAATCATGAGTCGACTCATCTGTTCACTTACACCCATGGACTTGGTGCCCCTAGTAGGCTGGACCTCGGGGTTTTCCTTTCCGTTTGGGTTTGCCGGCCGCCGTTGTGCCACCCGGCTCTTAGGGGTTGCTCTGTCACATGAGTATTCCTCGTATCTCCCCGACAATCCTCCGGGATGGGGAGATGCTGTTAAAATTTTGGCTCGAATAATCTAATATGTTCAACAGCATCAACTTAATAAATCGGCTCAATTCGGAACAATCGCCACGCTCGAGTATGAACCTCGCGCGAGCCTGTGACTTGGCCTCCGGAAGGCACAGAGCCGAACTGATAGACAATTGACTCAATAAAGCTCCAAAATCCTTCAAAACATTTTTAATAAACCCAAAAATAACTAATAAAGCTTCGAATTCCGTAAAAGTGGGCTAAACCAGCACCGTCGGCACCCGACACGCCTTAATACGGCGCACCCTATTCCGGCGCGCTCTAAGGGTTGCCGCGCCGTTTTAACCTCCCCCTCTTCACCTACGCTTCACGGCGCCGTTTTAGCCTATACCTACAGTTCTCACGCCGTTTTAAACTCTTTTCCTACGCGTACCGCGCCGGTTTCGTTCCGATTCGCGTCGTCACGCAGTTTCAATCCTCTCCTCACCTCCGGGGTGATTTCCAATGCTACTAATAGAATCAAATAAACTCTCTAATCAATAAACTGAATGAATTGGTATGTTTAAACCTGAATCGGCTAATTCCATAGCTTTTCCATCATGTTTTAGTCTAAGCATTCATGCCGCATCAATGTATGCTTGAGTGCACGGGCCCCCGGTATATCAAATGGCATTAGTGGAAAGCTGGGTTACGCCCAATGTGAAGCTCTTGCTACGCGTGATGGCGGTCTTCTGACCTAAGTCCTCTGCCACCTACTGAGGTTTCCGCCCTAATAAACTGTGCATGGTAGATTATAATATCTTGGATGACCATTTGCATCCTTTGCATTCTTTATTCCGGCCTCGATAGCCCATTATCTCGGCAATTAATCAAAGGTTTTCCCTCCTCGCGAGGGATGTAATTAACGTCATAGCCTTTATGGTACGGCAGACTGCTGGTCCCGACCAAATCTCACTCTCGCCCGACACGGGTCAGAATGAGCGCACAATAAACTCGTCACTTACGTGACTGGCACGCCCGCGCAGTCAATCAGTCAGTTAGTTACCAATTAATTAATTGGTTGATTGATGCGCGAATAAACCAAATAAACCCAATAAAAATAATTTTTTAATAAAAAGAAAATAAAAAATCAATAAATCCCATCGAAACAGTCTGGCACGCCCGGTGGGACCAGTGTCACCTTTCATCTCTTTGTCGAGATACTTGGGCTTCAAGGCCCTCTCAAAGGCTACTGATCGTCAGTTTGTTTGTTTTGACTGGTGAACGATGATGACAACAACTGGACTGACTGGCGTCGGCTTCGGCTCGTCAATTGTTGCTGGTCATGCGCAAGGGTACCTGGTGGTGCCCATGGTGTTCGGCAACTTCCCTGCTGCTGTTGGCTTCCCCAACTTCTTGGGGTTAGCCATTGTGGATATGCTGGAAGTGGAACCCTCGGAGCTCATCAAGGGAGCTACAAAGAAGATGGAGCCTTTGAAGGCCCGATGCTGCCACGACTCGCTCAAGAGTCCAACTCAGGTCCCCAGTTGCCTGGTGCACCATGCTGTCCCTAGGGCCCGCCCTGATGCTGCCAACAAAAACTCTGGAGGTCGCCAGCGCAAGCAAGGTCAGAGGAGCACTGCTGTGGTTACCGGATCCCTGTCTCAGTCCTGTAAATCCATGATGGTCAGCGGTGTGCGCCTCTTCCTCAACGGACGCGACGCATGAATAGTCCCGGACTGGGTCGTCCCCGCCGTCCCTGTCCGCAACTCATACCAGGCCCTTGCTGGAAGGAGGGCGGAAAAAGAAGAAGCTGGCCGCTATGGCCAAGAGAAGCTGGCCCCAAGGCCAAGAAAGTTCAAGCAGGTGTGGGTCCCCAAGAGGGTCCAACCTGTTCATCAAGCTGCACCAGTTCGCCGCCGTCCTACACGCGACGAAGTTGAAATGAGGAAGGAAAGGGGCCTGGCCCCGAAAGAAGAAGAGGTGGTTGCGGACCCTCCGCGCCGCGAAAGCTTCAGGGCATGTGCCCGCCAAGCCAACGT
This sequence comes from Amorphophallus konjac, assembly GCA_022559845.1. Taxonomy (NCBI): domain Eukaryota; kingdom Viridiplantae; phylum Streptophyta; class Magnoliopsida; order Alismatales; family Araceae; genus Amorphophallus; species Amorphophallus konjac. The sequence continues at coordinate 266,008,688 of CM040120.1, forward strand.
CCCTGCTGTGGGATGAAGATTTCAGCAACCTGCCGACCGGGCTCAACTGGATTATATTCCTCCTGCGGGAGGTCGACAACTGTCCCCCGCGCTGCATCAAGAACGGGGTCATGAAGAGATGGCCAATCTGGTCAAGAATTATTTTCGAGGACTAGGCAACTCCTCGCTTGGACAGTAGCGGCTGATGCAGGCAGCCGCAGTCAATGAAGACTACTGCCCATCAATGGCAATTGAAGAAGATGCATAAGAAAGAATGATGGTGTCGTCAGTTGACGATAATGATTATGACAACGGCTTTGAGATGGAAGCCAATGAAACCGCCCCTTGGCGGGAAGAAGAAACAAGAAGAATTTCTTTGTTCGAGAGGTTGACCTTCCCGGATCAAGCTAAAAGGAGGGTCCATCGACAAAGAAGGAGGATACAGGTCTTCACCTGCAATATGGCTGGCACATTCAGTCGATATGGGGGACTTCCCAAAGACCCACGCGAGTTGGCTCAATTGGCCGTGAGGCCGGGGCCGAATACTCGAAGAACAGAGGCCGCAAGGAAGCTCCTGGTGGCAGCCAAAGGAAAACAACCCATGGTCTACCACCAGCGGAATGATGAAGCTGCTATTTTAACCGCCAATGTAGTGACGGCGGAAGAAGAAGATGACATCCTCCTCGACATCCTGCCTTAGGGTACGTCCGGGGAAGCAACAGAGAACATCCCCAGCACTGCAGCTATGGACCCGTCGGTCCTAATGCTACTTCAAAGATACCGGCAAGAGATAGACTTGCTGAAGAAACAGCTGATGGAGAAGGTAGAGCAGTCATCAGCTTCTAAGTTGCCCAAAATCCAATGCGAATCATCCCGGGGAGCGGTCCCTCATGTTGACCCTCCGCCACTCTACACCATGCCTCAGCCGTCAGAGCTGAGCATGGCGACAACTCAGCAATGACCACCACAGCCGCAGCCGCTGATGCCGTCGGTGCTCCCTCAAGTGCACCAGACACCCCCACTGCTTCGTCCTCTATAGGCGACCACTCTGGTCACCCCGTACCTACAGTCGGCGCACTTCTATCCGGCACCAGTTGACCCCACGGTCATGAACCGGATGATGGTGGAAAGGATGATCGAGCGAAGCTCGCAGAAAGAAGTGAAGGCGACTACGTCGCATTCGATGCCTATCGGGTGCCATACCCGCAACACCATGCTGCCAAGCGGCTTCCCCTAGGGATCAGCAAGCCTCCCAAGTTCAACAAATTCAACGGGAAGGGGTCCCCGAAGGAACATGCCGCTTATTACATGACCGTCATGGGCGATCTGGCCATGGGCGAGTCATACCTGTTAAAATTTGTCGGGTCCTCGCTGACGGGGCTCGCATTTGAATGGTACTCCAGCCTCCCGGCCGGGTCGATCAGCGACTGGTTGGATATGCAGAGGAAGTTCAGAGAAAGATTTCATGTTACAGAGAGGGAGGTCACAGTGGCCGAACTCTATTCAACAAAATAGAGGGCAGATGAGCCAACCCTCGACTATATCAAGAGGTGGAGGAACCTCGGAATGAGGTGCAAGCGGCCCCCACATCAGGAGGACGCTGTACAAATATGCAAATAGAACCTTAGAAGGGAGGTTCTGGAAAAGATGATTGGAATGGAAATACGGTCGTTTGACCGATTAAACAATGTCGTGGCCGAAGTGGAAGCCTTTCTGGCCAGGCCTGCTCCTACATCACCTGCCAGCACAACCCAGAAGGGCAAGGCAGTGGAGCGGCGCCAGGCGCCTAAAGAAGCGAACACTCTTGACATCAAGGCGTTCGAACAACAGAAAGACAAAGGCAAGAAGGTGGACGCCCCACAGTTTGCAAGGGCCATAGACGGTAAAGAAGGTCCCTCGCTGCGGGACAAGATGAAGAAGGCCTACTCCTTTCCGAAGGACAAGACCGAGATTCTGTTCGACTGGGTAACGGAGTATGGTGTGGTCACCCTGCCGGAGCCGAAGAGGCCGGAGGACCTGAAAAGAAAAGACAGTCCAAGATTCTGCCTCTACCACCAGATGCTGGGGCATCCAATCGAAGACTACTATATTTTCAAGGACATCATCGAAGGGATGGTGAAGAAAAATGAAATAGAGTTGGGAGAGTATAAGGTGGACCTTCCTCAACCACATGAAGCCCCTCCCAGAAGGGCAGGAGTCAACATGATCTCCATATACCAGGCATTTCCCGAGGAGATCTCTGAAGCAAGTACGCGGCGCACCTATGAAACTCATTTCTTAGAGCCCGTGAAAGAACAAAAGGGATGGCAGCAGGTCCCTGCGAAGCATAAAAAGAAGAAGGCACCCCGCCCGAAAGTAGGGGCACATGTTCGTGGCGTCACACCACGACCTGCTCCGCCGGTGGCAGCACCTGTGTGGACCACTCCACCTGCAGTCGTCAGAATACCTACACACAATCGGAGGAGACAAACTCTGCTGCCAGTAGTTAAGGAAACCAGTCCCGGGGTCCGCAAGCTACAAGACCTTATAGAAGGGCTAGATGAGTACATGCATCCCGAATTGAAGCCCTTGCTGGTACGGGACCATGTCCCATGGCAAGAATTGGAGCAGCTCTCACTTGAGCAAAAAGAAGAAGCTGATGCAACATCTGATAAGGAGGGCAGTCTGTTCTGGGGGCAGGCGCCTACTGAAGTAAAGAAAAAGAAGAAACAAAAGAAGAAGAAAAGAAAGGCCGCTAAGGCCGATAAAGTGTAGGTTGTCTCCTGCAATACCCTCTCAGCACTCTTCAACCTGCCCGGTGAGGAGGAAGAAGAGGAAATTTGCTTTACACCCCCTGTTAAAAGAGGCAAGGTCGAAGCCGCGACTGCTGCACATGCAACCAGGTCAGGCCAAAAATGGGGGCACCAACCGCCGCCCAACCATAACATTATATTCAGGGGAGAGCAGCCCTACAAGACACCTGCCCCGGAGATCAAAGGAGTGTTGAGTAGTGGACAGCGGATCTAGAGGGGAGGGGTGAAGAGATCCGCCCCTCTTTTCGCAATGCAACCCTCTATATTGCTAGATAAAATAAATTGCAGCGGAATGTAACTAGCTTATCGAAGAACACTATGATTCGCTTGGCAAGATGAGCAACTAATATATCGATTTGAACCTAAGCATGCATCTAGAATGAAACAATCACACAAGCAAACCACAACACACAAGATTTTAAGGTGGTTCGGACTGAATCCCCAGTCCTACGTCCACCCCTCACCAAATCCGGTGAGGCTCCACTAGTGCCACTCACTGAACCACAAATCGGAAAGACCTCCGATTACCTTCCTACTAACCACAGGTAGGGACGTCAACACCGCAGATCGGACAACTTATGATTGCCTTCCTACTAACCACCAGTAGGGACGATTCTCAGTTCCAAATGTTTGTATGAAATGAAAAAGATAACAAATATGAAATCACTCAAACAAGATATAGAGTATGCTCAAAGAAAGAAGATCTTGTCTGAGTTGCAGAAGCTTGAATCGGATGCTTTGAAGGTGTCTTCTTCCTTGCGAGATGATCTTCCTTGAATCTCTCCTAGTTGATGAAGAAGACGATGGATGTAGCTTCGATCTTCCTTTTGATCTTCTTGAGTTGATGAAGAGGATGAAGAATGCAGTTTAGATCACCTTTGAAAGTCTTGATTGCTTCTTGCTTCCTTGGAGGTTGAGATGGCTTCAGATCTGGACTTAAATCCCTTGGAATGGATGAAGCCTCTTCCCGTAGTACTGTTCACGGCTACAGTACTTCGAACTACTCTCTCTTGAACACACCCTTGCAGCCTCCCTTGATTTCTCAAATGATCAACTAGGGTTTCTCACCCTCTTGCATGTGTTTTATAACCTTTGAATGGTCCTTATACATCCCCCAGACCAGATCCACAAATCATGAGAGATTGGGTGAGTTTTGATTAAACAAATCCATGGAAAGGGGCTGGCCTCGAGGTGGAAATCGAAGTCAAATATGGCTGCATCGGGGCTGGCGGTCGACCGGAATTCATTGGTCGGTCGACCGGAACCTGTTGGACTTAGAACATTTTGATCCTGGCGAAAATCGGTCGACCGGCCCTATAGTGGCGGTCGACCGAAACCTGTAAAATATGGAGTTTTTCATCTCTGGGAGAACCGGTCGACCGGAAAGGTAGGGGCGGTCGATCGAAACCTGTAAAACGTGGAATTCTTAGGCTCTGGCAAATCTGGTCGACCGGCCAAGGTGTGTTGGTCGACCGGAAAGACCTATACCTGCAAAAATGAAGTGTTAGCCCAAGGAAACATGTCCATAAGTCAAGATACTCATGTCCTTATCAATTCCATGTATTTTTGGATTTGGTTTATGCATTATATCATTTGAGTGGTGTGGACACCGGAGCACACGAGCGGCACGGGTCGGCAAGCCACCGGTACCGCACGCGGAGCACGACTCGAGCCACTTCAGCGTCCATCTGGCTCGGAGACAGCCTGGAGACTCCCCCCTGAGTCTCGACATTTATCATATTTGTTTAGACGTTATTTGTGTGTAATGTGTGTGTGTTTTATTTTATTCGGTTTGTAATTTTGATTGTAAGAGGGGTTTATTTGTAAAATGGGACCCCCGGGCCCCACGGGCCCCCCAGACCTCTTCCCATTGATCCACCTCAGCCTAGGGCCCCATGTGGGGTCAGTCAACATTTCAAATGGAGACATCTAGAAGGTTGAATGGTAAATGCCACATGGGTAGATAATTGGACTTCAAAGTCCAAGGTAGGCTACCTACCATTCTACCATGTCCCCCCCTTGGTCAATAGGCTGCCCCCCCCTTATATTTTATTTAATTTTTGTGTGTGTGTCACATTCAATCTAGGCCATCCATTCCCCCATCCCTAGATCCAAGGGTGGCTATTGGATTTGATATGTAACCTATAAGTACCATGTATTTTCTCATTTAGAAGAATTAATGCCTTTGAATTGGAAGAAAATCCCCTTGAGCAAGGCCTAGGCCGCCCCTCTCTCCTCCTTGCAGCTGGAAAGGCTGTATTCTGGTGGTGTGACTCCACCCCTATCAGTTCCGGTCGCCGCCGCCACGTGCCGCCATCGCGCCTCCACCATCACCGCCGGTGTTCTGTCCATCCAGGACAGAGGTGTTTTCTTTGAATTCTTGCTCTCCACCCCGTCATGTTTTTGAGCTGGGATTTTGAGGGGATGTTCCAGAGGTGTTCCTCACGATCCACAAAAATTGGTTGGTCATGAATCTTCCATTTGATAATTTTCCATTTTCGTCGAACCTCTTTTCCCAGATCTGTCTGCTTGCTGTTTAGATTTCCACCCGCCCGGTGTTTCTAGTGTCCGGACCCCTTTGTGATTTTTCCAGGGGCTCCCCATTTTACTGGGATTTCTATCCATCAACCCCTCCCTTCAAGATGTTTCTTGAATTTTGATCCGGCCTTCACTTATTTTTCAAAAATCGATCTCAGAGATAGCTACAGTGCTGTCCACCTGTTCCTAGATCCGACCACCCTCCAGTAAACAAATCATAATAAATCACAGCCACTTCCAATCAGTCCACAAAAAATATCCCCGTTCTCCTTGTTCAAAATCCCACAAGTTTGATGAAGAGCACAGAGCTAAATCGACCCTCTTCCTTGCTGTCAGAGGCAGTCTTCAGATAACTCACCTGTAGATCTGATGTTTCAGTTACTGTACAATAGGGACTTGTCAATTCAATAAAGTTCTGATCCGACCAGATGCAGCAAATATCTCTAGGTCTAGATTGAAGTATTTGAAGAGAGCTTTCTAACGATAGCTCATACATCCCGATCCGACGTCGGGATTGATCGCAGCGGTCGTTTTCGTCGGAGCGCGCGCCGGAAAACAACAATCAAAATCCGTGGGAAGTTAGTTCAAGAATTGAGAATCGGGGCCGATCGACCCCCGATCGGTGTTCCTGGCCGACCGCCGTTCGTGGAGGTGCGCCACCAGGGGTCCCCATCATAGTGGGTCCCAACCCCGCAGATCCAGAGGACAGCGCCATCCGTGGGCCCCACGGGCCCGTAGAAGCCGCCGTTCGGAAAGCACGAAAACGTGGAGTTCGGCACCGCCGGGCGACATCAAGATGCTGCCCGTCAACCCGAGTTGCGTGATTCCCGGACCCCACATGTGACCTTTTACCTCCCTGCGTGGAGTGGGTCGACTTAGTGTATTGCTGTAATAATTGTTAACCGGGAGTCCGTGATTCGGCCGGGGTTGTCTTCGCCACGTCGGGTGCGTGGAGGTAATGGTCCGAACTTCTTGGCGTTCATTTGCTTAGCTAGTATATGGTCTTTTGCCGCTGCCGAGAGCGATAGGTACTAGCCCGTGTGTCCATGTCACCGCTGTGAGTGTGAGAGTGACCCATCCCGCGATCGATCCGAGTCCAGAAGTGAGTCTGACTACCCGTGAACTCTGCCGGTTCTTCAACCGCGCATGATCCGCGTTTCCCTCGCTTGGGACGACGAGTGAGCTTGCGTTTCTGTTAGCGACGTATAGCCCATAGGAGCTCTCCGTGTCGGGCTTAGTGTCTCTCCTATCATGTGTTTCTGGTCGTGTCCGCATCTAGAGTCCGAGGTCCATACCACGTAGAGTCGGTCCCCGTGTCCGTCCCGCATCATTGAGCATTTCTAAATTTTGTTCCGGGGGCTCCGCCCCCGGAAACCCCCGCAAGGGGCGTTGCCCCCTTGACCCCCGCGACCTGACCGTGTAGGTCGATCCGCGTGCGAGGGCACAATCATTGAGCTTTCACTTTTGCCATCTCCACTCCATTCCTTGGCATATCTGTCATGAAAGAACATCAAGTTGTTTTGTCATATAAGAGTGGTAAAATATCAATGACTTATAGTGTTTAGCCATTATCAAAACCAAGAATATCAAATAACTCAAATGACCATAGGATGATGTCGAATGACCTAAGTGACCACAAGATGACTCAATTGACCACAGGGGCACAATAAGGAGTCCAGATCCCTCCTCCGCCAGGCCTATACAACAAGAGTGGGGGCAAGGTAGTCCCCTGATTCCTTGAATTTATGAAGATGTCTAAGGGGAAGCAACCATGCCAAGAGGCTAACCCTGCACCCGGGGATGTTCACCCGCAACCAGCACAGTCTGCCGAAGCTCCGAATACAGATGGAGTTTGCCCTGCAGCGGCTGATGAAGAACAACAAAGATCCAGTGCTAACCAGAGAGGTGTCGAGTTCGATGCAGATGAAGTGGGTCCATCCGGGGTCGCAACTCAGGGCTCTCCCAAGCCCAGGTGAGCAGAAGAGATGAAGCTTTCCAATGTCCGAGCTGGGAGCTGGATAATGAAGCTACTCAAGAAGCTCCTTGCTAGATTTACAATATGGGAGATACTCTCTTTGAGTGAAGAGACCTGACAGGCGATCATCACTGCTCTGCAGACACCTGCTCATTTTGAGACCTACTTGGCTGAAGCAATGCCAGAAGCCAGCATGACCTTCACTCAAGAGGACATGCTTCTTCCCACCATCAGCCACAACATGCCACTGTACATGAAGGGGCACCTGAACGGAAAGGAGCTGAACAGAATTCTGGTCGATCTTGGTGCAGCTGTCAATATTCTGCCCTACACAATCTACGAGAGGCACCACTTCAACGTGCGTCTCGAAAAGATCGGAGATATGCGTATCACCGGCTTTAATCAGAAATGTGAAGTGTCAATGGGGGTGGCAGAGTTCACACTCAACTTGGCAGATTTCACTACAAAGGTGCAGTTTCATGTCATCGACTCTCGCACCTCGTACAAGGCGCTGCTTGGCCGTCCGTGGCTGCATGAAAATATGGTGGTGCCCTCTACGCTCCACCAATGCATCAAGTACAGTCTCGAAGGGAAGGAGGAGAGGATCTTTGCTGACCTCCACCTATTCAAAGTGTTCGAGTGTCATCTGGCAGACGCTCACCTATATGCAGAGCGGCCTCAGAAGGCCCCTGAAGCCAAGACCCCTGTAGGAGCATCAAAAAGCTCATCCGACGATAGCTGGTATCCACCACCGCCGCGCGGATATGTCAAGCCCAAGGCGGTCTCCCATATCACCATATCCGGGGACGTGGGCAGAATAGTGCCTCCAGCTATATACCCTGAAGTAAATGAAGCTCAAGTCGATCAGTAGCACGACCACATTGGAGTCCCTGATGGCCTCACCAAGCCGGTTCCCGGCCTTGATAACCCTACTGTCGAGCCTTTCAAAGCTTGGGAGGTGGCACAGATAGATGGGCCTAGCAGCTTGTTCTACACGGCTGAAGAGCACCCTACTCAGGAAGACACAGACTGCTGCCTCCCCGAAGATATAGACAATCCGTCAGTTCCCATCAAGGGTCTGGCGTTCACAATCGACCGGATGGCCAGGATGTTCCAGAAGCAACACATCCCCTCCGATCAATCTCATAAAAACAAAGAAGCTTTCCAAAAAATGTGGCATCCCGCAAGTCTGGACAAGGAACTGAGGCGCGTCTCTCAGCACCCGGGGTTGGGCTTCACCCTGGAAGAATACTACTACAGTGGGCGATACGAGGTAGACACCATCTCCGCCTTCTACCCTACTAAAGACAGCCCACCGGGGGTAACTTTTGATGAATACCCAGCAGAAGATGAATATGTTGAGCCGGTTCGGCCTGGAAAACAAGAAGCGGAGACCGTGATTCCTTGCCGATCCTTGGAGCAGGTCTATCCCGAAGAAGCGGCCCTTCAAGCCAATTTTGATACGGCTAGCAGCAGCGAAGCCGAAGATGTTGAAGAAGCAAGGACCTCTCCCTCCAGTAGAGTCCTACTGATCATGACCTCAGCACCTCTCCTGCCAATCGGGGAAACATCAGCCGACTCCGATCAAGGGGCACATGCTGCCAGGAAAGAAAATGCCACTTCTACGGAAGATACAACTGCCTCAGAGGGCGAGACCTCCTCAACCTCTGCTATAAGACTGGGAGTCTGTCCTAGCCCGGCAATAAACAACCACCAGCATATTATGGCTACAACTCTATCTACGGGGGATGAAGCTGCTCTCTCGCCCTTGGAAACTGCAACGGCCGTGGACTTGCTGGTAGAGCAGTATGCACAACTGCTATTGAATGAAGCAGAGGACTCTCCGGAGGCTCTGATGATGTCAAATGAGGAAATCGAGGTCCTCGACCCCGAAGATGGCATTCCAGATTTCATCGACCTTCAACCGGCACCTCCGGAGATAGAAGATGGAGGCCAAGCTACAGTCGACGAGCTGATAGAAGTCAACCTGGGAAGTGAGGAAGACCCTAGGCCTACCTTCCTCAGCACCCAGCTATCCCCAGAAGAATAGGAGCAGTATATCCAGCTGCTGCAAGAGTACCGAGATTACTTTGCTTGGACTTACAGAGAAATGCCAGGTCTGAGCCTTACAGTTTTGCAACATGAGCTGGCGATCAACCCCGAAGCCGAGCCGGTGAAGCAACCGTCGCGGCGCATAAGGCCGGAGCTCATCACCCAAATTTGTAAAGAAGTAGACAAGCTCATTGACGTGGGATTTATCGAAGAAAATCAATATACCACGTGGCTGGCGAATATCGTCCCCGTGAAAAAAAAGAATGGACAGATCCAGATATGTGTCAACTTCGAGATCTGAATAAAGCTTGTCCCAAGGATGACTTTCCAGTGCCGATAACGAAAGTCATGATTGATGCTACAACCGGCCATGAGGCCCTATCATTCATGGACGGGTCATCTGGCTACAACTAGATATGGATCGCGGAGCATGACCGGGTCCACACTGCCTTCCGAACCCCTAAGGGCATCTATCACTACAAGATGATGTCGTTCGGACTGAAGAATGGTGGCGCAACTTATCAGCACGCAATGACCAAAATATTTGATGAGTTGCTCTACCACAAGGTTGAGTGCTACATAGATGATCTGGTGGTCAAGACCAGAAGGAAAGAAGACCATCTGCAAGACCTTCGAATCATTTTTCAGAGGCTGATGTAGTATGAATTGAAGATGAACCCTATGAAATCCGTGTTCAGAGTATCGAGCAGAAAATTCTTGGGTTTCATTGTCAGATACCGGGGAATCGAGATAGACCCCACAAAGATCAAAGCGATTCGGGAGCTACCTGCACTAAGGAACCTCTCCGAGTTGAGATCACTACAGGGCCACTTGGCTTATATCCGGCAGTTCATTTCTAATTTGTCAGGGTGATGCCAGCCTTTCCACAAATTGATGATGAAGGATGTTCCCTTTTACTGGGATGAAGATTGCCGAATAGCCTTTGACAAGCTGAAAGACTATCTGAAGACTCCTCCAGTGCTGGGCGCACCGGTGAAAGGATGGCCGTTGATATTATATATAGCAGCCACACATAACTCCCTGGGTGCAATGCTGGCCCAGAATAATGAAGAAGGGAAAGAACAAGCCCTCTACTACCTCAGTCAGAGAGTGGTCAGGACTGAGAAGAAATATACTTACATTGAGAAGATCTGTCTGGCACTGGTCTTCGCAGTCAAGAAGCTTCGACACTATATGTTGTCGCATGAAATCAGCCTGGTATCCAAAGAGGACCCGCTGAAGTATATTATGTCCCAACCGACACTCAAAGGTCGCTTGGGCAAATGGGCGGTGATTCTTATGGAGTTTGATATCTCCTATGTGCCGCGAAAGGCTGTCAAGGGCCAAGCTATTGTAGACTTCTTCGCCGAGCACCCAGTACCAGGAGACTGCTCGCTGGAACCGGAGCTTACTGAAGATGAAACCCTGGAAGCCACTCAAGTACAGCCCTCCTTGTGGCAGCTATATTTTGATGGGGCTTCCAGAATTGACACCTCGGCCACTGGGTCAGCAAGGGTCAGAGCAGGGGCGGGCATAGTCCTGAAATCTCCAGAGGGGGAAGTTGTGCACACATCTTGCTCAATAAACAAGTCTTGCATAAATAATGAAGCAGAGTATGAAGCCCTAATAATCGGGTTGCAAATTGCTCTATCCATGGGGATTCAGATGCTGGAAGCATTCGGAGACTCCATGCTAGTTATAAAACAGCTGGAAGGAGAGTTCGATGTGCGAAAGCAAGAGCTCCTCCCCTACCATCAGCTGGCAACTCGCCTGATGTCAAGATTCTATTTCATCAACATCAAGCATGTCAACCGAGGACATAATGCTCAGGCGGAAGCCCTCGCTAAACTGGCCAGTTCTTTGGCAATCCCACCAGACACAAGTCTGAATATAACAGTCATCAACCGCTGGCAAGTCCCCAGTGTAACAGTGGTCTTGGCCGATGAACAAGAAAATGAAGTGGCAGCAGTGGAAGAGGTTCAACCAACCGACTGGCGAGAGCATCTCCTACGCTGGTTCCAGCACCAGCAACTCCCGAAAGAAAAAGAACAAAGAATGAAGCTCTTGAGAATCAAAGACTCTTACGAGATGAAAAACGGGACCCTATTCCGAATAATGGTGGATGCCCGAAGAAAAGTCCTACTCCGTTGCTTGTCTTCAGCAGAAGCTGGGCAGGCGATGCAAGAAGTCCATGCTGGTTCAGCTGGAGCGCACCAGGTTGTCCCGAAAATGAAAATTGAGATAAAGAAATTGGGTTACTATTGGCCCACTATGTTTGATGGCTACTGCAAGTTCGCCAAGGCTTGTCAGAAATGTCAAGAGCATGCCAATGTGTCAAGAAGACCACCAGTGCCGCTACACCCCACCATACCGAGCTGGCCGTTTGCTCAATGGGGCACGGACGTGGTAGGGCCACTGCCAACATCTTCATCAGGGTGCAAATACATCTTAGCAGCTACAGATTACTTCTCCAGATGGGCAGAGGCGGTAGCACTAAGAGAAGTGATGGGAGAATTGGTTGCAAGGTTCTTCCGGTAGAACATAATATTCCGGTTCGGGATTCCCAGCCGAATTATTTCTGACAACGGCAGCCATTTCAGAAACCAGAAGGTTTATCGGCTAGCTAATAAATACAAGATTGACTGGAGGACATCGTCCCCCTACAACCCTCAAGCCAATGGACTTGCAGAGGCCTTCAACAAAATACTATGCACATTGTTGGCAAAGACCGTCAAGTCCAAGAAGAAGGACTGGGAAGAAAAGATGTATGAAGCGCTCTGGGCCTATCGTACAGTCAATAAAACTCCAACCGGTTGGTCACCATTCTCCCTCGGGTACGGGTCAGAGGCTGTGGTACCGATTGAATTAGAAGTCCCCTCGCTGCAAGTCGCCATCCAACATGGACTAGTCAGCAGTGAACAAACTAATGCAGGAAGAAGATTGGAAGAGCTTGCCGAGCTCAAAGGAAAGCGTCTCTGTGCGCAATAGAATATCCAACTCTACAAAGCTCGCATGGCCCGTGCTTTCGATAAGCTGGTCAAAGGTCGAGAATTCAAGAAAGGAGACCTCGTAATGGTCAAAAGAAGAAAAGTGATGTCCTCCAACCCCAAAGGAAAGTTGGTTGAAAACTGGGTCGGACCATATGTCGTCTGCCGAGTATATGAAGGGGGTGCATACGTTCTGGTCGACCACAAAGGAGTCGTCCAGTTCTCTCCCCTTAATGGAAAACATATTAAGCTGTACCACACAGCTCAATCGGCATTCCCAGAATGACCGTCACCTTTCCCTTGGTCTAGTGGCACTCCGCCCTAGCCGAGCTACCTTCACCTTGGTCTAGTGGCAGGCACTCCACCCTGGCCAAGCTACCCTTCACCTTGGTCTAGTGGCACTCCTCCCTGACCAAGCTACCCATACCTTGGTCTAGTGGCACTCCGCCCTGATCGAGCTACCTTCATCTTGGTCTAGTGGCACTCCGCCCTGACCAAGCTACCCATACCTTGGTCTAGTGGCACTCCGCTCTGATCGAGCTACCTTCATCTTGGTCTAGTGGCATTCCGCCCTGGCCGAGCTACCCATACCTTGGTCTAGTGGCACTCCGCCCTGATCGAGCTACCCACACCTCAGGCTAGTGGCACTCTGCTCTAACCGAGCTCACATAAAATAAACAACATCGCCAATGCGGACCTTACGTCTGAATCGGCGAAAAGCTCCTCCTTTGCGTCGGCATTGTCTCCTTGCTGACGAATAAACCCTCTTCCTCGGCACAAGACTTCGTGTCCTAGCCGACTCTTCTACAACATTGTCGTTACGGGCCTTACGCCCGAACCGGCACAAATCTGTCCCTTGCGTCAGCATTGTCTCCTTACTGGCGGATAAACCCTTTGCCTCGGCACAAGACCCCGTGTTCTAGCTGACTCTTAAACAATATCGCCACGTCAAGCCTTACGTCCGACTCGACAGGAAGCTCTCTCCTTGCGTTGGCATTCTCCCCTTGCCAACGAATAAACCTCTCCTCAATTGGCGCAAGGCCCCGTGCCCCAGCCAACAGCTATTTGCTATCGTCAAGGGCCAGATACCACATCTGGACCTGCTGACTATCCTCTCCCACATGTTTCAAAAAAAAAGAAAAGAAAAATGGGGTTAAAAATAGAGATATCCCGCCGAATTTGTTCCTATATTCGGAACAAGGGCAAAAAAATGGTTGTAACCCGACTGTGGCGAAAACCCAAAAGGGCGCTGCAGGTAAAATCGGGTACCCCGCCACGTGAAAACCCGAAAGGGTGCCTGGGTAAAAGTAAGAGGGGGCTAGCTTCGGTAAAAATCCGAAAGGGCGCTTAAGCCAGTAAAGTGGTAATCTAAAAGTTCCTCTTCTTTCTCCCCTAATGAAGCTCCAAAAAGGACCATCATCAAAAGTCCCACCGGAGATCCCCTACCAAACCCGTGTTCGACCCTCGTCATCATCGGCGACATCTGTCGATCTCTACCTTTAACTCGGACCTTTCGTCCCTGTTAATGAACATACCTTTGCTTCGGCATGTAGCCCATGTCGATGAACAAACTCCTGTTCGACCCTCGTCATCATCGGCGAGATCAGTCGATCTCTACCTTTAACTCAGACTTTTTGTCCCTGTGAACATACCTTTACTTCGGCATGTAGCCCATGTCGATGAACAAACCCGTGTTCAACCCTCGTCATCATCGGCGAGATCGGTCGATCTCTACCTTTAACTTGGACCTTTCGTCCCTGTTAATGAACATACCTTTGCTTCAGCATGTCGCCCATGTCGATGAACAAACCCGTGTTCGACCCTCGTCATCATCAGCAAGATCGGTCGATCTCTACCTTTAACTCGGACCTTTCGTCCTTGTTAATGAATATACCTTTGCTTCGACATGTAACCCATGTCGATGAATAAACCCAACTTCGACCCGCGTCATCATCGACGAGATTGGTCGATCTCTACCTTTAACTTGGACCTTTCATCCTTGTTAATGAACATACCTTTGCTTCGACATGTAACCCATGTCGATGTACAAACCCAACTTCGACCCTCGTCATCATCGGCGAGATCGATCGATCTCTACCTTTAACTCGGACCTTTCGTCCTTGTTAATGGATATACCTTTGCTTCAACATGTAACCCATGTCAATGAACAAACCCAACTTCGACCCTCGTCATCATTGGCGAGATCGGTCGATCTCTACCTTTAACTCGGACCTTTCGTGCTTGTTAATGAACATATCTTTGCTTCGACATATAACCCATGCTGATGAACAAACCCAACTTCGACCCTCGTCATCATCGGCAAGATCGGTCGATCTCTACCTTTAACTCGGACATTTCATCCTTGTTAATGAATATACCTTTGCTTCGACACGTAACCCATGTCGATGAATAAACCCAACTTCGACCCTCGTCATCATCGGCGAGATAGGTCGACCTCTATCCCTGAACTTGGACTTTTCGTCCCTGTTAAGAACCGTAAAGCCTTTGCTTCGGCATTTAACCAATGTCGACGAACTAAACCAAGGTCCGACCCCTGTCATCAGCGACGAGGCCGGTCGGCATTCTAGCGGGTAAGCTCTCTCATGTTCTGAATTCTCCACGAAGTACAAAAAAAAAGAGGAAAGAAATGAAAAATGGGGTTAAAAATAGAGATACCCCGCCGGCATTGTTCCTAAACTAGGACAAGGGAAAAAATGGCTATAACCCGGCTGTGGCGAAAACCTGAAAGGGTGTTGCAGGTAAAATCGGGTACCCCGCTACGTGAAAACCCAAAAGGGCGCGTAGGCAAAAGTAAGATAGGGCTGGCTTTGGCGAAAACCCGAAGGGGCACTTAAGTCAGTAATGTGATAAAAAAAAGGAAACATGAAGGAAAAGAAATGATGATGCAGTATCGAGGTTGCCCTCGTTTGTCATTATACTTCTTCTACCCTTTCGATCCTTGTCACCATCGGTAAGATCGATCACTACCCTTCTCGACCCTTGTCACCATCGGCAAGATCGGTCACTACTCTTTTCGACCCTCGTCATCATCGGCAAGATCGATCGCTACCTTTTCGATCTTTGTCACCATCGACAAGACCGGCCATCCTTTCGACCCTTGTCACCATCGGCAAGATCGGTCGCTACTCTTTCGGCTCTTGTCACCATCGGCAAGACCGGCCATCCTTTCGACCCTTGTCACCATCGACAAGATCGATCGCTACTCTTTCGGCCCTTGTCACCATGGGGAAGACCGGCCATCCTTTCGACCCTTGTCACCATCGGCAAGATCGGTCACTACCCTTTCGGCCCTTGTCACCATCGGCAAGATCGGTCACTACCCTTTCGGCCCTTGTCACCATCGGCAAGATCGGTCACTACCCTTTCGACCCTTGTCACCATCGATAAGATCGGTCGCTACCTTTTCGATCCTTGTCACCATTGGCAAGACCGGCCATCCTTTCGACCCTGGTCACCATCGACAAGATCGGTCGCTATCCTTTCGACCCTTGTCACCATCGGCAAGATCGGTTGCTATCCTTTCGACCCTTGTCACCATCGGCAAGATCGGTCGCTATCCTTTCGACCCTTGTCACCATCGACAAAATCGGTTGCTATTCTTTTGACCCTTGTCACCATCGGCAAGATCGGTCGCTATCCTTTCGACCCTCGTCACCATCGGCGAGCCCGGTCAGCTATCCTTTAACTTGGTCCTTCCAACCTCGTTAATAGACAAACTACCATTGCTTCGACATTTAAACCATGTCGATGAATAAACTGCACTCTCAGCTTTCGTCACCATCGGAGAAATTAGTGGGGCGCATCCGCCTACTCTACCCATGTCCCACCCTGGCCAAAGCTCGATTCCGGGAATAGTTAATCCACGGTGGAGCGAACACCTCACCCCTTTGCTGAAGGCGTGAGCGCTCTCCTGCGCTAGTGGCTTATATCCCTGGACTGAGCTAATCGGCTGGAAGGAGAAAGAAAAGAAAAGAAAGAAAGAAGTCGTGATTGAAGTGACAAACAAAGATATTTCATTGATATGAAGTGTCGAGATACATCATTGTTCGGGGCACTCCCTGAGGAACATAAGCTCCGAAGACAAAAAGGAGCGAAATGGGATACAAAAAAGAGGAAATAAAGTGAAGCTACTGCAAAGGGCGCCGGAAAATGTCTTCCAATTCTAGGAGGCCCAAGGAAGGATATTGAGTCAGCTCTTGCAGCCGAGACTCGGTAACTGTCAGTTGCGATAACTTTTCATCGAGAGAGGCAAGCTGCCCTTCAGCTGGGTCAGCTTCCTCTATGGTCTGAACCTCCAGGTGCTCAATCTCTTGTAGTTCGGCTTCGGCCTTGACAAGTTCTGCACGCATCTCCACTATTCGCGCTGTGAGAAAGGATCGCGTTCTGAAGTAGTGCTAGCAGCATCTCTCAGTTGCCCCACGGTCCCTCTCAATGAAGTAGCAGCAGCTCGGCAATCAGCCCTCTCTAATTTTACAGCCGCCAGCTGATCGGATACCTCCCGGCTAAGGTACTCCCGCCTGTTGGCATGCTTCAGCAACATGGTAGCCCGCGGGGTCCAATCATCCATTGGGCACCCGAACGCCAATAGTGAGCGGGAGAGGTGTTCTATCAGACTCCTCAGCTGCACATAAGTCAAGCCTGGGGAAGCCAACATGGCTCGCTAAAGATTATCCAGAGACTGCCATACCATGTCGCTATAAAATCGTAAACCTAGTGGCGAAGTCTCGGGGATCTGAAAGTCCACCCTGCCATCCACCTCAGCCCAGATATCGTCGCTCGCCCCGGAGGACGTCGACGGCATGGTTTGCAGGGCACCAGTGCTGGACTCGACAACAGCAGCTGATACAACTGGAGAAGTCTCAACTACAACAACTTCTTTGCCTGCCCCCTGAGGTGAAGCCGCGCCGGCCATCTCGATAGCCGAGGATACTCGCTCCTCGCATGCAGTCCCACCGGCTTCTACAGGAGAAGATTCCTCAATGATGGCCAAGGCCTTAGAAGCATTGGCCTCTTCTTCAACAATTTCTCCCGCTTCTATCTCCGGGAGGCTACTCTGCTCCAGCAGCAAGTCTTTGCCGGTGGCTGGGGCTTGAGATTCTGAGACTTCTATCGGGCCACCAATTTCTACAATTGCTCCGGGCTCCTCTGAAGCTGCTGCTGCCACATAAGTCTGTGGAAGTCGTAAGGTGATGGGCCGCAGAACTGGTGGAAAGGTTGGTTGGCCCATGCCTAAATCCGGAAGAGGTATGCGAACCGTCACAGTTGGCGGTGCCACCTCAGCCTGTATCACATATATGTATGTCAGCCAGCTGATTTGGAAATAACAAGAAGGGCGGCAGGCGAGTGTCGGAACACTTCCTACCTCCACCGGCACTATATTTAGGCCTCCAAGAGTGGCCTCTGACGATTCCGGCCCTCCTCCTACGATCGGGTATGATGGCCCGTGCTCGATTCCTGGTAGCCTCGGAGGGCTGAATGTCAAAAAGTTGCTTTCGTAAGTTGAGGAAGCCCCAGCATCTTCAATTTTTGTATCAGCCGGTGGATGCTCGTTGTCACTAGAGCAACCACCATAATCAACCCGCTCGGAGGAGGAAGACTCTTCGGCCTGCTCTCGGATCTCCAATATCTGAGCAGGTGCCGTGCTGCTAAGAGCAACTCCTTCAGCCGAAGTTTCTTCAAAGGTTTCTGTCTCGGGAACATCAGCCTGATGAATAGCTTGGGGCTCTTCCCTTGAAACCGCCTGCTCTCCAGCCGCAGCTTCTCCCGCGACTTTAATTTCGGGGAGCGTCATGGGGTGGATGTCAACTGGAAGCAAAGGCAATAAGCAGTCCAGACCTGATTGAAGACATGGTAGGTCACAGAGCTCTATGAACAAACTGCAAGTTACCTTCCACCTCCTGATGGGGTGTTGGTGAAGCTAAATCTCTTTCAACGAAAGCTGGAGGGGCTTCCACCTCTCTCCCTCTGGCCGCGGCACCCGTCACCGCCTCCAGCCCAATAACGACGGAAATAGTGCCAGCAGCTGCAAAAAGATGATCAGCCAAAGTGGCAGAAACAAGTGAACAAGTCACAGAGGAATGAAAGGTTACCTTCATCTTCGGGCCCTTGTGTCCGAGCGGCCTCAAACTTGGCAAACGAAGGGACCCGGGGAGGAGCGACAACTGGTTCCTCTCCAGTAGCCCTCCTCCGGCGCGCTCGTGTAGCACGGGTGTCCGCCTTCTTGGCCTTGCTAATGGCCTCCCCGACCTGGGACCTGGTTCGCTTCCGTGAATCGTCAGGAGGCAGTGGCATCGTGGTCGGAGCAGGCTCCGGGATGTCAAAATATGAAGGCTTCTGCGCCTTATAAATCAGCTCCCTATAATGCCGAGTCACCTCCACAGAGAGGTGAGCTGCAAAGGTACATGAGTGAGAAAGATGCATGCTGAGCATGAAAGAATCGGCTTGAAGCTAAAACAAAAGACAAGCATACCTGGCCGCCCTGTGTACCGGGGAGTGAGCGACCAATAAAATAGTGGGGGCGCCTTGTCTCGGGAAGCCGCCTCACGAACAAGCCAGCAAGCATCACCTATCTTCTCACTCTTCTCGACCAGCTGTGCCAAATCTTCATCGCCGCGAGAAGATAAGTGATAATATAGGCCCAAGTGGTCCAACCCCCAGCCGTCAGCATACTTAAAAGATATTAAGAGCTGGTGGTCCAAAATGGCTTCTAATGAGCCGGTAATTGAAAGCCCTTAAGAATGAAGCAGGGAAAATATCTAGGGGGTATTGGAATACAGGCCTTCCCGCCTGTCCTCCCTCCTGATGAAGGTCCTATATGGATGAAGATGATCAACTTCTGGATGCCAGCCCGCCACTGTCGGAAGGGGCTCCTCTATCGGGATGGGAATCGTCTGAAGAACTATCCGCTCACTGCTGACCCGGCATAACCCCCAAAGTGTCTTGACATAGTCATCCTTCTGAATTTCCGGCATCTTCGAATCAGCCTTGGATGACCGACACTTCATAGCCTTCCTGGCTTCCAAATATGCCATTACCTTAGTATTAGACCAGGATTTCAGCTTCTTCAAGTAGGCCGAATCAATGTCCAAGGCAGGTTCGGGCTGAGAATCTAGAAAATGACGCTCAGCAACATGCCAACAGTCTTTGCGGGAATTTCGGTAGAAGCCCGTCTGTGCATTCCACCACTTGATAAAGTCCGGAGTTACTCTGGGCAAACGAGCTGGGGATGGCACCCTGAAGGACACATCTTCCCGGCGGTGGAAGTAATCCCAACATGTACGAGCTTCATCCGTGGTCATCTGGCCAGCCCGATGCCTATTCAGAAGATTAAATCAGGCTGAAGAAGAAGGAATCTACTGGTCGTACCCAAAATTTTTGCTGAAGCGGAAGGGGTAGTATGGCTCCAGCCACAGCAAGCCGCTCTTTCTAAAGACAAGGACACTGGGGCAGATGGCCAGTGCCCAATCAACCAGGTCTGACTCCAAGATTGGCCTTGTGCTCTTGGTGCCGGTGAGCGGATGAATGAACTCCTCTGTCTCGAACAGGCAGCATTACCGCATCATGTTCACAAGGGGGCCAGAGCTAGCTGCCAAGCTCCAGAAATGCAGAACTCTTGGCGAATCTATCGGGGCTGTGGTCAACCTCCCCCGAATAGCAAAAAGTTGATCTGCCATTGAAGACGGCTCAGCACTGGCAAACTCGATCATCCTCGGCACAAGACGATCAGACTGAGGTGACCAGGGAGCTGCCTCAGGAAACAAAGTGCAGACCCAGGCGTTAAAGAAATGCATCAGACCGACTGTCCGTGAATTCCTAGGGATGCGTGATTTGTACAGATCCCCCAGCATCTTGTAAGTAAGGCATAAAGCCACTGGGCACAGCGACAGCTTCATCCCCCAGGCCATCAGACAAGCAACATAAATGGCCTCTGGTCTAATTACTGTCTCGTCCCCCTGAGGAAGAGTGAATGAGCAAAGCCAGTAAGTCAGATATGCAGCACAATGCGTGACTGTGTCGACTCCTGTAGGGTTTGGGCCCCCTTGTCGCCCTCTCCTTGAAGTGGTGGGGAAGGTTGTCTGGCGACGGCCCCTCTTCTTTCTCTTCACTACTGTCGGAGCAACTGTGGGGAAGTCTTCATATTGTTGCTCCCCACCAAAGAAATATTGAAGCCGCATGCCCATCCACACGCGCCTCTTCTCTCCAAGCTTCCGCGCTTCCCGTGAATCAAGCGTCAAATGCAGCAGGGTGCGATATGCCTTCATCAAATAGCGATAGGCGAAGCCTGTGAAGTACATGCCTTCACCGTCCATCTGGTCCTTCAGCCAGTCCAGGAAACAAACCTCTTCATATGGCTCCCCGTCTATCGGCAAGCCGCTCAGCTGGGACAGACTCCAGAGATCCAGCGAAGTTTCTCCATCTGCAGTATAGAAAGTATTGTATTCCGGGCAGAAGACTTTGATCATCTCGTAGCACGGGCCTCGGGAGATTGGATACCGGTACCGGGAAGCATATACACTCTGATAAACACCGGTGTTCACTAGGATTGGAGCATACTGCCGCAGCACATAGTCTGTGAATTCAATAACCCCCGGCCTGAAAGCGTGAGCAACAGTGGCTTTAAGCTCTCCGAACCATCCCACTGAGATCTGATGTTTGAAGCTGACTACCAGGCAGTCCAGAAGAAAAGGCTCATCTCGATACCTCCATTTCAGCGGGGCGAGGAATAAACTGTATATGGGATTCTCTCTGTCAACGCACCCGACAGTCTCATTCCATCGGGCTGGCGTAAACTGCGGCGCTCTTGTCAGCTGCCCGATCTCCGGAGTCAGCTCCTGCACGCCGAGGACGGCACCCCATTTCCTTGACTCCCCATGAAGATATATAGGCATGCCCCGAATTACTGACTCGCTCAGACTATCTCTATCTGCCAACAAGGCTCCCTCAGCTCGACGGACGAGAATTATATCACGCTTCCCGCGAAGGTTGAAGCGTCTGAGGAAGTCCTTCAAGTGCTTGTCCTTGGGGTGGTCCAGTCTGACGCCATCCCCTCACTCATACTTAAAATGATTACCGTCAAGAATCATCAGGCGGCTGGTGTCAACGGTATCGATCTCCGAATCCAAAGACTCTGCCACCACGGCTACCCGCCGGGACCCCCGATCTAGGGAATGGACATTCTCCCATGTCACAGTGACGCGGGACACATAGGAAGAAGAACCGGATGCCATGTTATCTGCAAGACAGCATCTAGAAGAGAATAATCAGAGTCAGAAGTCGGTTAATTGAAGCAAGATTTCTGACAAAATTTTGGCAGAATCTCCCCAGCCCGGGAGTTTGCCAAAAGTGAAGCGAAAGCCGTCCACCAAGGGAGCGGCCCCTAAAAGCAGCCATAGGCATTAAGCCAAGGCCAAATGGGACACCCGAGGGATTTAGCTCCGAGGATAAGTCCTACCAGAAGCCTCCTGGGGCTCGAGAAATGGGTTTTAACCCAAACAAAATGAACACAACTCACCCTCTCAATTAAGCCCACTCACTCTAACTCGCTCGCCGTGGTGGAGAGAAATGAGGAGAGAGAAAGTTTTTTGCCAAATGAACAGTGAAGAAGAAACTTTGAAGAAGAAGTCCTTATATAAGGGCCTCCTAAAACGACGCGCAACTTGGCACGCCGTTTTAGCAACTTGGCGCGCCGGTTAACCCGGCACCGTTTTAACCCAAAGGCGTGCCGTTTAAACGCGTCGCCATTTCAACCAACAAGGCAAGGGCACACCGTTTTAAACGGCGCCGTTGAAGCCTCCAACTGCGCCGGATTAGCATCCAACGCCGGAATTCAGTGCCATTCCGAGCATCTGTCATCAGAGGAGATCAATCCGAATGATGCTCATCCGTCGGTCCTGCTGCACTCGTGCCTCGCTCGCAATACCCACGTTTGGGGGGCATTTGTTGGCACTCAAAATATGATCGTTGGCGACCAAGCCGCAAAGATCAATGATACGGCCCACTGAAGCACATAAGCCGATAAAGATCAACTTACTGAAGACTTCTCAAGCTGCTAGAGCCCCGAGTCACCTGGAATGAACACCGGGGACTTCACCTCAGAAAAGTCGAGATGAATCCACAACCAACCGGCAGTGCGACCAAGCCTGCCTACTGATCCGGCATCGACTTCATCATGCCGCTACACCACACCCGTCACCCGACCAAGGACGACGGTCTACCCGGTGGCTCGCCACCTGAATGAAGACTCTCCTGAGGAGGAAGAACGCCATCGGCTCTTCATGACAAGGAACCGAAGGCTCTGCAGCAGAAGGTCCCGATTACCTGACACGGGTTCGGCTTCTCGCCATAGCGGGCTCGTTAGTGGCCGAATGGTCGCCAGTCAAGGCAGAATTATCCCGGATGCCATACCATCCGGTAAGGAAGCTTTGAGCATGAGTCGGTCCGAGCCGGAAGCACAAATCATATTGTCGAAGGTCGTGTCAGTGAAAAACCCGCGTGCTCAAGCCAAACACACACGGAGTTCAGATTAAGGCCGTACATTGTACCGAGAGCTTCGTCAACGCCCCGTCAAGGTTTTCCAAGGACCGCTGCGGGAGGAATCGTCAACGATGACCTCCAGAATCATCCCTGGACTCATCGACTAGCCCTCGGCAACCAAACGAGGACTAATACGGCGCCCCATTCACCGGCGTGCCCCTTAAACGGCGCCGTCATCAACGGCGCACGAATGCTTCAAAGGGGGGGTTGCTTCCCGGCGCCATCCTTCCCGACACGCCCCTCCGT
The DNA here is from genome assembly GCA_022559845.1 of Amorphophallus konjac. NCBI lineage: Eukaryota > Viridiplantae > Streptophyta > Magnoliopsida > Alismatales > Araceae > Amorphophallus > Amorphophallus konjac. The sequence continues at coordinate 266,031,811 of CM040120.1, forward strand.
GGCACCGGGGAACTTGGGGTTATAAAAACTTGGTTCGTCCAAGTGAAAAGAGCGGAGAAAATGAAAGAGGAATTATCCAAAGAGAGAGAGAGCCTGAGGATTTTCTTGTTGGAAAAGTCTCCCTTCTGAGTGTCTCCATGGCCGCCGCCCTGTTCTGTTCGAAGTTCCTGGCGCCAGAGAGGAAGATCTCTGTTTCTGTCACTCTTAGGTGGGTCGCCATCATGTTTCCTCATCGATTCTTCCTTCAACACTCTCTTACTGTGGTGTAAACGAAAGGGGGGGAAATGGCGATGATATGAGCCGCCTTCCCCCCCATCATCTTTGTTATTTCTCCCCCTGTAATTTTTGCTTTCGCTTGATGTCAATGGCAACCGAGCAATAACGACGGCGTCCATGAATGTAATCTGTGCTTCTTTCCCTATTGACAAAATGAATGTGATGCTCAAATGCATCAATAACGTGTTCAACCTTATCTATTTTCTCTCTTCCCACCTCCCTCATTTATTATGTTTCTCTCCTATAACCAGTGAGACGGCGCCGTGCTACAGTGTCGGTGCCAGGAAGAATGATGCATATGTCTACTAATTGCCCAGATAGTGAGTGAGATATGCTCATGTTCGGCGATGTATCTACCTTCTCTATTCTTTTTTTTTTCAATCAACACCGGCCCCCAGCATCAAACCCTGGTCGAGTGCATGCTCCCCCAGCAGGGGAACATGTTCTCACTCCCCCAAGTAGACACTGTGGCCCAAACTTTTTATTGATATATGCAAATGTACAGTATCACCGGGGTATACCCCTGTCTATACAAGCAATCAGAATAATGCCCAAAGAATCACAGCACCTAGTTACAAAATCGAAAGGAAGGCAGACCTCCTCTATCCATCTTAATCGCTCCCCTCGCCGATTTAGGGAGGTCATTAACATGAGTAAATATGGTGTTAGAAAGATTGGTACAAGCATAAGAGGCCAGAGCATCTGCAACTTTATTGCCCTCCCTATAGACATGCTGCAGTGGGCAACCACACTCATTCATCAATTTTAAGATGTTGTTCCACCAGGGGAGAACCACCTAGCCGGGAGCTACTTTCCTTCGGATAGAGTCCACTAGGAGCGCACAATCAGAGAATATAGCAGCCACCTTGAGACCTCCATTATGGACAATTGATAAACCATCATAAAGCGCCCTAGTTTCAGCTAATAAACTGCTTCCAACACCATAATTGAAGCCAAAACTTACAATCATGTTGCCAGCAGGGTCCCGAATACAACCTCCACGTCCACATATACCCGGGTTCCCCTTGGAGACACCATCAATATGCAGAGTGAAGTGGACAGGAGCCAGCCTACAAGTCACTAGAATTGGCCGCTTATGAATGATCCTGGGAGTTAGATGAAACTGTGCCAGGATACTCATCTGTTCAGCAGAGGGTATGGAGGAGAAAGAAAGCTTGTCCAACACATGAGAAATGGCATCAATGATTTTTCTCTTGATGTGAGCTACACTAAAAGAAGCATTCTGAAACTTAACAGAGCATCGAGCCTTCCAGATCTCCCATAACATCAGGACAACGGCATACATACCGGCAAAGCTATAGGCAGACCGCAAGCGAGAGACAGCCAAAATGCTCCAGCAGCGGATAGTTAAGTGCTAGCTCAAATTAACATTAGCACTTATTAGAGGGCAAACCCAATTCCAAAGCATGGCTGCTAAATCCCCTTTAATGAAAAGATGATCCAAATCCTCTTGAGATGGAGAGTTGCAGCAGATACATTTAGAAGCTAAAGGTATGCCACAGTCTGCCACCTTGGAATCAACAGGAATAGCACGATGGATCAGTTTCTAGAAGAAGTTGGCTGCACGAGGAGCAATACTCGGATGCCAAAGCTTGGCCCACGGCCTCCTGATAATTTCAGTAGACCTCAGGAGTTTGTAAGTAGACCTCACATTGAAATCTCCACCAATAGAACCCGTCCAGATGCACTGATCAGGATCGCTGCTCAACTGGATATTGGGTAAGCATTGTGTACTGCTTAGGAGAGACCTGGCAGCATGATGAGGATCTTGAAGAACCTCCCTGACTGTCAGCCTGGCTAAATCTTGAACTCTATTAGGATCAGTAGACTGGATAGTGCAAATAAGAGGCCCCATCCCAGTCCAATTATCCTTCCAAAAATCAGTTCCATTGCCATCCCCGATCATCCACCTAGAATGGTCAATAATGAGCTTCTTAGCCTGCTGAAAAATACAAAGAGGCATACCAGCCGGGAAAGGCCTAGAACAATCATATAGACAGGTTTTTATAAACCTCTGCCGGGCATAAAGAGACCAGAGAGAAGAACCCTAAATAATAGACCATAGGCTTTTAGTAGCCAGGGAAACCTGGACCTGATTAAGGTCCCTTATACCCATGCCTCCTTCCAATCTAGGCTTTTGACTGCAATGTCAAGAAATCTAGTGACGATGCCTTAAACTCTCAGAACCCTGCCAGAAGAAATTGGCACAAAGTTTATCAATGGCATAAATGACAGATTTGGGGATGAAACAAGCTGAAGCCAGATATATCGGAATACTTCGGAGAACAGAGTTGATAAGAACAACTCTCCCAGCCTGAGAGAGAAATTTAGACTGCCACCCCTCTAGCTTCTTTTGAACCCTGTCCACAATGTATTTGAAATCTGAACACTTGTATCTCCCTTTCTTCACAGGGATACCAAGATAGCAGAAGCAAGCTGATTGAATCCTATCTCCAGTCAACATATGTATGGAATGCTTGAGAGAAGGAGGAGCTTTGTCAGAAACAATAGCACTGCTCTTGCCAACATTTATTTTCTGGCCTGAGATGTTCTTATATTTAGCAACAAACTGCTGAAGTAATAGAAGGTTTTGCTTACTTGCATTCATAAAAATGAGAGTATCATCTGCATACAAAAGGTGGGTAACTTGGATAAGATTCCTAGGCCCATGATATCCCCTCAGATTACCTGACTGAAACAGTTCTGTCAACCCCCTACTGAGCACTTCAGAGGCTAATATAAACAAATATGGAGCCAGGGGGTCCCCCTGCCGGATGCCTCTACTCGACTTAAAAAAACCAGCCATACCACCATTGAAGTTAACTGAAAACCAACAATTGGATAGGAGCATGCCAATGTAAGAAGTAAATCTTGTACTAAAACCAAATTTCCTCAATACTGCCAAGAGAAAGTCCCACTCCATTCTATCATACGCCTTGGCCATATCCAACTTGACAATAGCATTATGTCCCCTTAGTTTCCTATCAATGTCCTTAACAAGCTGTCTGGCTAAGGCTACATTATCAAGGATGTTGCGGCCTTGGACAAAGGCCCCTTGCTCCTTAGAAATTATGTGAGGCAGAATAGGGGCTAACTGCTTGGAGAAGATGTAGAAGATTATCTTGTAGGAAAAATTGCATAGACTTATAGGTCCGAAATCATTAAAGGACTTAGGTTCCTGCACCTTGGGAACTAAGACAATAATAGAAGATGCCATACCTCTGGGAATTGGGAATCCCTTAAAGAAACATTGCACTGCTTCAATAACATCATTACCTATAATCCCCCATGCAGCCACGTAAAAATCTCCTGAAAACCCATCAGGTCCAGGGGAGCTAGAACCTTTGAGGGCCCACACTGCTGCACGGATCTCACTTTCATCTAGAATAGAGCACAAAAAGCTATTCTGCCCTTCAGAGATAGATTGAGGGATGCAGTCCAACATGGACAAGTCAATGGAGTGCTCTTCCGAGGTAAACAGATTATTGAAATACCTAACTGCCTGACAACGAAGAATATCCTGGTCTTCACACCATTGGTCGGAATCACCCATTTTCAGTCTTCTAATAAAGCCCCTTCTTCATTTGCATTGGGCAACCGAATGATAAAATGATGTGTTTCTGTCCCCACTCTCAATCCAGTCAGTGCGAGACTTTTGATGCCAGAAGACTTCTTCCATATGTAAAGCCTGACAGAGGGTGGCATTTGCATCATTTAATTTGCATCTATTTTCAGTGGATGCAATAAAATCAAAGGCCAATTGTTTTTGCTCCACCTCAAGCTCCGCTAACCTGACATTCTGAGTAATGTCACCAAACATTTCTTTGTTCCACTTACATAGGGAGGATTTAACAGCCTTCAGCTTGGTAGATAATTTGACCATGGCATTAGGGTGATCCACCATACACTGATTCCAAGCATCTGCTACTACTTGACTAAAGGAATTGTGAGAGCACCACATCTTTTGGAAAATAAATCTGGAGGGGCCAGGAGCAGGACTTGTAAAAGACAGCATCAAGGGAGTATGGTCTGAAGGGCCTCTCGCAAGATGCTTAACTAACAGTTGAGGTAGCTCAGATTGGCAAAGACTATTGATGAAAACTCTATCAAGTCTGGCTCGAATATTAGCTGCCCCTGTGCGATTATTGTTCCAGGTCAGAGGCACCCCAGAATAACCAGCATCAATTTGCCCTGCCGAGCATGCAAAGGCATTAAAATCTGCCATGGAGGCCAAGGAGGGGCTGGCTCCACCCAATTTTTCCGAGGGCCTCATTACACAGTTAAAATCTCCACCAACCACCCAAGGAACCAAGGCAGAGGCAGCAATAGAGACTAAGTCATTAAACAAGTCCAATCTAAGATGGGGGTCGCAAGAGGCATACACAAAAGAGTATAGACTTGAAAGAATGCCCCCCTTCCTAAGGCCCAAGGTAATTTGCTGAGATGAGGAAGAAACAACCTCCAGATTAAAACTGTCATGCCAAAACACCCAGACTTTGGAATCAGCAGGAGAATTAACAGCAAAATTATGCAATTTAAGAAATCTGCCCAGCTTCAAAGCTTTCACAGCATCCAACATAGGCTCACTAATGGATACTAGCAAAATTTTATGAAATGAACAAGTCTCTTAAGGCATCTCCGGGAACAAGGGTTCCCTATTCCTCTAATATTCCATATAAGGATGGAACTAATCATGGACCTTCACGTTTTTGATCATCCACCGATCTAGCTCTAGATCGTGTAATCATTCCCCCATCAGTAAGAGCCCGCCCAGCATGAACATCCCTGGCCCAACCTGCAATTTGCATGAGAGAATTGTCAAGTTTAGCCTTGTCGGCAACAGAAATTCCTACCTCAAGAAGCTTCTGAGAATTTAATGGCTCATCTGCCCCTAAATACTGAACTAGTGGCCCTTCAGTAAGGACATCCTCAGCACCCTCAACAATCAGACTAGGCTCAGTCTTAACTAAATAAGTGTCACCCTGAGCTTCTAAACTAACCTTCTGGGGGTTTAGTTCTGGCAGACCACCATCAGAATTAGATAAAGTAATTTGGCTTGAATGGAGCTCCACCTCAGCATGTTGGAGATCACCATCAGAATAGGATAGCTGACCATCCTCAGTATGAGGGCCAGATCCATTTGGTTGCCCACCAAGGATCACATGATCAAGGCTTTGTATACTATTGCATGGCTGACTCCAACAAATATCCTTCCTCAACTGACCTGACATAACAGGGTCAATATCAATTCCATCCTCAACATCTTGCAACACAGCAAAACTATTCTCCTGAGAAGCCAAGTTTCGAACAGGTGGGGGGTCAACCAGGCGCGGTTTAAAGGCTACCCTTGTACTCATATCTTTAGTCCTTGGCAAGACTGGAAGAGGATTATCTCTACCTTCTCTATTCTATCTTTTGGTCTAAAGTTTATGTGTTCAATTGCTTCTCTGCGTGTATGGCTTTCGAACCAGGGTTTTTCGGTGTCGAACATGCCCCGGAGCGTGGGCTACATTAACTATTCTTCCCCCTTCCCCAGGAGTCTTTCTTTTGGGCACGATCGCCTATGTTTTACTTCGAGCATATATCATGTGTGTCATGACGGGAGGCACATCCGTATGTCCACCTCCGCTCGTCTATGCTCTAGGACTGGATCTCTAGTGTTCCTCTGCTCCGCCCCGTAGCGTAGGGGAGATGGGGCGCCAGGATACCTCTTGGTTAGTCGCTCCAGTTCGTCACCTGATCTAATAGCCTCCAATAAACTTTTGACTTGCTAAACCCCATATCTGCACGCATATCTCTGTTATCACTCCGTTCGTATATGAAATCCAGGAGCTTGCTCTATAGCATTGCTCCGATACCCGGGGTGGGGGCTATATTTTCACTGTTCCATTGAAAGCACCATTTGGTCACAGGAACTCGTCTGTCTGTAATGAGTTTTCCAAAGGCCCTTGAGTGTACAGTAACGTGGGTTAATCCCAATATATCCAAATCCACAGTCTCTAACGGATTTTGTGGTGGCCGTGGGATGTGTGCCCCTCGTAGGCTAGCCCTCGGGGTTTCCTTCCCTCTACCGGTCGTCCCAATTCGAGCATTGAGTCAACTCGGGTCGTGTGCCCCTCGTAGGCTATCCTTCGGGGTTTTCGGTCCCAATCATGAGTCGACTCATCTGTTCACTTACACCCATGGACTTGGTGCCCCTAGTAGGCTGGACCTGGGGGTTTTGCTTTCCGTTTGGGTTTACCGGCCGCCGTTGTGCCACCCGGCTCTTAGGGGTTGCTCCGTCATGAGAGTATTCCCAATTTCTCCCCGACAATCCTCTGGGATGGGGAGATGCGGTCAAAATTTTGGCTCGAATAATCTAATAAATTGTTCAATAGTATCAACTTAATAAATCGGCTCGATCCGGAACAATCGCCGCGCTCGAGTATGAACCTCGCGCGAGCCTGTGACTTGGCCTCCGGAAGGCACAGAGCCAAACTGACGGACAATTGACTCAATAAAGCTCCAAAATCCTTTAAAACATTTTTAATAAACCCAAAAATAACTAATAAAGCCTCGAATTCCGTGAAACTTGGCTAAACCGACGCCTTCAGCACCCGGCGCGCCCTAAAGTGGCGCGCCCTATTCCGGTGCGCTCCAAGGGTTGCCGCGCCGTTTTAACCTCCCCCTCTTCACCTACGCTTCACGGCACCGTTTTAGCCTATACCTAGAGTTCTCACGCCATTTTAAACTCTTTTCCTATGCGTACCGCGCCGGTTTCATTCCGATTCGCATCATCGCACAGTTTCAATCCTCTCCTCACCTCCGGGGTGATTTCCAATGCTAATAATAGAATCAAATAAACTCTATAATCAATAAACTGAAAGAATTGGTATGTTTAAACCTGAATCGGCTAATTCCATAGCTTCGTCATCATGTTTTAGTCTAAGCATTCATGCCGCATCAATGTATGCTTGAGTGCACGGGCCCCCGGTATATCAAATGGCATTAGTGGAAAGCCAAGTTACACCCGACGAGAAGCTCTTGCTACGTGTTGTTGGTTTTAATGTGTCCCTTCTTTTGCAAGATGGGCTATGATGCCAACTGTGAGCAAATGATGAGCCAAGTAATGAAATCAATCAACCTATGAACATGCGAATCATGAACCTAGGCAACCAACACAAGCTCTAGCATGGGCATGCGATCTCAATCAAGACTAAGCTAAGCAAATAAAGAAAAACACACGCCGAAGTGTGGAATAATGAATAAAGAAAAACACACCGTATAGTTGGAACAAGCAAAGCAAAGAAGAGATATGATGAAAGAGAAAGCTAATTTCCAAACTAAGGAAAGATGTGATCGCCACCAAGGTAGAAACAAGTCAAAGACCTGATAAATACCTTAGAATAGGAGGATGATGCACCCGCCCACGGGAGAGAGAACAACCAGGAAACTGCAGCTCCGTCAGATGTACCGATCGAAGGAAGATGCGCCACAACAAGTGTCATAGTCTCACGATAGACCTCTACAAGACTCTAACGCGGCTGTGCCAGATCGTCAGAGCTTCTGTAGAATAAGAAGTTGGGAATCTTTTGATCTCCAAGCTTTCCAGCCGGCCAGAGAGCTTGGGCCTCGTGATATGGACTCTGTAAACCTGAACTTTGGAAGTGGATGGACGTGGAAGCAGCTCTCCTTGGTTGGTTCTAGCTCCAGGATACGGCAGCACTTCGACGCAAACTCCAGATATCTCCCCCTCAAGCCATGAAGTCAAGGTATCTATTTATAGACCCTCAAAGTCTAGGTTCGAGTTGAGGATAATTTAGCTAGAAAGTAGGACGTTTCTTAGCAAACTCTTGAAGATAATACTCCCCAGAGTCCACAGAATCAAACGAAAACTTTTTAGGATGAGTATCAAGAGAGAAACACTCAAACCAAACTCTTAGTTCGATCACGGAAATAGCAGAGCAAAGGCCAGGCTTGTCAGGACTCTCTGTTGGATGTAACGGCCGCACGATAGACCGCCACACTAATGTAACGCTCTAGTCTTGGACCGTCACACAACCCTATCCACTATAAGATAAGATCAACGGGAGAAGTTTGCGAATGTAGGACTCTAGATGAATGTAACGGTCAAGGGTAGATGTGTCACAATGCATGTAACGGCTGCATGATAAACCGGCACACTCAACGGATAAGCAAAAGATAAGCTTGAAAGGAAGCCTTAGACTTAAGGACTCTACAAGGATGTAACGCACCATGGTAGATGCGTTAGAGGACTGTAACGCCCCATCAAAGGACCGTTAGAGATAATAGAGTGCAAATGAAATGAGAGTTTGCTAAGCTTCATCCAGCAGAATGAGACAAGGAACCAGACCCAACCAAGGAGATATGACTCATGAAATAGACCTCAAATTGACCAAAAAGGCTCAATAAAGGTGAACAACTCGGAGCATCATATAGAATGAACAAGGAGATGACCCGACTTATTGGTCATAAAACGGGTGTCAACATATGCCCCTCCTTAACGTCCTCTTTGTAGGGGAGCGAGTGGAGGTAAAGCGAAAACAAAAAAAGAATATGGAGATGAAGTGGAAATGAAGCGGAGTGGACTAAAAAGCGGGCGTTAAGGCGAATGACACCCGTTCTCAACCAACAAGCGACAGGAATTTTCTAGAAAGCTTCGAAATAATCACAAGGAAAGGCAACCAAAGAACACATGTCTGGAAGAACTAACAACTAAGGAAAGGAAAACACGGCCAGCGGCCGGAGCAACGGAAAGGAAAGAGACGATTAACTAAACTCCAGACATGAATCTTCAGCTAACCAAGTCAAGCGACTAGACCGAAGGAAACCTTCCAATTCAGAGAGGAATGACTCTCCTTATTCGAGATCATTAAACACAAAGTTATTCACCATTACTGAGACACCTGGACAGATGAAGGTCACGAATGCTCAAAAGATGCGTATGATGCATGCTGGGCTAAATGAAAAAAGAAATCATTTAAAACAAATGCAAAGAAAGATAGAATAACAAGATACTCGAGAATAGTATTGCTAGACTGGAGAAACTAGGGTCAGGACACCATCTGCAACCATGGCGTGCAAGACAGAACCATCGTCCCCAAACTTTTCCAACCTAACGGCCTATCCAACGATTAATCACGTGTACTTAGATCATCATCATTTTTGTTTAAGGGGAACATCAGATCCCAGAACACATGAACGACCAGCCGGTTCTCGAGATAATATATCATACATAACATATAGTAATGCATTAAGGGATAAGGGATCGGGATACAATACCTGACTTACCTTCCTGGCGAGTGAATGTATGATGGCTTAAATTTTGCAACAAGAAAGGGTTAGCCAACAACAATAATATAAACAAAGCATAGAATCAGGCATAATCAATAAGCATGAATTGCATAGACAAGATAATCATATAGGCATGAAATTTCTGATAAATAAAGCATCATCATTCATCAAACACTCTGAAGAATGTAACTGTCCAGTAAGGGTGCGTTAGAAGTCCCTGACGGATCCACCTCGGACCGTCAGAGTCTGGCGGTTCACATCCTTCAAGACATCGTTTCAAATGACCTAACGGTCCATAGAGGACGCGTTAGAGTATTGTGACGGTCTCACGATAGACCGTCACATTTCCTGAGCGTTCAAAAAAACAAACCGAACGGTCACACACCCTCATTCGTTCACAAACGCCAAAAAACGCCAAAACCACACCAAAACCTTAACACCCAAAAAACCCCACCGTTCCTCCTCCGTCCGACGAACCATGGCCGGCGGCGAGTCGTCCCAGCCACCGAAGAAGAGAGAAAAAGGGAAGAAGAAGATGGCCATCCTGCGGTTTCGAGCACGGGTGGACTGAGAAGGAACCCCACCGGCGGCGAGCCCTCCGACGAACGAACCAACGGAGGAAGTCCCTCCAATGACCATGGAAGAAGCTGAGGAAGCCATGGGGAAGTCCATTGGCGAGGAAGAAGCGACGGCGAGGGAGAAGAAGAAGAAAAGGATCCAAGACCCCGAGGTAGGCCGATCTCCCTAAAATTCCAATTTTTAATTTTTTTACGTGCATGCATGTGTGTTTGGAGGGTAGAAATGGGTCTAGGGACCCCTTAGGAATGATTGTAGGCCTCCATGGCCATTTCAGGAGCCAAGGAAAACAAAAGGGACAACGCCCTATTGCAGAGAACGTGACGGTCGTTGCAACGACCGTCACAGGCCTGACGCACCACCCCTAGTGTGTCAGAGGACTGTGACGCATCACCCTAGGGCCGTCAGAGAAACCAGAAGCAGAAGCAGTTTTGTTTTTGGGATTTTTCAATTATTCAATTTTTTTGTTTTTTTAATTTCTATTAATGCAATGCAATGAAATTATGATTAAGTGACTGACTTGTGCTCTAATTGTGCAGGGAAAAAGAAGAACCAGGATCTCTTGGCTCCAGATCCGGGCGGTATACCAGGCATTGCCCGAGTACCAACGGGAGAGATTGGCCGAGATGGGATTCACCGAGGTGCTTAGCATTGAGGTGACGAGGACGGATACCCCGCTCTTGTACACACTGCATGAGAGGTGGGACCCCGTAAGCTGGGCTTTCATCTTCCCATAGGGCCACATGATCCCCACATTAGAAGACATGGCGAGGATCACCGGATTGCGAGTCCATGGAGCAGTAGTGACCGGGTGGACATTTGGAGATTACCGGAAGATGGCCCAAGAGCTACTAGGCTTAGATCTAATCAGGCCGGGGCACACATCATCCCAGCTCTCGAGGTCAAGACTACAGGACAGCTTGGGACTTAGGGGAGCGGCTATAGCAGTCGGTGAGCTCCCCGAGCAGCATATAGACCGAGTGATAGAGCAGGTACGCCCGCGAGTGGCGGCAGAGGCAGGACAGGAGGGAGATCGAGTCCTGAGATGATTTCTGATGCTGTTGTTCGGAAAGCTGCTTTTTCTGACCCGAGCTGACGTGATCAGCTGCAGGCTACTGCCACTGCTAGAGGATTTGGGCAGAGTGGGGAAGTATGCATGGGGAGTGGCAGCGCTTGCCTTCCTCTTCGAGTCGCTCAGCACCACAGACCGACGGACGATGCTGGGCGGCTTCTCGCCTTTCCTACAGGTAAATGCTAAACTCTATATGCTTTCTATATGATTATGATTCTGCAAATGCAAATGATGCAATTTACGGACACTCGACTTTAAATGCAGATCTGGAGCTTCGTGTACCTCCCGGGGATTGGGCGAGGTAATCAGCTACATCCCGAGCGGATCCCCATCGTGAGGCGGTGGGTGGTAGCGAGGGACACGAGATCGATCAATCGGCTGACCCGGGCCATCCAGGATGATCTTGACTCATTCCCACACACAGCGGTAAGCTCTGAACTTAAACTTTCTATATGCTCTTAAATGCTACAAAAAAAGCTTTCTAAATGCTCATGAATGCTTCTGAATGGATTAACATGACCTTTTCAGGTGAGATGGACCCCATACCAGGATGAGGGCTACGAGGGACAGTCTAGGGTGAAGGCGTCCCTGGCATACAGCGGGCGAGACATATGGCTTCACTGCATCAACGTGATCGATCCCCTACACTACCGGTTGATCCTGAGGACTCGGGGACTACACCAGCCAGAGGTGACGTTCCCTCGTAGAAATGATGAGCGCCCGGGCAAATCTTCAAAGGGCATTAGTGGAGACGTCGACTGGTGCGCTCGGAAGGCCAAATATGTGCATGATTAGAACAAAAGAGGCCAGGTGGTGAAAGACCGGGCGGACAGCGACGTGACCTACCTCAAGGTTTACTCCCACCGGTATGGCGACCATGTGTTCAGAGGCACTCGACGGCCGATATGAATTTCTAAACTCAAAAATCTATCTATTTAAATTAATGCTTCTATATGCACTGACATATTGATGGGATTGGCAAGCGGCTACAACAAAATTATAAAATAGCTATTTAAGTTTTAGTTGTCTCATGTTAATTGGGCCATATGTATTAGCCTAATGGGTCATGTTTTATATTTATAGTAATTATGTCTACAATAATCATGTAAGAGTCTTTTTATTTTGTGTCTTTTAGTTTTCCCAAGAGAGTTATGATGAGTAGGTATTAGGTGTTAATGAGTTGTCTTTTGGTTTTCCTTGAAGAGTCTATAAAAGGTCATGTAACTCTTCTTTAGAAGAGAATGAAATGGAAGTTAATTTTTGGAAAATGTAGGCCCTTGCCCCCCACCTTTCTCTTCCCTCTTCCCCTCCCTTCTCTCCCACGTTATCTCCTCTCTCTCCTCCGAGCCTTCCCACTTCGCAGGCGGCCCCCCCTCTAGCCCTCTCTTGTCTTCTACCTCTTCCCCCATCTACTTTCCTCTTCTCTCTCTCAATCTTCCTGCTACCCCTCCCTGAGCGCCAGCCTTCTCTTCCTCTGTCCTTTCCCTTTGCTTCTCCATCTCCCCCTCCCTCACATCCACCTGCTTGGCCAACTACCCGACCCCCCCTCCTCTGGCTCTCTTTTCCCCTCTTCCCCTGTAATTGCAGTCTATCTCCCCCCCCTCTCCCTATAAACTTCTTCTGCCATGGCCAACACCGCCGATCACCACCTTGCCCCTCTCTCCCACACCCCAGTCTGCTCTCTTACCCTCTCTCTTTCCCTCACTTTATCACACTGTGGAGCCCTTATTCTGAACAGGGGAACCAGGCACTCATTCATCCTCTCCCTACTCCATCTCTAACTTCCTGCTTCATCCAACTGCTACCAGCCAAGCTACCAGCACACCCTCTATCACCATGCAACCCCCCTATACACTTCCATCGCCTTTAGCATACGCCACTGCCCAGCCCACCAGGGAGCACGTACGCCCGCCAGCCCTGCCTCTCACTAGCCATCGTGCCCATTTGTATCCCACCCCAGGCATCGTCCAGCCAATTCTACACCCACCGCACCGCCTCAGCTCTCCCTGCAGCCCGTTCCCACCACCACCATCTTCCATGTCCCTGCAAAGTCCCGTGCTTCCCACCTCCTTCGCACCCGTCGAACGAGCACCCCGGCGACGTTCACGTCTCCTCCGGGCAGACCCCCGCCTCTCCCCTTCTCCATCGCCACAAGCCATCCCCACCCAGTCATTTTGGGAAGCCGAAGCCAGACGTCGGCCACTCGCCGCTCCCTCTCGTCACAGGCCTGCCGCGGTCACCTTCCACGTCTGCAGTGGTCGCCATGCAGGGCACGCAGTCGACCATGTCGGCAAGCACGTGAGGACGCCGACCACCCTCCAGCGCATCGTCGTCCTTGGTGAAGCAGTTGCCAAGGACACTTGTTGTTGCCCCGTTGCCTCCAGGGTCATCATCCTCCATCGACGAGCAGACAGCCAAAGTCCCACCGCGGCAGCGCTTCCCTCGCCAAGCAAGGCTGTCGACTGGCAGCTCTCACCTCCGAGCACTGGCGAAGCAGCGAGCACGGTGAGCACGGCCTCCTGCCATGCACACTAACGGTCCGAGCACGCTGAGTTCCCCGCCGATGTCGCCAACGGCCACGTCATTCTCTCTCTACCCATCCTCTCTCTTTCTCTCTCTCCCCCTACCCACGTCAGTTGTATGGCCGCGGGTACCTCTCTCTCTCTCATCACTTTCTCTCTCTTCATCCCTCTCATCCTCTCTATTCTCTCTCTTCACTTCTCTACGCTCACCATCTACCTCTTCCCATTTCTCTCTCTCTCCTTCCCTCTCTCTCTTTATCTCTCTCTCTCATTGATGTGTTCTTTTAAAAAAAATGAATGAAAGAATGGGGTGCATGCAGCGAAGGTTTAAAAAAAATGACAAAAAAAATGATGAAGACAATATTTCTAGAAATGAAAAAGAGAAGGAGAGAAGTTCAAAAGAAAAAAGAAATGAAGTGATATGGGTGATAGTGTCAAAGGCAAGGGGATGATCCAGGGTGTCTTGGCTGATGGGGCATTTTAAGAACTACTCAGTCAAGCCTATTTAAACGTGATACATCCTGAAGAAAAGAAGCCGATGGCTCCAGCTAAGTTGTGTCCCATTCTGAGGACCTTATATATCCATCCCAGGCCATCCTCCAAGCATTGAGAGATGAAACCATGAATGATCCACGTGACCGGATTGACAATGCACCAAGCCATGCTTTCTACAGGCCACCCTGCTTGGCACGACCATAGTAGGATGTACTAATTGATTTTTCCAAGTCCAGGGAAACTAGGAGTTCCCTATTGCCAAGTTTTGTGCATCCTCTTCCATCAGTAGTCGGGAAACGCATGCAACACGTGGCTCTTATTTCAGTGTAGCACCTCGTCGCTCGACCGCCCCCTTCCTGCGGTTCAACTAGAAGGCAGACCCCCACCAGACTGGGTCGACGCCCCCCCTCTCCTCAGGGGACGTCCCCCCTGGTAGAACAGCACGTCGCTCGTTCCCCTCCTTAACTCTGTTCCACATCAAATGCCATGGAGTTCTTTCTGCTTGCCGTCGAAGAGGACTGGTTGATGAAGGTTGGAAACATTTCAGATTCCATGTCAAAAGACTACCGTGTTAGACCAAGAGGGGAACATTATACAGCAATAGTGGATTTATTGGGCGGCATGGAAAGTTGGATGAGGCATATGAGCTTGTCAAGGCGGCAGGAGAGAGGTTCTTTGAACTGGTATAAAATAATGCTGGAAAGTTCATTGTATTATCAAATGTTCAGGCAGATGTTGGGTTCTGGAACAACGTTAAGAACATCAGTGAAATAGTTGAAACATTAGGTATCAAAAGGAAGAGAGACTTAAATCCAGAGTCATTTTGCCTCACAACCTTGGAGATCTTCGTATCACATCACATATGCTTTTTAAATGTAGCTAGACCCACAGGGAAGAATAGCCGAGCTCGAGGGACTCCTTCATGCTACCATCCAGCAGCAGGACGAGTACCGGGCTGCCTTGGAGCTTTTGGTGAGTTTCTACACTTAAGACTTAAGTGCTTATGATGCAAATGGCTAACTTTGACTTCTAAATGCAGCGGGCCGAGGGAGCCCAGAGGATCGGACCAGATGCACCGTCCTCCTCTTCACAGCATACCGGGGGACGAGCTGAGCGAGATGCAGATTTTACCCGAGCCGTAGCTCGAGCCGAGGAGGCCGAAGCTACCCTCGCAGAGCGGGTAAGAATCTAAACCCTTATGCTTCTTTTAGACTTAAATGCCTAATGGACTGACCATGATAAAATGCAAAATGCAGGCGAGAGAACTAACCGTGGCTTTGGCCGAGATAGAGCAAGCTCGAGCAGAGACCGAGCGGACCCGAGCAGAACTAGACCGTTCCCAAGCTGAAGCAGGGCGTCTTCAGGCAGAGGTGGCCCGGCTGAGCGGAGAATTGGAGCGGGCAGCCACCCAAACTGCAGACCATGATAGATACCAGACCGAGGCTCGGGCGGCACAACTCCAGGTGCATGATTTAAAGATAGAACTCCGGGCTGTGGAGCGGACAGTCCGGACGATCAACTGGGGGCCTGTGCTGAGTGCATCCTGGAGTGCTGCAGCGGGAGGCACACGAAGCGGAGTACCGAGTGGATCGGTAGGAAACTACCTGGCTAGTTCTTCCGATCGGCAGAGGAACGAGGAGGCGGATCGGAGACGATCACGAGAGGAGGAGCACAGTGCCACGGGGCCGCCAGCCAAGCGGCAGGAGGGCGCCGGTGATAGTGAGGGCCCGGGAGATAAACCTGCCGAGTGATGTATTTTTCTTTTTCTTCTTTTGACATCCACACTTGTACATGACTTATGTGAATGAAATGAAATGAAAAATCTTTTTTATGTTTTATTATTATTATTTATGTGTATGAATGAATGGATGAATGTGAGTATGGATGTGAATGTGTGAATGAATGGATGAAAAATAAATGTGTGGATGGGAATGTAAATGATTGGGGATAAAGTGTAAGACCAGCAGGTCAGACCAAAGGGAGAAGGGAAAGAACGGAAACCTGCAGCAGAAGGTGTGACGGTCTAGTGTAGGAGCGTCAGATCCATGTAATGCACCAAGATCAGGCCGTCAGAGACGACAAAGGGTGGATTGAAAATTGTATAGCAGGACATGTGACGGTCCACTGATGGAGCGTCAGAATCAGGGGACGGTTATAGACTAGACCGTCAGACATGACAGAACGATATTGGGCTAAAAATGTGTAGCAGGAAATGTGACAGTCCAGTGATGGAGCGTCAAGGATCTGTGGCAGTCCAATATTAGACCGTCAGACATGACAGAGCGAGATTGAGCTAACAACGCGTAGCAGGAAATGTGACGGTCCAAGGATGGAGCGTCAAAGCTATGTGACGGTCTTACGATAGATCGTCAGAGAACAAACTGTACTCCGAGACAGATTCTGCCGTGAGAGCCCAACCTCGAGGCAAGAAGACCTTAATCCCCACTAGAACCCTCCTAGGCTTAGGATAAGGCTTTCTAACTCCAATCTTATCATCCTAGCACCAAAATCAAGCCTTTATAAGCTAGGAACAAGCCCAAAAAATGTAGCTTTCATTAATTCTCTACTACAAAGGTTGAAAACTCCATCAAAGGGTAAGCAACATCATGAAGAGAAGCTTCGGAGCGATGGGCATGGATAAGACAGTCCACACCGGCCCTAAAGCAGCCAAGAAGGAGCATGGGGAGCTACAAATGTTGACATCCATCCCCAAGCATCTGAGCTCAAGTGCCCAAAGAGTGGTAAGTTCCAATTGACTTCAAGAGTTCATCAATTTCTGCACTTTCTATACCACTTATGATTCTTCTTTCTTCTTCTTCTTCCTTAGCCTCTTCCTGGTCCAAGGTGTTCCTCCAACTTAAAGTGGGTGGCTCCCATGGTCAATGAACTCCCTTTAGAAGTTTTATCCATCCTTAGGGCATGGCACCTCCAACCTTTGTTAGTTTTGGCCAAGAACTTCCAGAAATTGTCTTTAGATTGGGCAAGCATTTCAGCCCTTATAGAGTTATGGCATCCACAAACACACACCTTCCTCTTCCCTTCCTTTGAAGCTACAGTCCTATTGGAGGAGGTAGAGACCTACCTAGCCCTTGATAAGACTAAAGTAGGGGATGAAGATCTAATGTGCCATACGGTCGAACCTATTGACCCATCCTTGATCTTAAGTGATTTCATACATAACCCGAAGGATGTAAGGACCATGATCAGCCCAAACCATAATCACTTGATACCCATGGCTCAATGGATAGTCTCTCATTGTAAGAACAAGTGGGAGAGATATGAAGCCATTGCCAAAGCCGTGTCAGTTTGCTTATGCGGAGTCTTCCTTTTTACTACCACCGACCACCTCCTAGATATCCAAAACCTTAGCATCATCAGTGGATTGTGGCGGGGTTTGTCTATTTCTCAAGCGGTCATTTCCTTCCTTTATGAAGGACTTAGTTCAGCTTGCTTAGGAGGACTTCTTTTCGGCTCCATGATACTCCTTGAGTGTTGGATGGGCGTGAGAATCAAGTTCCAACCCAAGGAACACATACCTTCAGCCAGCCGGATCTTGGGGAGCCACCCCTTGTTCTTTATTGGAGGTGCCTTCGGATTCTCTTCACAGGTTGAGTGCAAGATGGCAGACAAGAAAACACGGGATGAATGGCGCCTCTTCCTCAACACTTTGCCAATAGAGAAGTTCATGATGTGTCCAAGAGTTTTGCAGAGTACCTTGCTGAGAATACCACGGTGACCAGGCCTTGATCTACAGCTAGTGGGGAACACTACCTTGGCGATCTACAACCCACACCGGTGCTATCTTCAAATTGGGCTACCCCGAACCGAAGTTCCTACACTATCACACTACCCTCCCCTTCTAGCTAGAAAGATGGGGACCGAGGAAGATGAGAGAGCGATCCGGAACGCACTGACCATGTGGGAGATCAGCAAAGTGCGCCCGTGACAAGAAGAAGTGGAAGAAGACGACGAGGGACGCCGTAGCTACGTGAAAGAATTGCGCAAGATCCGCCCTCTTGTAGATAGAAAATTGAATGTAGCTTGAGATTTCTTATGATGTTTCTAAACTTTGAAGTTTATCAATCAATTTTATGTATTATTGAACTCAATGGAATGATATAGAAGTGCCTTATTCGATGGAATCATGAGTTTGTTGCTTGACTTGGCCTGAAAGTAGAGTTTCTGGAATCTGTAACGGTCCTACATAGGGCCGTCACAACAGTTTGCCGGTCTTACGATGAGCCGTCAGAAGGAGTGAACTCAGAAAACTAAGTTTCTATTCTCTGTAGAACGTAACGGTCATAGATAGACCATTAGAGGGAAGTGACGGTCGATCTAGGACGCGTTAGAGAGGGTTTGCTGAGAGTCTGGATTTCAAAGTTCAGAAGACTGTGACGGTCAAAGGGTGACTGTTACAAGGCTGTGACGGTCTGACGCTGGTGCGTTACAGACCTGAACCTGAAAATTTGCAATCTTGGGCTCGAACCTCGTTCTACACACACTTAGACAAGAAACAAGCTAGATCTGTTCTTAGACTCAACCCCTTGCCTAGAGCAAGTTAGAATTTGACCATTTCTTGATATTTGGTCAAGGGGTGGAGCCTTATTAAATAGGTGAAGAATAAAATGGAAACAATGCAATGCATGCAATGCATATGATGGTATTTTTTTAGGAATTTTTGCAAATATTTGGATTTTTTGTGAGTTTTTTTAAAAATATCTGGTGTTTTTGGATTTCAAAATATATGATTTTTTTTATTTCGAGATATATGATTTTTTTTTATTTCGAGATATATGATTTTTTTTATTTTGAAATATATGATTTTTTTGGATTTTAAAATATATTATTTTTTTGGATTTTGAAAATATATGATTTTTTTGGATTTTGGAAAACCAATGCCTCCCTAGGAATGAGGGTCCTCCTAATTCCGTTCAGAGTTTCCGAGGTTGGCGTGTAATGGTGGTGACAACCCCTAGCCAGGGCCTAACTTGTGTGACGGTATCTCTGCCAAGGCTATACCTAGGGTACTTGTCTTAGTCTTGAAAAAGAAAAAAAATAGAACACGGGGATAAGCTTAGGCCAGATATAGAAGTTTTTAGGACTTGAGTTCCTCTCCAGTCAACCTATTCAGAGACTTGTTCTGTTGTGCCGGGGCTTTTGCGTCCGTCATCGAACCTTTGTCCACTCTAGGCACGCATACGACCGGGCTCATAACGTCCCGCGGGGAAACTGTACTGCCACTCTTGCCATGCCTAGCTTCATTATTTTCCTTTTGGAGCTTTGGAATTGATAATCGATGGACTTTCGAGATAGACTTTTACTTTTGTCAAGAAGATTGCTCCTTTTCTTTTGCTCTTTTCCTTTTGCTTGTGGCGTCAGGTCATAACGGACTGCCCGTATTTGAGACCTCCTCTCGTCAAGGCGCCTAGATTGGTTGTCACCTCTTTATTCACCTCTTGCCCCTGGATTCAGTCGAAGAAAGAGACGGACAGGGACTTTTGACTTTCCCCCCCAAAGCATGGCCAAGGAGAAACGGTGTCTACAAAGTGGGAAACCCGACCAGGGACGTCGTGTAGTGTGTGATTGCCGTACTCGGGGTCCTCTTTCTCGCGAGGAAGGGAAAGGACACCTTGCTACCGGGGTGGCACTGGTTTAGATTCTATGGAAAGAAACGTTTAAGTTACAACCCATTCCAAGCGTGAGAGAGCTCCTCACCTTCTGCGTTCACTAAGCGGTAAGCATTCCCTGGATAAGCCTCTTTCACAATAAACGACCCTTCTCAGTTAGGTTGCAATTTAGACCTAGGACCTGCAGACCGAATGAATTTACGTTTCAAAACTATATCACCTTTTTGAATTTTGCGCTCAATTATCTTCTTTTGAAAATAACGCGAAACTCTCTTTTGATCAACAGATACGTGATCGGCCGCATTCATCCTCTTCTCGTCTAAGAGTTCCAGCTGGATGAACAACGCCTCTCGACGTTCATCGAGATTAAGTTCCTTATTGAGCTGTACCCTTAGGGAAGGGATCAAAATCTCATGTGGGAGTACCGCCTCCATCCCGTAAGTGAGATCATAAGGAGTTTGCCCCGTAGGAGTACGAACGGAGGTGCGGTAAGCCCATAGAGCTTCCACTAATCTTTCTGGCCAATCAGAAAACTTATGAGATTCGCATGTTTTCTTTATGATTTTGAGAAGGGTTTTGTTAGTGGCTTCGGCCTGACCGTTGTCTTGTGGGTAATATGGAGATGAGTGATGCAATGTAATATTGAACTTCTTACATAGGTCCTTGAGCTCTTGAGAGACGAACTGGGGTCCGTTGTCGGTGACGATGCTGCTTGGCACTCCGAACCGCGAGATAATGTTCTTCATGATGAAGCGGCACACCGTGGTAGCTTTAATCTCTACGTATGCTTCGGCTTCAGCCCACTTGGTGAAGTACTCAGTGGCGGTAAGGATGAAGGATTTTTGCTTGATCTGAGAATTGGGATCACCGAGCGGGCCGACAATGTCGTAAGCCCACATAGAGAACGGCCAAGGAGCAGATAGAGGATGAAAAGATGAAGCCGGAGCATGAATTTTATCAGCATGGAGTTCGCATTTAAGACACCTTCAGACATAGAGGGAGCAATCTTTCTCTAGAGTGGGCCAATAATAGCCCTGCCTAAGGATCTTCTTCGCTAGAGCCTGGCCATTAACATGACCTCCACACTCACTAGAATAGGCTGCTTCGGCCACCTTCCAAGCTTCATTATCGTCCAAACATCTCATGAGCATCCCGTTAGTAGCGTGCCTGTAGAGTTCTCCAGCAACGATAGTATACCTTGAGGTGGCTCTTCTTATTGACTTGCGTTGCTCGTCATTTGCCTCTTCCGGGAACGATCCATCTTTGCAAAACAACTTAATTTCATGATACCAGGGCAACTCTTCCTCTTCCAGGATCTCCTCTAACTCTGTCAAAGATACTTCCTTCAACTCTTCCTTCTCAGCCCTCACCTCTACAGTCTTCCTAAGGTTAGCAAACCAGGGATCTTGAAGAGAGGGTGCGTCCAATCTCTGAACGATGATAGTCTCAGTACTCCGATTGAGAGGGAAAGATAGAGAGGAAGCAAGGGATTCTAAAGCATCGGCTAGAATGTTCTGAGACCGGGGAGTATGGATGTAGATCAACTTACGGAATTGCCTAGCAAGGAGCGTGACCAAATCTTGATATGGTTTGAGCTTAGGGTCACGGGTGCGGTAAGTGGACAGAACTTGCCGCAGGACGAGCTGAGAATCCCTTATGATATTCAAGTAATGTGCGCCTAGAAGGTAGGTGTGCTTCAATCTAGCTAGGAGAGCCTCATACTCGGTGATATTGTTGGTAGCAGGAAATTGAAGTTGATAAGCAAAAGGAATCGTCACTCCTTCCGGAGTGAGCAGAACAACGTCTATCCCTCGGCCCTAAGAATTGAGTGCACCGTCGAAGTGCAGCGACCAGAAGGGATGATGAGTAAGGACGGAAAGATACTCATCAGGAAAATCATCCTGAATAAAGTCCGTGCAGGGAATCGGGAGATGGGCAAGATGCTCAGCGATGGCGTATCCTTTGACCGCCTTCTAAACGACGAACGTGATATCAAACTGAGATAGG
Organism: Amorphophallus konjac; assembly: GCA_022559845.1. Lineage (NCBI taxonomy): Eukaryota > Viridiplantae > Streptophyta > Magnoliopsida > Alismatales > Araceae > Amorphophallus > Amorphophallus konjac. Next base: position 266,053,701 of record CM040120.1, read on the forward strand.
AAGCTCTGCCAGCAAGCTAACCTACTAGAGAGGATAGGCTTTTCTAAGAGATAGCGGATAGGGTCCATTCTAGAGATCAGCCTAACTGGGTGGGCAAGGAAGTAGTGTTTGAGCTTCTGCGCTACCCACACTAAGGCGGCACAAGTCTTCTCCATAGCGGTGTATTTAGCCTCGGGCCGGGTTGAACAACCTGGAGAGGTAATAAGCTGCCCGCTCTCTTCCTTCATCGTCTACTTGTGCTAAAACTGCCCCTAGGGAGTCCTCAATGACCGAGATGTATAGGATTAGGGGTTTCCCAGGGACAGGAGGTTGCAAAACCGGGGGATTGGATAGATATTCCTTTAGGTCATCGTAGGCCTTTTGACAATCTTGATTCCATTCAAATTTGACTCTCGTCTTTAGTAATTCATAAAATGGGCAGCACCTCTGAGAATGTTGGGATATGAATCTTCTGATGAATTGCAATCTACCAATTAGTCCTCAAAGTTCCGTAATATTCTTTGGCGGAGGCATGTCCATGACGGCCTTTGCTTTATGAGGATCAATCTGGATCCCCCGTTTTCTAACTATAAAGCATAGCAACTTCCCTGAAGAGACTCCGAAAACACACTTCTTCGGGTTCATCTTGAGCTTGTACTCCCTAGCTCTCTGCACCACCTTAGCCAGAATAGAGGGGTGTTCTTCTTTGGTTCTTGATTTCACCAAGATGTCATCCACGTAGGCTTCCATGTAGATATGCATCATGTCATGGAAAATGGCCATCATTGCCCTCTGATAGGTGGCACCTGAGTTCTTCAGACCGAACGGCATAACCACGTAGCAGTACGTGCCCCAGGGTGTGGTGAAGGAAGTTTTCTCTTGATCCTCCGGAGTGAGATGAATCTGATTATAACCTGAGTAACAGTCCATGAATGACAAAGCTTCGTACCCGGCGGTGTTATCAACCAGGATGTCTATGTGAGGCAGCGGGAAATCATCTTTGGGACATGCTTTATTAAGATCCCTGAAATCGATGCAAATATGCACCTTTCCATCCTTCTTGATAACAGGGACTATGTTCGCCACCCACTGGGGATATAAGACAACTCTAATGAACCTAGCCTTGTATAACTTATCAACTTCTTCTTTAATCCTTAAGGCCATGTGGGGGTGAAATCTCCTTGACCTCTGTTTTACGGGTGTTGCCCCTGGTTTAAGTATGAGTCGGTGTTCCACTAAAGAGGGGTCAAGACCCAGCATGTCCTCATAAGACCAGGCGAAAGAATCACTATACTTCCTTAGAACCTTGACTAGATCTTCTTCCACTAGCAGAGGGAGATTAGCAGTAATAATAATGGGCCTTGGGTCTTCTTCAGTTCCCAAATTTATTTTCTTTGTAGGTTCATCCACTGCCGACGATGGCTCATCGAATCTCTTTAATCCTTGCACATACAGATCGGCAGTGTCATCTACGTTGCTGTCCTCATCATCAATCGGGTCTTTCTCATCCAAGACTTCATAGACACCGAGTCCATCATCGCTCCACACCCCTTCTATTTCCTCTTTGTCTTCTATCACGATTGCCGTAGCGACAAACTCTGGACACTTCAAAAGAGCATGACATCGCTGAGCCAGATCCTGCAAGAACCTATCAGGAATGGATTTGGAAGGACGTGCAAGTGAGCGCGGCTCAAGCTCGGAAGGATTGGACGACCTAGAAGAGGACCCTACTTCTCTAGTTCTAACCGACCCTACTTCCCTAGACTCGACGGACCCTACGCCTAACCTAGGAGAAAGGAAATCTAGTGGAAAGGAAGGAGCAGGGGACTCGTGCCCCTGGGAGAAGGATGGAGACAAGATAGCCTAATCTTCCACCGAAATCTCTATTTCAAATTTGACGTTTTTTTTTGGAGATCAGTGGAGATCATACAGCAGGATGGAGAAGGAGGAAGTTGCATGGGAAATAGAGAGGGGAAGATGCAATCAAAGAAGGGGTTGGAAGATGAAAACCACATCTCATGGAGTTGGGCGGTGGGGGAAGGAGGAGTGAATAGAGTTGACAGATCAACGGGTGGGCAGCGCCCACATGCACATGGAACAAACAATATTTCGGGTGATCTTTCCGTAAAATATGGATCGACCATAATCGGGGGTGAACGGGGAATGGGTTCTCATTGTTGAAATAGAGATGCGAGACGGGAGGGACACCAAGAAATGATAATGGGCGAGCTCCCCTTCTTCTGTAGATGGCCAGGTGGCTTCGCCTTCCATTGAACGAGCCGCACTTCCTGATTCTCCTTCTGACCATAACCATCTGGCTCGCTGAACATTCTGACAAATGACTGACTGAAATCTGGCATATCATCAACAGCCCCTTTCGGTAGCAGAGGTGGACTAGCAACTGTGCAAGTTGTATCTTTCTTTTCTAACTGTACTGGTGGTGGATTCAGTGTACCCGGCTGGAGGGGTCCTCTTACAAAGTGTTGGCGGTAATCCCATGTAAGTGGCCCTGAGTCTCTCATCATTGAGAGTGCGGACTCTCGATAACCGAGACCTCTCCGGCTCATTTTTCTTCCTTTGGGTACTGGCTTAGTTCGCCCTTGTAACTGTGCACCGAGGCCTCTCCCCAGTTGATAACCCAGCTTCAATATGATATCCCAACCCTTGGAATCTCGGATCTGGGGTTTCACTTTGATATTGACGGGTGTAGCGGTGGGCTTGCGTAGTGCATAAGCCCAAGGGAAATCCAGATCTAGTACAGAAATAACGGGCAGGCTGCTGGGCCATAATGTGGGCAGAATCTTCTCTAAAATAACTTTGACAGACTGGACCGTGGATAAGCTTTTTACTTTAACCACCCTCCCTTGAAAAGGGAACTTGAGACATTGGTGCGCGGTGGAGGGCACGGCATTGAGAGTGTCGATCCACAGACGACCCAAGATAGCTTTGAACATAGGGTCGATGTCCAACACATAGAATTCAATGGACATGGTGAGAGGCCCAAGCTCGACTTGAATAGTAACAATCCCGTGACATGCCCTCCGAGAATTGTCATAAGCAGCTATAGTAGTGGGGGTCGGGCGTAGAAGTTCTTCTGACAGATTGCAGGCCCTGAGAGTGCTGAGCGGGCACACATTGATAGATGCCCCTGTGTCAACTAATGCCGCATCAATGCTGACTTTATTCAGGATAATGGTGATGCAAAGCGGCATTTGCCGAGCTTCTGGTGGTGCCAGCTCGATTTCAGAGAAGGTTATAGATGGTCTTTTAGAAATAGTCGACAGTGCCGTAGGTAAACTATCGGCTGCCACGTCTTCACTAACCATCACCTTCTGAAGAAAGTTCTTGAGAGAATCTTGGTGAAGGGTAGATCTTTTGATAAGCTCCAGCACGGATATCTTAGCGGGAACCCGATCCAAGTGATGCAATAGATCGTATTGGGTTCCTGGTAATGGCTCGGCCTCTTCCTGCTCAGCAGCCGGTTGGGAAGACTGGGGGTTAGAGGTGGAAGGATAATTGCGGTGAAACATGCGCCCGCTCCGCAGGGTAAAGTTATAGGCTGCCGTGGCCTCGGATGGGCTCAAGATAAGTGACTTAGTAGGCCCGGTGGGGTGGATGAGTGGTGCGGAAGAGGGTGTGGTGGAAAGGATGATGGGTGAGGGGTTGGTGGTAGCGGGTGCAAGAGGAAGTGGGGATATAAAGGTAGGCGGAGGTGTAATGAGTGGAGGTTTAGATGGAGGTGCGGTGATAGCGGGGGTGAGTAGTGTGTGAGAGACGGACGGTGGAGTAGGAATAGATGAAAGGACAAACGGCGTAGCAGGCAGAGGAGGGTTTTGGTATGTAAGGATGGTAGGAGCGGAAGGAGTGCGTAAGTTGTGGTGAAGGGCCATGACTTGCGGCGTAGAGCTGTCATCATCGAAGGACCACCCGGCATCAGGGGCCGGGGGTTGAACTACATTGACCTGGGCCGGTGCGGGTGGCTGAGGCTGTGGAGCGGGAAGATGGTTCGGCATTGGGTTATGGTAGATCCCCAAGTCTTGAACCGACTGCTGTTGCTGTTGCGGCTGCTGCTGCGGCTGCGGTGCCTGTTGTTGCTACACTTGCTGCCTTGGCGGCTGCCTTCTTTTCTATTTAATTTCCGGAATGGCCCTATGCATTTCGGCCCAATCAATCCTTTGTCCTTCAATAGACCAAATCCCTGAATTGAAAACACCCTTCAATAGTATGTCCTGGCTGCCTGTGGAACATACAGTACTTTGTCTGATCAACGGTCGGGTTCCAGTTGGGCCGTTCCGGAGGGAGTTGTATAGCACTAACTGACATGAGAGCTGAGAAGATATCCGTGAGGGTTTCTGGCAGGGGTGGGTACTGTGCTCTTTTAGGAGCCGGGCGCTTGTTGTTGTTGTTGTAGCCATTGGGTGGAGGGACATTATGGTATTGCGAAGGCTATGGAGGTTGTTGTAGAGCGGTAAAGGTATTTTGTGGAGTGGCAAAGGTAGGCGGAGGGTTTTGTGGAATGGTTGGGAAGTTTTGTGGAGCGGGGTTTTGAGGAGCGCGGGGTTTTTGCGAAAAGCGGAAAGGTGCGGCTTGGAAGGGGAAGGTAACGGCTTGAACTTGTTCGTTGGTCTGAACCCCCTGGGTGACAGGCCCTTGAGGTTTCTTGTGGTATTTTGGCTTTTGGTTCTCAAAGAGCGAGTGGATGGGAGAGTCTTTGAACTGCGTTTGAATGAACCGCGCCCGGCTATAAAGTTGGTGCATGTTTGCTATATCATTCATCGCCAAGATGTTTCGGAAGGTCGGAGTAGCATTGGAAATTAGTAGCTTGACCTTCTCTTCCTCCGGAATATGGCCTGGCACCCTGGCGGCCATCTGCCTCCATCTGTCAGCGTAAGTTGCAAATTCCTCATCGGGCTTCATTTTCTCGGCCACCAAGTCTGTGAAAGAATATTCTGGACCGACCCTGTCTGGAAACCGTTGGATAAAATTGTCTTTCACTATTTTAAAGCTCTCGGCATCCTCTAGCGGCAGAGAATAGAACCATTCCAGTGCAACACTATCCAATGATCGACGGAATAGATACGCCATGAGGCGATCATCGTACTGAAATTGGGCCGATTCATATAAAAAGTCCATCACATGAATAAAGGGATTGCCATTCCCATCATACTTGCGGTAATTAGGGAGCTCGGATTGCGGAGGGAATATGATGTTTTGGAAGCTGGGGACTGCAACATCTGCCAAGGATTGTGGGCCAACCTATTTTTGGAGGAAATCAATCTGTTGTTGCATGGCGGCCCACTTATCAAGTAGAACCTGCTCCCTGGATGGAGTAGGGGTAGCGAAAGACGAAGGTTGAAATTGAGGAGCAGAAGGATGGACTGTTGTAGGAGGTGGAAGCCCATAAGAAGGAGCAGAAGGATAAACGGCCAAGGTAGGGAGCCCATAAGAAGGATATTGGGCTGGAGACTGACAAATTTTAGAATGGACTTGGGCAACCCCTTGCTGAGGGCACAAGAAATCTGAAGGGCCAACAAGGACTTGTGGCACCGATGGGTTGGGCATGTGATGATCCACCTGAATAAAAGAAGGGAGAGTAGACTTTCCCTTGTCAGAAAATTGCTGAGCCGAAGCGAAAGATTGGCCCGTTTCCATACCAGAAAAGGTGATGGTCCAAGGTTGGACCGGAGTAAGATCAATTAGAGTGGGCTGGATGGAGGGCCCACCAACTCTAGATTGGTCGATGGAAAGATTAGATTGGCATTGCGCAATCGTGGGATGTGGGGTATTAGACCCCTGCATGGCCTGATAGACAGCCTGGAGTTGGGCCGGATCCAACTGAGCCATCATTTGGAGAATGGAGCCAGCAGAAGGAGAAGAGAAGGAAGGAGTGGTTTGGCCGCCCTCCATAGGGACGGAGGATGGAAGAGGGGCAGACCCCTCTCCAGACGAGAATGATATAACCCTAGAGGGGTTTTCAAGAAGCCCTTGAGGGAGAGACTCCTCTTGGGAACGGGGAGGATTGAAAGAAGCCATGATGGGTTCGAAGAGCGGATTGGAGTAGAATTTGGAGAAGGAATTGACCCTAGAAGATGACTCTAATGGACGAAGACAACTCCACATGCAACGGAAAACCTTTAACAAAAGCAAACAACACACAACAAACACACAATGAGTGATCAAACTTAGATAACTTTAACAAAGATGCAAGTGAAAACGAGATGACAACACTTAAATTCAACCAAGTTACTTAGATGATGCAACAAGATTCTTATGATTTCCTCCTTTAGAACCTTAGTGATTTGATTAGGATGTGCTCTCCACAATAGGTTCCAAATAGGAAAGGATGTGTGACTTGGTTGACTCTAAATGTAATCACTCTTTCACCTATGTAATCCTAGACATGGGGTAGGAAAGGAACAACCGGCCCGGTGTCCGTGTGGGAATCCACGGTTCACGGGGACTTATGGAGGTCCCTGATGTGTTTTCCTGGTCGGCCCCAAGGAATATGGAGACGAGAGGTCCATGCACCAAGGTAGGAGAATGCAATATAATGTATGAAAATATGCATGAACCTATGTGCACCGGGGTGCATGCAAATTCTAGCCTAGAATCTAGCAATCAAATATGCACACAAAGATATGAATATGTGAACCAACCAAGGAGGAGACCAAATAGCACCCAAGCATGAAAATCACAGCAAAAATTTAGGAAGTAAACTACACCTCGGGATGCGTACCTATCTAGAGTATGTGACGGTCTAGACTACCTACATCAGAGGAGTGTGACGGTCGAAGATCAGGCCGTCACAACAATGTAACGCATTCACAGGAGACCGTCAGAGGAGCCAGAGAACCAGAAACATCAGAGAAATAGAGGGAAAATCTGGGGAAAAATTAGAGCAACAAGGGCAAACAAAGGGGACCAGGTTTAACAGAGATTCAAAGCACGATTGGCACTAGATGTCCCACCGTGATCGCCAAAAAACTGTTGGTTTTAATTTATCCCTTCTTTTGCAAGATGGGCTATGATGTCAACTATGAGCAAATAATGGGCCAAGTAATGAAATCAATCAACCTATGAACATGCGAATCATGAACCTAGGCAACCAACACAAGCTCTAGCATGGGCATGCAGTCTCAATCAAGACTAAGCTAAGCAAAGAAAGAAAAACACACGTCGAAGCGTGGAATAAGGAATAAAGAAAAACACACCGTATAGTTGGAACAAGCAAACCAAAGAAGAGATATGATGAAAGAGAAAGCTAATGCCCAAACTAAGGAAAGATGTGATCGCCACCAAGGTAGAAACAAGTCAAAGACCTGATAAATACCTTAGAATAGGAGGATGATGCACCCGCCCACGGGAGAGAGAACAACCAGGAAACTGTAGCTCCGTCAGATGTAACGGTCGAAGGAAGATGCGACACAGCAAGTGTGACAGTCTCACAATAGACCTCTACAAGACTCTAACGCGCCTGTGCCAGACCGTCAGAGCTTCTGTAGAATAAGAAGTTGGGAATCTTTTGATCTCCAAGCTTTCCAGCCGGCGAGAGAGCTTGGGCCTCGTGATATGGACTCTGTAAACCTAAACTTTGGAAGTAGATGGATGTGGGAAGCAGCTCTCCTTGGTTGGTTCTAGCTCCAGGATACGGCAGCACTTCGACGCAAACTCCAGATATCTCCCCCTCAAGCCATGAAGTCAAGGGTTCTATTTATAGACCCTCAAAGTCTAGGTTCGAGTTGAGGATAATTTAGCTAGAAAGTAGGATGTTTCTTAGCAAACTCTTGACGATAATACTCCCCAGAGTCCACAGAATCAAACGAAAACTTTTTAGGATGAGTATCAAGAGAGAAACACTCAAACCAAACTCTTAGTTCGATTACGGAAATAGCAGAGCAAAGGCCAGCTTGTCAGGACTCTCTGTTGGATGTAACGGCTGCACGATAGACCGCCACACTAATGTAACGCTCTAGTCTTAGACCGTCACACAACCCTATCCACTATAAGATAAGATCAACGGGAGAAGTTTACGAATGTAGGACTCTAGATGAATGTAACGGTCAAGGGTAGATGCGTCACAATGCATGTAACGGCTGCACGATAAATCATCACACTCAACGGATGAGCAAAATATAAGCTTGAAAGGAAGCCCTAGACTTAAGGACTCTGCAAGGATGTAACGCACCATGGTAGATGTGTTAGAGGACTGTAACGCCCCATCAAAGGACCGTTAGAGATAATAGAGTGCAAATGAAATGAGAGTTTGCTAAGCTTCGTCCAGCGGAATGAAACAAGGAACCAGACCCAACCAAGGAGATATGACTCATGAAATAGACCTCAAATTGACCAAAAAGGCTCAATAAAGGTGAACAACTCGGAGCATCATATAGAATGAACAAGGAGATGACCCGACTTATTGGTCATAAAACGGGTGTCAACAGATCGTGATGGCGGTCTTCGGACCTAAGTCCTCCGCCACGTACTGAGGGTTCTACCCTAATATACTGTGCATGGTATATTATAATATCTTGCATGACCATTTGCATCCTTTGCATTCTTTATTCCGGCCTCGACAGCCCATTATCTCGGTAATTAATCAAAGGTTTGCCCTCCTCGCGAGGGATGTAATTAACGTCATAGCCTTTATGGTATGGCAGACTGCTGCTCCCGACCGAATCTCACTCTCGCCCGACACGGGTCAGAATGAGCGCACAATAAACTCGTCACTTACGTGACTGGCACGCCCGCACAGTCAATCAGTCAGTTAGTTACCAGTTAATTAATTGGTTGATCGATGCACGAATAAACCAAATAAACCCAATAAAAATAATTTTTCAATAAAAAGAAAATAAAAAATCAACAGATCCCATCGAAATAGTCTGGCACGCCCGGTGGGACTTAGATATTAAAATAACATGCGCAAACAACCACCTGCTGAAATCTGGACAGAACTCTACTGCTGCACGGACGCCGGCTGACCAAAACTCATCTGCATCTAACCCACACTGCCCTGACCTCGAACCTTCTGCATGTCTCTCTCCAACGCCGCTGCTGCTCAACAAGCCGCATCCACGTTGGTCAACCTTGAAGCAAGCAAATTAAGGATGCCTCAGCTCCAACCTCAGACCCTCAATAAACTGATCGATCTGCACCGTCTCGTCTGCCACAATATGCGGTGCATAATGGCACAACTCAACGAACCTGGACCTGTACTGCACCACGGTCATGTCACCCTGGAGCAGGTCCAAAAACTCACGCAGCTTTTGCGATCTGAGGAAGGATGGAAAAAAAGCACGCTCGAAAGCGGGGACGAACTCCTGCCACAAGATCTGCCGAAGGGGACGGGACTGGAACACTGCTCCCCACTCTGATGTCCACCAAGTCCAGGCTGGCCCCTGCAATCGATACGTAGCCAACACCACCTTCTCTTCCTAAGGACACTCCATCGAACTGAACACTCGCTCCATGTCATCTAACCACTCTCTGGCCACCTCTGAATCTGGCTACCCGCTGAAAGTAGACGGCTGATAATGTAAGAAATCTCTCAGCGCAAGGTTACTCCGAGAGGATGAGCCCTCACCAGCATCACCGCCCTACTGCTGTTGCGGCGGCTGCTGATACTGCTGCTGCTTAATAACATACCGATACATGCCCCGAAAGATCTCCTCTGGTCCGGGAGCTCTCGCCCCCTCTGCTACATTAGCTGGAAGCTCTGCTCTACTCTGCCCTTTCTGGCCCCCACCCGACTCTCCCTGCTAGGAACGAGTCGCTCTCCTGGGCGCCATAACACCTACCTGCTAACAGAAACAAATAACAGGATTAATAAAAACACGCGGAGCCCTACGCCAGTCGCCAACTGTACAGGACATTCATGGAGCCTTGGACCACTGCAATCGTTTCAAGTTCTGATGTACCTCCACAACCTACGCTCTGATACCAACTGTGGCGACCCGAGATCTGAGTACCGGAAAGGAACCAACGCGTCTCGAATCTCAGCCCGCCAACCCACGAGCCTGTGAGCGACGTCACGCGGTTCGGGGAGCGAAGAAGACACGGAGCGCGCGGGCTCCTCTTTTGTTTGCTGTAACACAGAAATAAGAGAAAAGAGAAGGGGCCACCACGGGAGATTGCTCCGGCGGGGCGAGCGGGACAAATGTAATGTAGCAAGATATGGGGGTTAAACGGCCATAGCGGGAAGTGACTCGCCGCGACCTCGGGGGGACGGGAATGGTGCAGAAATTAAATAGCAAGAATTGAAACGGCCATTGGGGAAGTGACTCGCCGCGGCCTCGAGAATATGAGCAGATAAGAATATAACAGAATATAAGGAGAATATAAAGAGCGGGAATTTAAACGGCCATTGGGGAAGTGACTCACCGCGGCCTCGAGAATGTGAATAGATAAGAATATAACAGAATATAAAGAGAATGTAAGAGCGGGAATTTAAACGGCCATTGGGGAAGTGACTCGTCGCGGCCTCGAGAACATGAATAGATACGAATATAACATATAAGAACGGGAATTTAAACGGCCATTGGGGAAGTGACTCGCCGCGGTCTCGAGAATATGAACAGAATATAACAGAATATAAAGAGAATGTAAGAACGGGAATTTAAACGGCCATTAGGGAAGTGACTCGCCGCGGCCTCGAGAACAAGATGTGATCGCCAGGGGCCAAAAGACCCCAAAATAAAGAAAGTGATCGCGCCTACCTCAAGAGCGGGAGATGGCGGGTTGCTTCTTCCTCCCCCTTCGGCCGGCCGACGGAGAGGGCTTTCCTTGGGTACCCTTGCAAAACAACGACAAACAAGTAACGAGTGGATTAGAAAGATGAAGGTGTAGTATTCAAATCCTTGCGATAAAAATAACGAAATGATGGCAAGACACACACCTGGTTGGTGTTATCTTTTAAACCCCTCTCGGACTCGAGTAGGAGGAAAATGAGATGATGGATGCAAGAAGTATATAAGAAGAGGCGCCCTTATGAAGGGGATAGAGGATGCAAGATGATGAATGCAAAAGAACTACGAAGAAAAGGAAAGGATTGGCTTATTGGATGTGCCGATGGTGAAATCCGGCGGAGCTCCGGCAGCGTAGGGACGACGTGGAAGCGTGGTGGATGAAGACGACCTTCCTCTCGCGAGCGTGGGCACCCGAGAAGCCAGCAGAACCTCCACCTACAAAAGACCCCACGGGTTAGAAATGACTCCGGTAGCCTCTGGGCTCCGGCAGCCTATCGGATATCTTAGAAGCTCCCCCAGAACTGAGGGGGTGGGCCTCTATTTATAGGGCTCCGGAGGGTGGAGGCGTCCAGGACCCTGGACACCTCCATCAGAGCCGAACTAATATTTTATTCTATTTTTATTTATTTTTTCGGAATATTTTTGTGGAGGCGTCCAGGGCCCCGGACGCCTCCAACAGGTCCACCGAACCCCACCGACGTCAGCATGCGGTTTGGCACAACGCGTGGTTTTGTGAGCGGCGCCTCGTGATTCAGAAATGGGCGCGTCCAGCGGGATGGACGTCTCCATAATTTGGATTTTTTCACACACGACAAACCATCGTTCGGTGGGCAGCGCCCGTGAGGGAGTTGATGGAGGCGTCCAGGGGCCTGGACGCCTCCAAGAAAATATTTTTTTATTATTTTTGTTTTATTTTTCTATGCCAAAGCTGGCATTTTATATTTTTTATTTTTGTTTTTATGGAGGCATCCAGGGGCCTAGACGCCTCCATTAATATATTATTTTTTATTTGGCTTTTGGTTTATTTGAAAATAAATTAAAAGAATGGGGGCGTCCAGGGGCCTGGACGCCCCCAAAAAGACCCACCCGGATCCTCGAACAAGGTGTTGGTGGCTGCCCGGCAGACACCCTTCTTGGTTCCGGAACCTCCTGATGCGTCTGACTGGTGTTGATGTCGTCCGAATGACGTGACGAGATGATTCCGGATGCCGAAAAGGGCGGAAGAAGACTCTAAGAAAAGGAAGCACTCAAGTGATTCAAAACGCGTAAGCCGTCGCGGGGCGTTGTATAGTGATATGAGACTTTCTCAGGAGACGTCAGGAATAGCGTGTCTATAGAGCCCGAAGACTCGGAAGGGTAAAAAGGGATGGCGTGGGAGTACAAGAGAAGCTGAAACAACTACAGAGATAGCACAATAATCTAAAATAAAATGCACAACATAATATAAATAAAATAAATTGTGACAAGGTCCACAGAGTCTCATGTCCAAGATAAAGTACAATCAACAGAAGGAAAAGTGTACAACTACACGGGGCATCCCCCGGCGTACAACTACACGGGGTATCCCCCGGCTCTGGCAGACTGGCGACTAACCCTGGCTAGAAGAACCATGCTGAAACTCAGCCGCACCTCTCGACGACCCTGCCTCACCAGAAAAGCAGGGGTGAGCCTCATTTCGTTGGCTCAGTAGGGATCCCCACCACATGACGAGAAAAATGGCAGCAAAGCGCGAGCAACCACGGAAGGTAACACTACCTAGCAGAAGTACGGTAGAACCAACAAGCTGGAATAAATAAACAGAAAAATTGTCTAACTAACCGCACCGTACAACCAAACCTTGGTCCGGCAAAACTCGAGTCCATACCTGCCAGTAGACAGGAGCACCACTGACTAGAAGAACGATCGGATGTGTCCCCTGACGTCTTACACCGCCTCCCAAGAGTCTAGCTACAACGCCCCAGGCACGAGACTCAGACACACACTCAGTAACCAGTAGTACCACAAAATAAGGACTAGCTAAGGTCGCGCTCATCAGCGCAGGTCCGAAGCCCTCAGCCCCGTGTGCACACTCAGACCATATGCTCTAGGCCTATCCTCTAGCTGGTAATTCCCCTTAAGCACGGACTCGGCTGTACGTGGGGGCCCTACGGTAACCAGCCTACTCACCATCTCTCTCGGGTCAGCCGCTCCACCACTCCCGGGTGGGTTAGCACCGCATGACGTAAGAAGGCTACGACTAGTAGACGTGTCACAGGAGGTGAGACTCGACTCACGGAAACCACCGACCACACTGACATAGACCCTCGGAAACCAAAACGGTGAGTGTGGATGCCAGGGACACGTACGAGGTCCGATTGCCCCTCAAGTCACGCGACACCCGCACCGAGGTAACTGATCCTCCAGGGACCCCTGGGCGCCCCTGTGGCTCACACTGGGTGCCCATGGCAACCCTCGGGCCACACGCCGCAACAGGATCCAAAGCACACTCAGCCGGAGGCAAAACTACCGAAACGAAACACGGCTCGGGGAGTGGGATGAACGTGCTAGGGAACCAGGGCGCGACACTGTCGCGCTCTGCTCCCATAGCGCGACCCTTGAAGAATGTGCTAGCAAAGGCTAGCGCGTTCTCCAAGAACTCATCTGCCAAGGTGAGCGCGACAAGGAAGAACGTGCTCGCCTTGGCGAGCGCGATCTGCCAGAACGCGCTACCCAACCCTAGCGCGACAGGAACCGCCAAACTGTTCATCTCCTCCGATGAACACGCTTGGATGACGCGGCTCGTTCAACAAGAACGCGCCCCTGGAACATAGCGCGACAACGGGCCGAGCCCGGTTCGCGCGGTTCACTCGGGAAGCTCGATCCCACGCCCCATTCACCCCCAGGTGAAGGGGAAACAAAAGGGGGAACCTCCCCCTACCTCCCTAGCATGCATCTAAGCCCTTAGATCGGTCAAAAACCCCATAAAATGGAGGATCCGGCGCTCAAACCCCAAACATGGAAATAACCCTCCTGACATGAATTTAACCCCTCTCGGCCTCTCCACGGCCTAGAGATCGCGGGGAATGCTATAAAGAGGGCAAGGATCCATCCCCCTACCTCAATGAAGCTCGAAATTCGTCGGGAAGCCGCCGATCCTCAAATCTAGCTCAAACACGAACTCCACCCACGCACCACAAAAAGGGCACCACCGCGATCCTCTTGCCGCCACCGTCGTCATCGCGCTGCCGCCGTGGTCCGCCGTCTGTCACCGGAGGAGGAGGGGGCACCTCTAGCTCGAACGGGGAGAGGGGGGGTTCGCAACGGTCGGGGAGCGGGCGGTCACGGGAAGAAGAAAGAAGAAGAAGAAGAAAAGAAGAATAAAGAAAAAGAAAAATATGGGGTATTTATAGAAAATTCGGAACATCAGAAAAATCCCAAAAAATAGAAAAATTTATAGTCTCGATCCTCAAAACACGATGATCGCAACGGTACCACTCACGGGTAGGTGAATGACCCGGTTCACCCGCTACGGGGTTCCGTAGGTTCTCTCGAAACACATACGCGGGAATCGGAAAACATGTAGAAAACACGCGAAACACGCCCCGCATCCTCCGAAATTGACCCAAATCACACGGATCCGAACACGGAAGACGTCCACAACATAATTCTAGGCATGATGAAAACAAATTCTCTGGGAAGCAGATCCGGGACCCGAGAAGATGGATCCGAAAAACTCGGGACATCACAGCCCCTATGTACGCTACGCGCGCCGCTCTGCGACACGCTCTGAGAGGATCATCCCCCCACTAGCCGGAGTGGCCTCTCCAGTGCCCGGATCTCCACCCTGAGCTCCCGTACCTCCCGCTAGGAATCCGTGGCCGCTGTCACTCTCGCTCTAAGCCTCTCTACCTCGGAACGAAGATCGGCTACTGCTGCCACCTCTGCCCGTAATCCCTCTGTCTCTACTCCCAGCCCCTCCACCACGGCCCGAGCATGCTCTGCCTCGCCCAGGGCTACAGTCAACTCCCTCTCCTGCATTCATTCATGGTTAGTCATTTGCATCATCATAAGCATTTCAGTCAAAGACAATTCGGTTAGTTTGCTTACCCTCTTCGCGAGAGTGGCATCGGCCTCCTCGGCCCGAGCTACCGCCCGAGCAAAGTCCTTGTCTCTCTCGGCCCAGTCTCCCGCAAGCTGTGATGAAGAGGACGGAGCATCTGGTCCTCGCCATTGTGATCCCTCAGCTCGCTGCATTTAGAAGTTAGGGTCAGTCTCATAAGCATGATCATAAGTATGAATTAAGTTTAAGGTTCAGTGAAACTCACCAGAAGGTCCAACGCGTGCTGGAGCTCATCCCTCTGTTGTACGGTGGAGTGGAGGAGGCCCTGGAGCTCCTCTATGTGTCCCTGGGGGTCTAGCTACACGTAGAAAGTCACGGTGTTAGTGCACATAGGAATAATCAATTAGAAGAGCATGAGTTTAGAAATTCGTACAGGTCGTCGGATGCCGCGGAAGACCTGGTCTCCGTACCTCCGAGCGTAGGCTCTCAAATAAGCCTTGTCGATGTCAGCTTGGGACTTCACCACCAGACCTCGGCGTGCCCAATCGCGTACCTGGTCGACCACCCGGGTGGTCCAGTCGATGTCACCGCTGAGTCCCTTCGAGGACAGACCGATGCGCGCATCGTCTCACGCTGGGAACTCCACCTCCGGCTGATGTACTCCTCTCGTCCTCATAATCAGTCGATGATGGAGCGGCTCGATGATGTTGAGACAATGGAGCCAGATCTCTCGTCCGGCGTATGCCTTGGCTACTTTCACCCAGGGCTGCCCCTCATGACCCTCGTCACGATAGGGTGTCCAGTGTACCTGAAAGGCCATCAAGTTAAGCGTCAGCATATAAATAAGCAAGTGTAAGCAAATGCCAACATTTAGAAAGCATTTAGGAGCGTTGAAGTGCATTTAAGGGTCTAAGTTTAGAAGCTTACCGATGCATAAGGGAATGTGTCCAAGTCATCCTGGATCACCCGTACTAGGCGTCGGATCGATCCCATGTCCCGAGCTGTCGACCATCGCCTCACGATGGGGATCCAGTCCGAATGTACCTCCTTCCCTCGCCCGATGCCAGGGAGGTACAGATAGCTCCATACCTTCATTTGTCAAATGTCAGCATATAGCAATAATAAGCATATAATAATCATAAACATAAGCATTTAGAGTCAAGCATTGTTACTTGAAGGAATGGCGAGAAGCCGCCCGGCATCGTCTATCGGTCGGTCGTGCTAAGCAAGTCGAAAAGGAAAGCCAGTACTGCAGCTCCCCAGGCGTATCCTCCAACCCCATCCAGGTCTCTCAGCAGTGGGAGGAGCCTACATCTCACTCCGTCAGCCCACGTCGCAAAGATAAGTTTCCCGAACATCAGCATCAGGAAGCGGCGCAAGGTGATGTCCCCCTCTGGTCCCGGTCCCGCTGACACTCTCTCTCGTGCCCGGTCTATCAGTCTCCCCAAGTGCTCCTCGGGCAACTCATAAATGGCTATCGCTGCTCCTCTCAGCCCTAAGCTCTTCTGGAGAGTCGCTCTGGCTACCATCGAGGAATGGTGCCCCGGTCTCATCAACTCTAGTCCAAGAAACTTCTGTGCTAGCTCCCGGTAGTCCGCATACGTCCATCCTGTCACTGGAGCCCCATGTACTCTCAATCCTGTGATCCTCGCGACGTCCTCCAACGTCGGGATCATGTGACCTCATGGAAATAAGAATGCCCTGTTGATTGGGTCCCATCTCTCATGCAGCGCGTACAGTAAGGCCGTGTCAATCCTCATGACTTCTATGCTTAGAAGCTCGCCGAACCCCATCGCTGCTAATCTCTCTCTCTCTCTGGTAGTCCGGTAGTGCCTGGTACATCACCTGGACCTGTAGCCATGAAATACGGGTCCGCCTCTTCCCCTGCATGCATTCAAACACGTTAGAATCAGTCTAGCATGTAACCCATCATTCTTTGCATTGCATTGCATTTTAATCAAAATCACAAAAAAATCACCCTGATTTCCTAGCGGTCGCATTTAGACCGTTTCTTTTCCCTTAGCGGTCTTGACTTGGATCGCTTGATCCCTTAGCGGTCACTGGAAGGACTGCTAGGCACCCAGAGAACGGGCAGTGTTTGCCTCGATCCCTCAAGCTTTAAAAATGGCCTCGAAGGCCTACATTCTATTTTTATGGGTCTCTAGACCCGTTCTCATCTCCATTCACACACATGCATAATCTTTGGACGTCAAAAATCAAATTTTTTTAGGGGTCCACAGTCTACCTCCGATGGTCGCCGACCGGCCGTCGCCGTCGGAGCCTCCTCCATCGTAGGATCATCGTCTTCACCTTCGGGAGCCTCCTCAGGGCCCTCTACTGCCGTGGGGGGTTCTTCTACCTCCTCTTGGGCCGACGGGTGTTCTTCCCCCTCCGGTGGGCTCGCCGCCGCCAGAGGTGTCTCTTCCTCTTCTAGATGCCGTTGGAAGCGGCGTACCACCCTCTTCTTCACCTTTTTCGGATGATTGGGTGCCCGGTCGTGCTGGTCGCCGGAGCTCATGGTCTCCAGAGTGGGGTAGGGCTCGGTGTGGTTTGTTTTGAGTGAAATGAGATTGGGGGGAGAGTGAACGAATGGTTTGTTTTTTTGAATTCGCCCAGAGTCAAGTGGTCTATCGTCAGACCGTTAGACAACCCTTAGCGGTTTATCTCTAGTTCGTTTGGTATCTGAGTCATCTTCCTCGAAGGATGTGAATCACCATCGTTTAGCGGACCATCTCTAGACCATTAGTCATGTTCTGGCGGTTGTTTCATAGACCGTTTATGTTTGAATGATTTGATGAGTTAAAATGATATGTCTGCTTCATTTCTTGTTACATTATCAGATGGTTGATGTTTCATGCTTATTTTTGGCTAACTTTTATTATCAAAATCATGGAACACCATCATATCACGCTAGTGTCTTCTCGCCAGGCAGGTAAGTCAAGTAAGTATCTCCACCCTTAATCCCTTAGTGCATCACTATATGTTATCTATGATATATTATCTCGAGAACCGGCTGGTCATTCATGTGTTCTGGGATCTGATGTTCTCCTCTAACAAAAATGATGATGATCTAGGTGCACATGATTAATCGTTGGATAGGCCGTTAGGGTGGAAGAGTTGGGGGACAATGGTTCTATCATGTACACCATGGTTGCAGATAGTGTCCTGACACTGATTTTTCCGGTCTAGCAATACTATTCTCAAGTATCATCCTATTTTATCTTTCTTTGCATTCGTTTGATGATTTCTTTATTTTAGCCCAGCATGTATCATATGCATCTTTGAGCATTAATGCTCCCTCATTTGTCTAGAAGTGTCTCAGTAATGGTGGATAATTATATCCATGGCCTTGAGTAAGGAGAGTCATTCCAATCTGAGTTGGAAGGTTGCCTTCGGTCCGTTTGCTCGGTCTAGTTAGCTAAGGATTCCTGTCTAGATCTAGTTACTAGTCTTTCCCTTTTTCCGCTTGCTCTGACCACCTATCAGTTGGGCATTCCAGTGAGGAGGTTGGTCGTGACTTTAGTTCCTCCAGACTTACGTCATTCGGTTTTGCCATTCATTGTGATTGGTTTGAAGTTTTTCAGAAGATTCCTATCGCTTGTTGGTCGAGGACGGGTGTCAGTTTGCCTTAACGCCCGCTTTTCAGTCCACTCCGCTACATTTCCACTTTACCTCCATGTTCAATGTCACTTTCGCTTCACCTCCGCTCGCTCCCCTACAAAGAGGACGTTAAGGAGGGGCATCTGTTGACACCCGTTTTATGACCAAGAAGTTAGGTCATCTCCTTATCGATTTTATGATGTCCCAGGTTACTCACCGCTTATTGAGCCATTTTTGGTCATTTTTTGGCTTAATTTTATGGGTCATTCTCCTTGGTTGGGCCTAGCTCCATAGATTTCTAGTGTTTTTTAGCTTATTGGGCCTAGATAAGGGCTAAATAGAATTTAGTTGTGGATTATTTTGAAGATTTATTGGTCTTTATCTCTTTTGCCACGTCCTCTAGCCTAGCGGTCTATGGAATGGCCGTTTGGTGGGTGTTGGCAGTCTATCGCTAGACCGCTAGCAGGCAGAGTATCATGTTTGGTTTTTTTGATCTTATCTCTTTTTGGATGCCTTTATCTAGTGGTCTACTAGATGACCGTTTCTTAAGCCTTGTGGTCTATCGCGAGACCGCTAGTGCAGACAGAGAGTCCGGCTCTGCCTGTTCTTCCTCTGCTTTGTCGTGGTCGAACTAGAGTCCTTGTTTTGATGATTTCTCCTTGAAATCTGGTCCTCAGAACCTTTTGTTGGTTTCTATGGACTCTTGGGAGTGTTATCATCGAGATTTGTCTAAGTCTATCCCTGTTTCTGTGTCATTATCTCACAAACTCATCCAGGGAGTTTGGGGGTCCATAAATAGAACCCTTGACTTCATGGCTTGAAGGAGGAGATTTCTGGAGTTTGCCACGAAGTGCTGCTGCGTTCTGGAGTCACTTCTAACCAAGGGGAAGCTACTTCCACGTCCACAAAGTTTCTGGTCTAGGGAGTATCAAGTTCCATTGGTTTAAGTTTGAGTCTTTTTCTTTTAGTTTTGTCTATTGCCCCTTTGCATTCATAGCATCTTCCCTCCTCTTCCTCCACGTTCTCTGCACTTCACTCATATTTTAAAACACCCTCCTACTTTCTTTTCACACCCTACAGGGGTTAAAAAACCACCAAACCTCCTAGGTATTCACCCTTCCTTCATGCACTTTAGCTTAATTGCATTATAGATACTACACTCATCCAAGGGCTAATTGGGTTGTTGTTCTGTGTGTTTACACTATCTTGCAGGTTTACAGGACTCATTGTGTTGAGTAGTGGATAGCGGATCTAGAGGGGAGGGGTGAATAGATCCGCCCCTCTTTTCGCAATGCAACCCTCTTTAAAGCTAGATAAAGATAATAGCAGCGGAATATAACTAGCTTAACGAAGGACACAACGATTTGCTTTAGCAAGATGATTACGCAATATAGAGATTGAACCTAAACATGCATCTAACACAAAGCAATCACACAATCAAATCACAACACATGAGATTTTAAGGTGGTTCAGACTGAATCTCCAGTCCTACGTCCACCCCTCACCAAACCCGGTGAGGCTCCACTAGTGCAACGCACTGAACTGTAGATCGGAAAGACCTCCGATTGCCTTCCTACTAACCACCGGTAGGGACGTCAACACCGCAGATCGGACAACTTCCGATTACCTTCCTACTAACCACCCGTAGGGACGATCTTCAATTTCAAATGTTTGAATGAAATGTAAAAATAACAAGATATGAAAACACTCAAACAAGATATAGAATATGCTCAAAGGGAAAACATCTTGTCTGAGATTGCTGGATCTTGAATCTTCTTTTCTTCACACGATGTAGATCACCAACAGATGCTTCTTTATTCTTCACAGAGCTCTCTTCTTGATTCAGCAACAATGGCTTCTTCTTCCTTGTGAAATGAGCTTCCTTGGATCTCCTTGAGTTGATGAAGAAGATGATGGCTACAGCTTTATCTTCACTTTGCTTGGGGTTGATCTCCTCTTGAAGTAGCTTGAATCACTTGAGGATTTGATGAAGAACTTCTTCCCGGAGTACTGTTCACAGCTACAGTACTTGAACTCCTCTCCCTTGAACACACCCTTATAGCCTCCTTTGATCTCCCTTCTTAGCCTTAGGGTTTCCGACCCTTCTTGTGTGTGTTTTATAACCTTTGAATGGTCCTTGGACATCCCCCAGACTAGATCCACAATCCATGGGAGATTGGGTGACTTTGGGGTTAAACAAATACAAGGAAAGGAGCTCTTCTCAAAGTGAAAAATAAAGTCAACATTTGTTGGCTCGAGGCTGGCGGTCGATCTGCAGAAGCTGGCGATCGACCGCTACTGAGAAACCCTGTAGAAATTTGATCTCTGGAATTTTCGGTCGACCGCCACTGAGAATCCGTCAGCCAGTGAGCTGCTGGCAGGGGCAGTGACCGCCCCTGGGCTGGCGGTCGACCGCCAGCTGGGCAGACCCTGGGTTATTCTGGGTCAGTTCGTTAACCCCTTTAGCTCCGTCGCTTGAGTCCTTTAGCAGCCTGTTCTCATCTTGGCATCAATCTTGACAGTCTAGAAGATTTCTATTGATTATATCGCTCGAGTCCTTTAGCCCCGCGACCTGACCACGCAGGTCGATCCGCGTGCGAGGGCGCAATCATTAAGCTTTCACTTTTTCCATCTCCACTCCATTCCTTGGCATATCTGTCATGAAAGAACATCAAGTAGTTTAGTCATATAAGAGTGGTAAAACATAAATGACTTATAGTGTTTAGCCATTATCAAAACCAAGAATATCAAATAACTCAAATGACCGCAGGATGATGTCGAATGACCCAAGTGATCACAAGATGACTCAAATGACCACAGGGGCACAACACATTGCACGAGGCCCAGCTCTTCTGGCCGGCCAGGAGGGTTGGAGATTCAAGTTCCATATTTTTCTATTCTGGGTGCTCTAGCGGCCATTCACCAGACCATTTACGGATCTTAGGCAGTCTATCGTAGGACCGTCTGGCTTGTCTGGGGGTCGTCTGAAGGACCGTTTTCTATCTGCTGCACCTGGTTTTCTCTCTACCATGGGCGGGTGACTTCAACCGGCACTTTCCAAGGTATTATTGTGGTTTTACTACATTAATTCCCTTAGTGACAATCACACTTCCTTATTTTGGGGTATTTGTCATCATTGATCACCATCTTGCTTGCTTCTTTCTTTACTTTAGTTGTTCCACACCTACGGTGTGTTTTTGCTTCATTCCTTTGCTCCATGATCCGGCGTGTGTTTTTGTCTTTCTTTTCATTCCTACAACATTGATGACATGCCCATGCACTTATTTTTTTTTTGTGATTGATTGAGGTAGTTTATCACTTGCTCATACATACACATCATATATTTCTCTCACATCATCCCATCCACATTCACACCACACCATACACATAGAAAACTATCAACAACATCCACAAGGAAAATAGAGATTTTTAGGTGGTTCGGGACCACGACGGGCTCCCTACATCCACCCCTCACCGAAACCCGGTGAGGCTTTACTACACGCTATGAGACATAGCAACACGGGGACGAGCCCTAACACCACACACACTGCTTCCACAGCAATGCACAACCACGGGGCCTAGCCCCAAGACACTGCCACTGCAGCACACACTCATACACAATTGGGGAACTCACCCCGCACTTAAAATCCCACACGGAGACACAACTCCGTTTGCACACACAAACTCGGGGAAACTTACCCCGCAATAGATCCACACACTCGGAGACATAGCTCCACCCACAAACAATAATATTCCAAGTTTGACGAAATAAAAGGGTATACAATGACCTCCCAAAATATTAATCTACGCTCAGATAAAAGGATGGAAATGAGAGATTAAAGATTTCCCCTCAAATCCACAGTGAAGCCCATCCATAGGAGTGGTAGGGTGCGCTGGAGAGTTTTATCTGCGGAGCGGAAGCCGGCTAAAATCGCAAGAGACGCCCAAGGAAGATAGTTTAGGAACTACGACTAGAACTGGAGCAGATCGACAGATATAGGCTCGTTGATGGCGTTCTCCTCTTCTTCCTCTTCCTCTTCCTCCTCCAAGTGAATGCGTCGCCCCTTTCTCCTTTCCCTGCAATAGGATAGATAATGTTAAGCCCCAAGGGTGTTGCTGTTGAAGCAGATCGCAGGTTACATATACCAGCAAGAAGCAGCAACAAAAGACTAGAAAGCCCATGCTTAAAAGTTTTCAAAACAGCACTCATTTGATGGGAGAAACCCTAAGGGTGATAGAGTAAAAAGCCCAAGCAAAACGGACATGAAAATGGGCATTTCGCAAACAAACCGGCAAACCCGCTATAGGTCACCCGGGACAAGTGTCGACTCACAGAGTCAACTCTTGTTCGCGGGTGTTCTAGCAGAAAATAAAACAACAGAACATAGGTTCAAAGAGTCGACTCTTTTCAGCAAGAGTTCTGTCTGCGTGAACAAAACCCAGCCCAGCCAGAAGTGTCGACTCATAGAGTCGACACTTATTGGCAACACTATTGTCTGCATCAAAAATATCCCCTTGAACACCAAGAGTCGACTCAAGGAGTCGACTCTTGCAGAGTAAAAATAGAAAATGGTCATAACAGTCCAATGCAATCTGAAACCACATCAAGGGGACTTCAACCCAATATTAGAAAATGATTTTTCCAAGTGAAAAACATGTATTTTGGGGAGATAAAAGCTTCAATTAAATTTAGGTTCATTTGAGAGAATGGAGAACGATATAAGCACACTGCAACCCCAAGACTACCATGAAGAACATATATAAAGACACATGCAAACCCAATTCATGAAGAGAGCTTCAACACCTATCTACCCAACATGAAATGGATTCAAACATGAATTCTTACCATTGATCCAATGCATTTGAGGGAACTAACTTCATGACATTTCGTCACATGTGATTTCTTTATCAACCTGCAATCAATTGTACTGAATTGCATCTATATGTGCAGGGGATTCACAAATGTCCAGACCATATACTCCATAAAATCACATGACAGGTTTGATTTAATCAAGCCACACATAAGTTCCATGATCAGACCAAAACTATCATGAACAGACTGGAACTTCCAAGTTCAGTCCAATGAAAACTAAACCCATTCTACATACAGATAGTGAGACATGAAATACAACCACCTATGAAGATGATAGAAGAACTTTCAGTTCATTCAGCGCACAAGCTCTCAATGCATAATAGGTTCATGCATGGAAGCCCATTTTCAAAATTCCAACAGCTTATTTCAAGCAAATCTTGACTACCTTGGTATGAATTCACATACGAACTGTAAATGCAATCCAAGGTAAACTAAACTCGCACAGTCCATTGACAACATAGTTCAAAGACCAAGGATGTGAAGACATTAATATGCCCACACCAAAGTTTTGTCATGAGACACTCAACCTATATTTGGAACAGTCAAGTTTTATCCATAAACAAAATGACTCCCACATGACAAGCTCATTCTTAAAACACATCAACCAAACCACTCATGAATTCAAAGTTCAGTTGAGAAGTTTCATGATCAGTCCAAAAACAATTTAACCCAATACACTCCAATGCATACCAATA
Source organism: Amorphophallus konjac (assembly GCA_022559845.1). NCBI lineage: Eukaryota > Viridiplantae > Streptophyta > Magnoliopsida > Alismatales > Araceae > Amorphophallus > Amorphophallus konjac. The sequence goes on from CM040120.1 coordinate 266,077,629, forward strand.
ATATGCATGAAAGCCTAGTCATGATTTCACCAATGAAAAGTGTCATGTATGAAGTGCATTAAGAGAGACCCATGGTGAGGTCTATGCAAATGAGCAAATGAAGGCATTATTCACCACGCATTTCATACCTACAAAACAAGATAACAACAGTGAGCTCCAAAATGATCAATGAGCATTTTAATAATGCTTGCACACAATATGTTGTTATCATCAAAACTATCACCAAGGACAAAGAGGGAGCACAGGGAACCCAACAATCTCCCCCTTTTTGATGATGACAAAATATTGTGACATCCAGAACTCTCTCCCCATTTGGAATTATCAAAAAGTGGGGGAACTAGAGGAACAACAAAATATGAAATTTTAACATGAATGGCGCACGAACCCAGCAATCAACCTTCTATTAAAGGAAGGTACGTGAACCATCAACACCAAGCAAGAAGTGACATTAGACGTGTAGTATGCAAGATGATAAGAGTATATGCAAATGCTCAATTTTTGAATTTTTTTTAAAGTATATGACCAAACTATGCACAAGCTGTATGATTAACCTGAGTTATATACAAGTGTCTCACTGAAAAGCACATTATTCTTCCCTTTTTTGTCATCAACAAAAACCGATTGACAATGGGGTTATTTAAGCTATTATGGACAGTATGATCAAAAGATGCATCAATATGAAATGATGTATGGTATGAACAAAAATGATCAAGCAAACAAGCACTCAAGCATGCATAATAAGATATTGACTCAAGCAAGTCCCTTCAGGATAGGTGTACGGATAATACAATTGATTGTTGAACATGATGAACATGTGCAATACTAAGAAGGTCGTGCTTACATAAAGAAGGTACTGTATTAACTATAAAAGTTGACAGATTCATAAAGTACATTCACACAATCAAACCCAAAGTGTATATGTGAAAATTGAGCAATGAATTCCAAAGTAATATGGATCATCAGATTTTCCATCAAACACTAAAAGGAGTCGTTCCTCCATACACTTCCATACACAATGCTCGAGTATTGGTAGCTACCTATAACCCCCAATTTTTTTAATTTTTATTTTTAATTAAACACAAGAAGGTGACTAACCTTTTTACGCGAGTTATACCCTTTGTCTCAGGGACATATCCCGATTACTCAGTTTCGTCACTTATCTTAATTGCGGATTTTGTCACTTTTCGGCGCGAGTTGCACCCTTTGTCTCAGGGGCACTTCCCGACTACTCGGTGCCAAATCCCACTTATTTTTAATAGTGGATTTACTTCACTTTTCGACGCGAGTTTCCTCCTTTGTTTCAGGGAAGATTCCCGACTACTCGGATCCATGTTCCACTTATACGGATTTTTGGTGGGGCAAACAACTTTTTCCTCACGAGACATGTGATTTTCATGTAGAGATTCAAGAACCCTTAGAAGTGTTGAGTAGAATAACTGTAATCTTTATTAGATCGAATCATTTATCTCAAAAATGGCAAACTATAAGGGTGATTGTACTGAATGTAAGAAATGAATTAGTCTAATCATAGTTATGTCTCCCCCTAAGTGTATGCACAGTTATGAGCAAAAACTCCCCCTTAATATGTGCCATGTAACAAACATGTCTAGATCAAAGTAATTTTATCTAGTAAGGGAAAAGGTCATAGGATGTTTTCAAAGAAATGGTGATATAATATATACACACTCAAACATCCATCGAGGTAAAGTTTTCACACAAGTTGATTACCAGTACTTGGCTGAGAACGTAGGTTTGAAGACCACAATCAAGCATGGGGAAGGCTTCCAATTGGACAAAATCCAACCTTCCACAATCATCATTTGATATATCGGATAATCATGGCATTCAAGCACACAAATATGTCAAGTATGTATGCAAGTGTATGTATGTAAATTGAAAGATGATTCAAAATAATTCCTATTTACAGATATGCAAGGTTATGCATGATATGTGCATTATGCATCATGAAGTTTTGTGTGTTTTCCATATATGCAAGACTAAATTGTTATTTACAAGAAAATGAGTGAAAGTGTAAAGGAGTTTATGTGCAGTGTTGAGCAATTAAAAACTAAGAGTGTTCACAAGATGTGCAGTGAAATGTGTTCAAGTCAACCAATCATCAAACTCACCAAATTTCAACACTCATGTAATTGCCAAAATCAACGAAACAGGAATGCAATTGTTTAAATGCGAACTCCAAACTTAATTTTTACCTTTTCAGACTTTTCAAGTGAACTTAAGCAAAATGAATTTCAAAACCAAACCATTTTTCTTTCTCTCCTTGAGAGTCTTTTATTTATTGACTTTCTTTGGCCTCAAGACGCCCCTGCAAAATAAATTCTCATTTTGAAGATTTGGATACCCAAGTCATCTTGGGTCCCGATGGGTTAGTTCTAGCATGAGCAAATGTATTCTTATATTTTCTAGAACACCAATCATCATCATATCTCATTGTGGCACAGTCATCCATTGAATGACCATTCTTGCCACAATAAAAGCAATAAGAAGATTTTCTGTTCATAGACCATTTTTTATCATTTTTTATTAAAGAATAATTATTCATCATGTGTCCAAATTCACCACAATAATGACATGAAAACTTCTTTTTGACAGACCATTCATCAGCATTTTCATTTGTGAACTAATTTTAAAAAACATGACCATGTAATCCACAATAGAAGCAATGAATGTTGAGATTTTCCTTTGTGGGTTTCTTACAATTTTTAGAACCATCAACTGTATTCACTCTTGACTTCAGTGCTTCATCATCATCAAGCTTCATCAAACAGTAATCATACATTTCATGGCCAAAATTCCCGCAATAGAAATATGAAACATTCATTCTTTTTCTTGATGCATGAACATATTTAACAGTTGAGGGTTTTACACGCACACAAGAACAATCAATGACATTTTTCTATTTTTGCTTTTCATTATCACACAAAAACATAGACTCATTCAAACTCTTGATTTCATTTTTCAATGTGGAAATGTGCATTTCAAGATCAGCAATCTCTTTTTCACATGAAGTGACTTTTTCATTCAATATGACATTGACAGTTTTATGACTTTCGATTTCTTGCAACAATACATACACTCTCTCAGATTCATCAACAGATATAGATTTTCCCTTTTCAAGGGCAAGCAATTTTTTAGACATAGCTATGTTTAAATGCTTCAACGCTTCATTCTCCTTAGCAAGTTTGTCATACATAATCAATTCATTGCACAAAGCATGATCAATAGAATTCAATTCAATTTTGCTTCTTAGCTCACATTTACTTTTCTCCAATTGTGTAATCTCATTCTTTAGAGCAGAATTTTCATTTCTTAGATAAGCAATTGTTTCTTTGTGAACATCAAGATCATGCATGTGAGATTCAACTGATTTTAAGCTCAGTGCATTTTTCACATGAAGAATTATCAACACAAGAGTTTTCAAAAAAAATTCAATTTTTGATTTTCAGATTTCATTGTTTTATATCTTTCAAACAATTCATCATACACATTCACCAATTCATCATAGCTAAACTCAACTTCTTCATCGGAGTCAGAGTTTACCTTTGAACTCTCCTCGCTTTGACGCTCAATCTCATTGTTTGCCACGAGGCATTCACTTTTTCAGCTTTCTTCTTGGGCTTCACTTAGCCCATCCCAGAACTCTTTGGCTGACCTACAAGATGAGACAAAAGTAAATTGATTAGTGTCCACAGCAGCCTTAAGAGCATTCAAAATAAATAAATTATCAGAATTCTTTTTCTTATCATCATCGGTCCACCTTGACTCATTTTTTGGAAGAATGTAAGGACCATGAGTGATTAGATTCATAAGCTTCGGATTAATATTAGTAATCTAAACACAAAATTTTTCAAGCCATAGAGCATAATTAAAACCATCAAATATAGGAACCACATTGGTGCGGACACCAGAGCACTCGATCGGCACGAGTCAGCGAGCCCCGATACCGTACGCGGAGCACCACCCGAGCGACAGCAGCTTCCATCTGGCTCGGAGACGGCCTGGAGACTCCCCCTTGAGTCTCCCCGTTTATCATATTTAGTTAGACATTATTTTTGTATAATGTGTGTTTGTTTCATTTTATTCGGTATGTAATTTTGATTGTAAGAGGGGCTTATGTGCAATTTGGACCCCGTGGGCCCCACGGGCCCTCCAGGCCCCATCCCGTTGAGCCACCTCAGCCTAGGGTCCCATGTGGGGTCAGTCAACCTTCCACATGGAGGCTTCTAGAAGGGTGGGCCAAGTGGGGGACAAGTGACTTGGAAAGTCCAAGTTTGGCCACCCACCCCACCTACCATGTCAAGCTTGTTCCCCCCTAGTCAATAGGCTATCCCCCCCTTATTTTTTTATTGTAATTTTTGTGGAATGATCACATGACATCCCAGCCCTCCATCTCACACCCCTAGATCCAACGGTGGATGATGGATTAGATGGGTGACCTATATATGCTTGTATTTTCCCATTTTCATGAATTAATGCATTTGAATTGGAAGAAAATCCCTTGAGCAAGGCTTAGGCCGCCCCTCCCTCTCCCCTTGAAGCTGTGAAGGCTTCCTTCTAGTGGTGAGACTCCACCCTATCAGTTCCGGTCGCCGTCGCCGCCGCCACGAGCCGCCACCGCACCGCCATCGTCTTCATCGGAGTTCTGCCCGCGCAGTACCACAGCAACTTCCACGAAATTTGTGTCTCAGCCATGAGCTCAGATCGATCTAAGAATTTTACTGGAGGTCCCAGAGGTGTCAAGGATATCCCATAAAATTTGGCGCTTGTAAATTCAATAAAGTTCTGATCCGACCAGATCCAGCAAATCTCTTTGGGTCTAGATTGAAGCATTTCAAGAGAGCTTTCCAACGATAGCTTATGCGTCCCGATCCGACGTCGGGATTGCTCGCAGCGGCCATTTTCACCGGAGCGCGCGCCGGAAGACAGCAACCAAAATCTGTGGACAGCTAGTTCAAAGCTTGGGAATCGGGACCGATCGACCCCCGATCGGTGTTCCCGGCCAACCGCCGTCCGTGGAGGCGCGCCACCAGGGGTTCCCATCATAGTGGGTCCCACCCCCGTAGATCCGGAGGACAGCACCATCCGTGGGTCCCGCGGGCCCGCAGAACCCGCCGTTCGGAAAGCATGAAAACGCGGAGTTCGGCATCGCCGGGCGACATCAAGATGCTGCCCGTCAACCCGAGTTGCGTGATTCCCGGGCTCCACATGTGACCTTTTACCTCCCTGCGTGGAGTGGGTCAAATCATTGTACTGTTGTAAAATTGTTTAACCGGGGATCCGTAATTCGGCCGGGGTTGTCTTCGCCACGCCGGGTGCGTGGAGGTAATGGTCCGAACCTCTTGGCGTTCATTTGCTTAGCTAGTATACGGTCTTTTGCCGCTGCCAAGAGCGTAGGTACTAGCCCGTGTGTCAATGTCACCGCTGTGAGAGTGAGTGTGACCCGTCCCGTGAATCGATCCGAGTCCAGAAGTTGAGTCGGACTACCCTTGACCTCCGCCGGTTCCTTAACCACGCACGGTCCGCGCTTTCCCTCGCTTGGGACGACGAGTGAGCTTCCACTTCTGTTAGCGACGTTTTGCCACTAGGAGCTCGTAGTGTCGGGCTTAGTGTCTCCCTGGTGTGTGCTGCTGGTCGCGTCTTCATCTAGAGTCCGAGGGTGGCACCTAATAGTGTCGTCTCCCGTGTCCGTCCCGCATCACACATTCACATTAGCCATCATAAAGTGATCTTTTCTCCTAGACCGTAAGGTCCGCGAATAAAAACCAGAGACTGGGCTCTGATACCAATTGTTGGCCCAGACTAGATGGCGGACAAGAAGGGGGGTTCAATTGTCCCCCAGCAGAGGTGGCGGATTTAAAAAACTTTCTAAACTAAGCATAGTGGAATTAAAATTAACTACGTTAATTAGCCTAAACAGATGTGAGATTAAAATGTTCTCTCAAACTTTTCGATCTCACTCGAATAAACTATGCAATGAATGATAGAACCTACGCCAAACACGGATAGCAGAAGAAGCAATGTGAGATGGTGCAGTGAATAAAAACCAATATAATTGACCTGTGAATGGAGATAGAGAAAATGGATAATCACACAGGCATCCACAAGAAACACGGAGATTTTTAGGTGGTTCGGGACCACGACGGGCTCCCTACGTCCACCCCTCACTGAAACCCGGTGAGGCTTCACTACACGCTATGAGACGTAGCAACACGGAGACGAGCCCCAACACCACAAACGTTGCTTCCACAGTAATGCACAACCACGGGGCCTGGCCCCAAGACGCTGCCACGGTAGCACACACTCACACACAATTGGGGAACTCACCCCGCACTTAAAATCCTACACGGAGACACAACTCCATTTGCATACACAAACTCGGGGAAACTTACCCCGCAATAGATCCACACACTCGGAGACACAAAAAATCACACCTCTGCTCTGATACCACCTCTGTCACGCCCCGAATCGATAGTAGCGGAACGCGTCGTTTGCTCGGAACGTGACAGTTAAACAATCGTGAATAATCAATAGCAGTCGCATAAGACCAAATAATTTGGAGTAACCCTAAACCCTAAACCCTTAAACAATCGTGAATAATCAAGAGCAGTCGCATAAGACCAAATAATTTGGAGTAACCCTAAACCCTAAACCCTTAAACAATCGTGAATAATCAAGAGCAGTCGCATAAGACCAAATAATTTGGAGTAATAATAAAATTTTATTTCAAATATAAGTCTCTTACAATTTAAATTCCAAAACTTGAAGACTCAACTACATCACATTGAAAGAAAAGGGGATGACGCACTAACAGACTTAGACAAGATATCTTAATAAGAGACACCATGCTAGACTCAAGAGAAGTAAAAGACACGGGTTCACTAATTTCCAGAGCTCGCTTGCACACTTGTCCCTCCCGTGTGAGTCTCAGTCTCGCTAGCCACCTGATTACCTGAAAAATATTAGAATAAAACTGGATGAGCGAACGCTCAGTAGGAATTACATCTCTACGATCCAGACTTGCTTAAAGTAATTAACATCTTATGCAATGTACTATGATCATGCATGAGTGAATGCGAGAAAATATAGAAAATAAAGCAATGAGATAGGCATGAAATATCTAGCACAAAAACTAAGTTGCAGGATATATCGAGCAAGAAGTTTCCATATCATATCACGAGGTATTAGATAATTGATCATCAAGTAAATACCCTTTCTTGGGTAGAGGTTCATGATTTTCAAGCACTCAAGTCAGTCTAGAATCACCTAACGAGCCAATGGTCTTTACTCATAGGTTGTCATGATATCTTTAACCTCATGGGCCAGTGGTCTTCCTCATGGGTTTATTTATTATTCATTCAGTGTGCCGCATGAGCCAGTGGTCTTCCCTCATGGGCTTGTTTATAGCTTGTTTCAGTATACCGCATGAGCCAGTGGTCTTCCTCATGGGTCTATTCATTAGTTCGTTTTACCTCATGAGCCAGTGGTCTTCCTCATGGGTTTATTTATTATTCATTCAGTGTGCCACATGAGCCAGTGGTCTTCCCTCATGGGCTTGTTTATAACTTGTTTCAGTATACCGCATGAGCCAGTGGTTTTCCTCATGGGTCTATTCATTAGTTTGTTTACCTCATGAGCCAGTGGTCTTCCTCAGGGGTTTATCATTAATTTAGGACTTCCATCTTACTGGACAATAACATTCATGCGGTCGAAGGCCCAATATTCACTAGCTGTTATTTAACGGCCCAGTTCAAAGGAAATTAATAAAAATTAACTCTTGGAGTACAGTAAACTGGGTAAATGGCGTCCACTATGGTCACCGTAATTCAGAATTTGCGTCCGTATCAATGGGCGCTTATTCTGAAAATAGATAAATAGGCACGAATAATTGGCGTCCGCCACCACGGACGCAATTCACAAATGGCGTCTACTTCACTGGACGCATATTCCCGGAAGTGACTATTTTCTAAAAAATGCCAGAAACAACACTCTTTGAGGGTAAGATCGTCATATTTCTTCAGAGGGACATGACAGTAAATTGGTGTAAAGGGTTTTTAGGGTACAACCTGCTCGACTGCCTTGAGGGAATCCAAGGCTAGCGTAGACTTACGGAGGTCTCTATGATGAAATCACCAGTCCGAAGGAACGGAATGTCCAGCGGAGGGTTCAATCATCACGGAGAGTTAAGGGTAAACGATATAAATCAAAACCAGGACTCCATCTACGGATGTGAGATAGGAGTGTGCCAAGAACCCGTGGCTAAGGGTTGGAAACTCGAGAAAATTAAGCGGTCAGAAAAATTGGCATCCTTCCTGGCAGACGCTATTTAAATTGGCGTCTATCAAGGAAGACGTTCATTAGTTCATTTCATTTTATCCGGAATTGTTACATTTATTTCCCAGAATATAGCATCCATATAGGTGGACGTTAATTTCTGATGTTTTTTATTAAACAAATATTTACGTCTATTTTTAAAGACGTAATTTCATATTATTAAATTTAGAAGAGAACATCTCTTTAAAAGGACACATACTATTTAATAAAGAATTTTAAAAATAAAATATATGATAATTAGGATAAAAATTTAAGAATTCCAAATATATATTTTTATAATTTTATGCTACATAATTTGGTAGGTATAAATTTTCGAAGATATAGTCAAGAGTTATATACATATATATATTAAAATGATTGAGCGGCCGTTGGGTTGTACGCGATTTAAATAGCTAAATTGACAACTTCTTAAATTCTCCCGTTCCTTGACGTAACCACGTCGGAATCGCGCTTATGATGTATCGAAATGACGGGCTCGAAAAATTCTACCTAGTTGATGTTCAAAATAATTTTTCGTTGAGAGATTGGAGATTTTGAGATAGGGGGCACGGAAAATGGTGGCACACCCTCACTACCTCGATCTCCACCCTAATAATACGCTCGTAAAATTTCATGATCAAAGGACGCTCCAACACCCATAAACAAGTGGTCCAAATAAAAACTTATAACTAACATGCTATAGTGTCCTGGGGTGATTCGCCGAGTAACTTATTAAAACATATTAAATTACTTAAGTAATTACTGTTATTAGTTAATACCTTATATAAAGACATGGGAATTTAGGATTTCAGTAATATAAAATTTGTGATTTTTATGCGTATGATTTCATAGATAAAATTTATTTTTAAACATGGTGTACGTATTGATTAATTAAGATAAACAATGCAAGTTAAACGTAAACCATACAAACATGCAAAAGATTTTAACAGGAATATAAATCTAACATCATATATGTTGATTAGTAGTTTTGTCTGGGGAGAGAAAACCTACCTTTGGAGTGATTGAATGACGACCATAGATGAGAAAAAAAAGAGGACGACGTGATCCTGCAACCGCAATAATCAGCAGGAGGAAGAAAGGATGAAGAGTGCCCGCACGTCTTCAAGCGGTGAAGAGAATCGCAATAGTAGGATCGCCCCCCCCACTCGAACGCTGCAGCCTCTTGCTCGTTCGATTGTGGGTTGATTATATAGAGGAGAAAAAGGCATTGTGAGGGGTTCGATCGTCAATAAGGGAAAAAGCCTTAAAATGTTTCCATGCGTTGCTTCGAAGGCATTTCCACCTTCCTAGTTACCAGCCGCCTGCCATACTTTCACATCGTGAAACCCTAAAGTTGCCCACTCATGCAACGTTGGTTGGCTTGGATTAATAGTAGGTTGTTTCGAATGGGCACGTGAGACATGCAAGTGGGTTTTGGGTTTGAAACCTATGTCCACTACGTAGGTTTATTTTGGATAAATGTGAACATGAGTTTTGGGTTACTTTAGTAACGAAAGGCCCAAGCATTTATGTATATATATAGGTTTTGCCCATTAACTGGGGTTGGAAGTCCATGGACTATTATATATATATATAATCGATACCATAAGGCCCCAGGGAAAATGGGTTTAATATATTAGGTATATATATATTAGTTAATGGGTTATTGGATTAAGCCCATTATGTATTATATGTTTATTGTATTAGACAAATGCTCGTACATATATATACATATGTATTGCAATATGTATATATTTATATAGGGTTTGTATATATACATATTTGTGTGGGTTTAATATTTACATATAGGTTTGATATATATATATACATATATGTATGTATAGTTTTAAGAGAGAGAGAGAGAGAGAGAGAGAGAGATATATATATATATATATATATATAGGTTATTATAACCCATGTAATTATTTAAAGGTTTCATTTATTATTCTTATATCTCGATATATGTATGTGCATACATATATCTAAATCCACTTGTCATTTACTAACTATATATATACACATGTATATATGTATAAGGCTCATTAAAGACTTTTATTTGATATTGTAAAATAGTATATGCTCCTTTATGTTCCAAAGGCCTAATTAAGTTCAAGACTCTTTGTAAAAAGCCCATTTACTATTAACTAGCTCTTTTATTTAAAGAAGACTTTATCTACCATTAGTTATATTTCTAAGAGTCTTTTATATATTTATAGGTGAAGACTAGTTTAACCTATGTGGGTTTCGAGCGAGGTAGGCTATAACATCAAGCCCAAATATAGTTAAACTAATCCTTTCAACCCATTTGTTGATTATATTTTTTTTTTCAAACCGTAAATATATTCTTTTATTCCTATTTAGCCTTCAAAATTACCGGGCGTTACACCCTCCCCCACTTAAAAGAATTTGGTCCCGAAATTCACATAGTATTTTTCTTTCAAAATAACACCCCGGATAAAAAGAAGGAATAAATATATTCTAAATAAATTAAAGTTACACAAAAAAGGCCAAATAGAAACTATGGGTCATAATAAATTGATTATCTTTTCCCGTTAAAATAAAAAAATAAATGAAGCCCAAACAATATAACTCACATATACACTTAATGGGCCTAAAACATATATTAAATATTTTTTTCTTCTATTAATATAGTTTTATATATAAAGACCGTCAAAATTATCCAACCCAACACCACTGCAGCCTAAACCGAAACCCCAATGCGCATGCACACCCATTTGAACCCAAAGCCCACTAGCTAATTGTAAAGTATTGGTCAAATTACAATACAATAATGCAAGGTGGGCTTTTACTAAAACCTAACTGGCATAAGTTAAATAGCCCAAAAGCCATTCGGTTAACCTCAAAACAAGGCCCAACTACATACTGTTGACACCTTGAAAATGAGCAAGGGCAGAAGCAGAATTGAAAAGGAGATTAGACCAACAGTGAAAGATCAATGACGAAGCTCGTCAACCGTCTACCCGGCTGAAGCCTTTTCCCGGCCAAGCTGAGGTCCGGTGCCATTGCCAGTCAGACGGCGGCGCTGATGAAATAGCAGTCACCTGACTGATGAAACCCCCTAGCACACTTTAACAAGAGCTACACTACGGCCTCGTATGAAGGTCTGCAAATGACACGTCATATCAAGTCAGATATTGATTTGTTGACAGATGAGATGTGAGCAAAGATAAAGATAAAGCCAGAACCAGCAAATGAAGATTGTGAAGATTCCGGCAAGGTCCGAGCCACGGAAGAATTACCACTAAAACAATTACCCGGCTAAAGCCTCCTCGGGCTAAAGCTGATGTCCGATGTTATCGTCATCCGAACGACAGCACTGATGAAATCCCAGTCTGCTGACTGATGAAATCTCAAGATGATCTCAACAAACTTACGTCACTAATACTGGACCTTCTCCAGTTACGATGAATATCAGTTTAAAGAATTAAGAGAAGCTAAGGCACGTGTGAGGCCTAAAAGCCCTAAATGAGCCGGCCAGATGGGCTTCCGGGAGCGGCGCTGGAAACCTCAACAGGAGGCCACTCGGCGCGCCAGGAGCTGCTGCGAGCAGAGTGCCGCGCCGACTTCCACCCGCTGAGAGGGTAAGAGGATCGGGTCGATAAAAACCCACCCCTTCGAAAAATGAAAAATAGGACAGAGAGACAAAAGCTCAGGAGGTCCTCACCCTCACCACCGCCAGAAGGAAGAAGAGAGCCTCCTCCACTGAAAGAAAGAGAGAAGAGACCAAAGGAGAAAGCAGAGAGAAGGTCCGAAGCTGATTGAAGGTGGGCACCGGGGAGGGAGAGGAGTCAATGCTCCGCCCTCCCCCCCATTTCTGTATTTCGTCTTCTTGTAATTTCGATTGATGCTACTTCTTCTTCCTCTGACGTATTCTACGACATCGTAATCGGTTTTCATGCCGCTAGAACAGGACTTAGTCTTTGTTTACAATTTTCTTCTATGTACTCCGTCCCTCTGATGTATGGATGTAATAGTCACGCCCGAATGAATAAACGAATGGAACAGGCCGCGATTGTCGCTTGCTATTGTCTCTGTGGAGGTTTGCCCCTTATTCCCTTCCCCAGTCTGATTATTCGTCTGCGTTTTCTTTCTCGAAGATGCTTTCATGCGCTTGTTCCAGGGCCAGGGACAGGCTATCCCTTGGCCTTCAGAACAAAGCCAAGCCACATGATGATTCACATCTGTGAGATTCCGGAGTTTCCAATGCCCGGTTTGTTTATCGACATCATCAGAGTCGTTTCTGGACCAGAGACAGATATCTCTTGGTTCCTAGGATGACGAATGATAACATCAAGCCATCCTCCTGGAATTCTACATAAGTAATGGTGACAGAGGCTCCTTATGTTCGGGTTTTCTTCCCCAATTCCCCTCAGCTCCTGGCCTTTCTTTTGAAACATAAACCAAAATCAGTTGAAACCCGATGAATCCATACGTTTTGATTCCACAGAGCCCATTCACCTTGGCCTGAACCGCCAGGAAACCCCTGATTCATCGACAAATCCAAAAACAGAGTGCCGTAAAACCCTAAATTTATCTCGGCGCCCTGGTCTGTCTCAGCTCCACAAACAGTAAAGCGGATGAACAGCCCTCGGCGCAACCCTTCTTGCGCCGAGACCCTATCTCCTTAGCGCGCCGGGAGCCTCCCTGTTGTTTTACCTCGCGCCGAAAAGCCACCCAACCTCACTATTTCTCCTCGCGCCAGGAAGCCCACGCCGGGAGCCTCCCTGGCCTTCTCTTCCTCGCTCCGGGAAGCCTGTGCCGGGAGCTTCCCTGGCTTGCTCTTCATCGCTCCGGGAAGCCCGCGCCGAGAACCCTTGGCCTCCTTGCCATTGGCGCCGGGAACCCATGGCCGTTTGGCCCTTGCGCCGAAAAGCCTCCTTGGCCTCCTCATAGTGGCGCCGAGAACCCTTGCCTCCTTGTCATTGGCGCCAGGAGCCCCCCCTGGCCTCCTCGCCATTGGCGCCGGGAACCCATGGCCGTTTGGCCCTCGCGTCGAAAACCCTTCTTGACACGCTGTTTCGCGCCGGGAACCTATATGCACATCCAGGCTGCCCCGAGAGCCTACTTTGCCACTCAATTGAACCCCGGCGCCTGGATCAAACCCACCCAGGGATGCCCATGAGTCACCAGACCTGTCCCGGGGATAAATCGAAGGGAGCCAGACTCCCTTATGTTCCATTGATCCACACCGAATTCCTGAGCACCCCCCTTTTAGCTAAAGTGAGCTCTGCCACTGCATGAGTGCCACCGGCTTCTATAAGGGAAGAGTCAAACATTGCCCCAGGGCATACATATGCAGTGTGGGAGGTTCGCTCCCTCTTTTTCTGGGCTTTCATCCCGGCACTCCGTGGGTGATAGCCTATTCTCCCCTGGGCATAATCCAGATTATGGGGAGATGCTGCCGAAATGTCGACCGATGTTTAACCCCGATAAGCCCCGGGAAGTACACGTCATGCACCTCCCGTCCGGCCCAATCCTTCGGGGAATATGAACACTGCGAGGCCTTTGGCCGGATGAGAAACGTGAAGGGGGACATGTCCCCGATGACTGTCCTGACCCTGCCCCGTCACTGCGCGGACGGTGTCCTATCTCTACCCGGCACGACCTACACAGAGGGGGTTATGTCGATTTAATAAGCCTGTTACCTACTTAATTACATTCTTAGAATAACAATATCTTCAATATCACGCACTGTTATTTTTCTTTTATTACCGCCCCGAGCGGCCTCCTCCTTCGACGTTTAATCAAGGGTTGTCCTTCTTAGGAAGGGCGTAATTAACGTCATAGCCTTTATGGTATGGCGGACTTTTGGTCCCGACTCGGACTTCACAATCGACTGACCAAGTCAGATCGAGCGCATAATGAAATCGTCACACATGTGACTGGCACGCCAATTAACCAAACCAATAAATCAATGAATCAATAAAACATTCCAAAATCTATTATTAAAAAATAAAAATCCCCGCGTCCACAAGTCTGGCATGCCCGGTGGGACCTAGTCTCCCTTCATCTCTACGCCGAAATAGGAGGCCCAGTGGGCCCCCCCTCAAATTTCTGATTCCGTGCTTTCTCTATTTTCAGGAAACTACAATGACGGCTGGAATCATCTCTGTACACTTTGATCAACAAGTGGTCGATGTACATGTGCGAGAGGGCTACCTGGCGGTACCTCTTGCGTTCGGATCGATGCCGCCTGCTGTCGGGATGCCCAACTGCCTGGGCCTCATCTTCACCGACTTGCTCGAGATCGACAACCAGGAACGAAAGACTGTTGTCGATACATTGCCACAAGCTACCATCCCCAAAATGAGCCGGGGGATGCAGGATACTCCTGAGGTCGTGGCCTGCTTCGTCCATCACGAGGCGAAAAGGGGTGCACCCTCTGCTGCTGGAAGGAGGAGGAGATCCGATAGGAAAGCCCGATCCACTGTTGCGGGACGCCGGATATCCAACTCAGGAAAGACAATGATGATCGGAGGAATCCGGACGAACCTCAACGGCCGCCCGAGGGGGGTCAACCCAGATGTGGTCGTCCCAAGAGTACCCACCACCAACAGATTCCAAACTCTGGCTACTAGGAGGGCCGACGTCGAGAAAGAGGACCGAAGGCCGTTGGCACCAAAGCCGCCCAAGTTCAGGCAGATCTGGCGGCCAAAGAAGATCCAGAGCTGGGTCCCAGCTCGAGAAGAAGAAAACATTGTTGACACCCCTGTTGCCCGCTTCAGGGTAGGAAGCGGAAGGGGAAAAGGAAGAGACATAAGAAATGCTGCAGCTGTTTACCCCAGGGCTTGGGGTAAGAAAGATGAGAAAGAAAATGAAGAAAGAAATCTGACCACTGTTCGCCCCAGGATGAGGGGCAGAAAATATGAGCAGAAGCAAGACCTCTCGGTCCCCCATCCCAGGGCTGGGGGCAGAAGATGGCAAAGGAAGAACTATGATGCTGCTGCCAACTGTTGCCAGGATGGCGACAGAAGATTTAAGAAAGAAGAAAGAATGAGAACAAGCGAAACAGTCGCTGCTGCCACTCCAAGAAGGCCGAGATCCTGTGCCAGACAGGCTGATATATTTAGATATTCCAAAGCCGAGCATCTGAATGCTCAGGTGGTAAGACTGGCTCATCAGCAAAGAGGCCAGGAAAGACTGATGCTCCAACCAGAGCCACAAAGGCACAACCCAGAGGAGATGAAACAAGTAGTCCAAGACTACTTCCACTACCTGGGGAACTCTGCCCTCGGTCAGCAAAGATTATCCCGTGCCCTGGGCACCGTGGATGAAGAGGAGGAAGAAACCCTTCAAGAAGTGATGCTCGGGGTCTCCTCCTCCGATTCCAATGATTATGGGGAAGGCCGCAGGGCCGGATATGGGAAAGAAGACCTGTGTGGGGAAGAACCTGAAGAAAGAATATCGGTCTTTGACCGACTCAAATACCCCGACCAGTCAAAAAGAAAAGTCTACAGGCAGAAGGGAAAGATGCAGATCTTCACCTGTAACATGGCTGGACTTGTCAGGGGGCAAGACATGCTACCAACTCAACCGGACGAGCTACTCAGGCTGGCAACCAGACCCGGGCCTGTCACAAGAAGAGGCCAAGCGGCGAAAGATAAGATGAAAACTGATGATGAAGCCTGCAAGATCACCACTATGACAGTTAATGTGGTAACAACGGAAGAGGAAGATAATCCCTTCATTGATGATGCTGAAGGGACTTCAGAAGATGTACAGATCCCGTCCACCCTGAATCCCATGATCTAGATGATGTTCAGAAGATACCAGCAGGAGATCAATGCTCTCAGAAGACAGCTCAATGAGAGACATGAAGCTACACCGGTCTCCAAGCAAGCCGAGCCTGTGGGGCATACTTCCAGCTCAACAGAGATGGCTATCCCAGCTAATCCTCTCCTGGCTGATAAGGGCAAAGCACCGAGCCAACCTGTTCCACAGCAAACAGTAGCTCAGCCCTCTGCGTCTCAGACACAGCCTACCGCACCCACCTTGCGCGTCACTGTGATGACAACTCCTCATAGTCAGCAACAAGCTCACCTCTTCCCGGAAAACATAGATCCGGCCATAGCCCAGAAGCGGATGATTGAAAAGATTGTGGAGATGAAGCTGTCTGAAAAGACTGGTGATGATGCTAGTACCTACGATGTATACAAGGTACCATATCCTCCCCAGTATGCTGCTAAGAGACTACCTCCAGGCATTAGTAAGCCGCCAAAGTTTGAAAAGTTTAATGGCCAGGGCTCTCCCAGGGAGCACATAGCTTACTACACCACAATCATGGGTGACTTGGCAGCTGATGAAGCTTATCTGCTTAAGTTCTTCGGCTCATCCCTCACCGGGATAGCCTTTGAATGGTATTCAAGCCTGCCGGCTGGGTCAGTGACCGATTGGCCTGATATGCAAAGAAAGTTCCGCGACAGATTTCACGTCACGGAAAGAGAAATTACAATAGCCGAACTATATGCAACCAGGCAAAAGCAAGATGAAACAGCACTGGACCACATGAAAAGGTGGAGGAACTTAGCTATGAGATGCAGAAGACCTCCTCATCAAGAAGATGCAGTGCAAATATGTAAGCAGAGCCTCAGGAGAGAGGTACTGGAAAAGATGATTGGTGCAGATGTCAGAACATTTGACCGATTGAACAATATAGTAGCGGAGGTCGAGACGTTCCTGTCTAAGCGTCCGATCGCCAATGCTCCAATTGTGCCAAAAGGGAAATCTAATGATCGACGACCAACGCACTCTGAGGCCAACACCGTCGATTTCAGAACCTTCGAGCAACAGAAAGGGAAGAAGGGGGCGGATGAAGCTCCCCCACCAGCAGACACAGCAGAAAGAAAAGATAAAGTCTCTCTGAGAAACAAAATGAGGAAGCCGTACTCTTTCCCGAAAGATAAGACAGCCGCACTATTCAACTGGGCATACAAGTTCAACAAGGTAACATTGCCTGAGCCAAAGAGACCCGATGACGCGGCGAAGAAAGGTGATCCACTGTTCTGTCCATATCACCGTGCGCTGGGACACGCAATTGAAGATTGCTACGTCTTCAAAGATATTATGGAAGGCATGGTCAAAAAGGGCGAGCTACAGCTGGGAGATTACCAGGTAGAGCCACCTCGTCCACATGAGCCTCCGGCATTAAAAATGGCCGCCAATATGATTTCAATCTACCAGCAGCTGCCTAAGGAGGCCGTTGAAGAATGTACCAGGCATACTTATGAAGCTTGCTTCCTCACCCCACTGAAGGATCAGGAAGGATGGCAGATGAAACCCATAAAGAACAGAAAGAAGACTGCCGCAGCCAAAACCAATGGAGCATTTATCCGCGGTGTCACACCAAGACCTGAACTGCCTCCAGTAAAGCCAGTATGGCGCACAGCTGAAACAGGGCCAGTCTTCCGGATCCCTACTCACAACCGGAGGAGACAAACTACCCTACCCGCACATAAAGAAGTAAGTCCTGCAGCCAGGCGTCTACAACAGTATATCAATGAGCTCGATGAATATGAGCAGAAAAAGCCCAAACACCTGCTGGTAAAAGACTGTGTACTCTGGGAGCAGCTTGAAGAATTGAAAATTGAAGAGCAGCCAGAGGCAGAACAAAGAAAAGATGAGACTGAGCCCTTCTGGGGGCAGGAGCTGGCAAAGCCAAATTCCCAGAAGAAGAAGAGACGGCCCAAGTCCAAAAAGGGAAAGAAAGTGATGGGGTCATCGCTTGCCACTTCCCATTTCTCCAAGGGTCCCGATGCTCGCCATTATGTTCGTCTTAATTTTCTAAGTCTGGCTATGTAATTTTCATATCTTTCTCGAGTCACTTTGATGTATTTCACCTTTATTTTGAGTCAAGTCCTAGGTGCTCATGCTTGTTACCCAAGTTGATCGTCATATTGGGCTTGTTTGGCTTTGTGGCCCATTTAGAGGAGCCAGGCCCATGGGCGCCCCTTTTTGCACTTTTGGTTATCTGTTATTGGCTCTTTCCTCAGGGGCTTTTGTACAAAGTTGGGATCCCTATATATAGGACCCCAACCCCCTCTTGTGGAAGCTAATGAAGTATTGATAAAATTACCACAAGAATTTGTGCCTCTCTCTCTAGCTCTCTCTCTCTATTTCTCTCTCTCTCTCTCTCTAAAGGGGGCGAACCCCATTCTCTCTGCTCCCCACCCCCAAATTCGAAATTCACTCTCTCTCCTCCCTATTCACCTCTAATTAAGACCCCTCCCCCTTCCCCATACCTCCCATTTAAGTCCCCTCTAACCCCTAGGTGGAATCCCCTTCTCCTAGGCACCTCTCCCTCCTCCCAAGCAACCTTTCCCCTTCCCCATGCAACCTTTCATTTTCCCAAGGGAGAATCCCTTCTCCCAAGCACCCCTTCCCCTCCCCAAGGCAACCCTTCCCATTCCCTAGGCCCCCATTAACCCCTCCATTAACCCACCATTCAAAACAAAGGAGAGATCTCTCCTCCCTCTCTCCTTCCCAACCCAAATTCGCATCTCCCCCTCCCTCCACTTGCTAGACCACCTCCCAGCCCCCTTTCTGCCCCTCCCACACCTTGAATCACCCCCTAACAGACCCCCACATAGTCAGGTGTCACCCCCACACCCATCCACCCCATTTCCCACCCCATCTACTCCGTCTCCCATCACCTTTCATCACCCTATCCATCTCAGTTCGCAGGCAGCAGTTGGAGCCCGACTTGCAAAGACTGCCTCGGTGCTTTCCGACGTCATTTGGAGGTGCACCATACATCGCCGAAAAGGTCTTCCAGTCTTCTTCGCAGGTGAGGTGGAATAGTCTCGTTCCGACTTCACTACAGATCGTGGTGCCCATTCTCGTCCGACTGCACAACCGTGACCAGAACCTGGACCAGATCTGCAGTGCAGAAGCTACCACGGCCACACTCCTCAACTTCTGAGTGTGCCACTTGGCCGAGAGCTGCTACCACAAGGCATCTACCATCACCAACAAGCGGCATCCCTTTCGGCATCAGGAAGAGCCTTTTCCAATTTTTCTCTCCCGGGTGCGCAGAACAGATCGTTCAGGTCTTGCCCTGACCCCCCCTCACTCAACGGACTCCTCCTCGCCACCCCGACATCGTCTGGTGCTCTGCTTGGTTTCTGCTCGAAGAAGTCTCCTCCACGGTCGTCCTTGACTTGGTCTCACATCAATCGGACTTCGGGAGTGGTCGTGGTGACTACATCCATCTGCTGCTGCACCCTGGGAACAGTACGAATCTGAGCGCAGGGGCCCTGTTCCAGAGCCTGCCCCAGCCGGTGATGACTTCAGGACTGCCCACAAAAATTCACAGACGTGCCTGGATCCATCAGCGTCGTTTCAGCGCCAGGTCTCGTCAAATTCTGAGTTCGGAGTAGTGCACAGCGATGACTACACCGACCCCATGTCCTGCTTGTGAGCGACGTCACGCGGTTCGGGGAAGAGCGGAGAAGACGCGGAGCGCGCGGGCTCCTCCTTTTTTTGGTATTTGTTTGCTGCAACACAGAAATAAGAGAAGAGAAGGAAGGGGCCACCACGGGAGATTGCTCCGGCGGGGCGAGCGGGACAAGTGTGATATAGCAAGATATGGGGGTTAAACGGCCATAGCGGGAAGTGACTCGCCGCGGCCTCGGGGGCACGGGAATGGTGCAGAAATTAAATAACAAGAATTGAAACGGCCATTGGGGAAGTGACTCGCCGCGGCCTCGAGAATATGAGCAGATAATAAGATGACAGAATATAAAGAGAATACAAAGAGCGGGAATTTAAACGGCCATTGAGGAAGTGACTCGCCGCGGCCTCGAGAACATAAACAGATAAGAATATAACGTATAAGAATGTGAATTTAAACGGCCATTGGGGAAGTGACTTGCCGCGGCCTCGAGAATATGAGCAGAATATAACAGAATATAAAGAGAATATAAGAACAAAAATTTAAACGGCCATTGGGGAAGTGACTCGCCGCGGCCTCGAAAACAAGATGTGATCGCCAGGGGCCGAAAGACCCCAAAATAAGAAAGTGATCGCGTCTACCTCAAGAGCGGGAGATGGCGAGTTGCTTCTTCCTCTCCCTCCGGCCGGCCGATGGAGAGGGCTTTCCTCGGCTACCCTTGCAGAACAACGACAAATAAATCACAAGTGGATTAGAAAGATGGAGGTGTAGTATTCAAATCCTTGCGATAAAAATAACGAAATGATGGCAAGATACACACCTGGTTGGTGTTATCTTTTAAACCCCTCTCGGACTCGAGTTGGAGGAAAATGAGATGATGGATGTAAGAAGTGTATAAGAAAAGGCGCCCTTATGAAGGGGGATAGGGGATGCAAGATGATGAATGCAAAAGAACTACGAAGAAAGGGAAAGAATTGGCTTATTGGATGTGCCGATGGTGAAATCCGGCGGAGCTCCGGCAGCGTGGGGACGACGTGGAAGCGCGGTGGATGAAGACGACCTTCCTCTCGCGAGCGTGAGCACCCGAGAAGCCGGCAGAACCTCCACCTACAAAAGAACCCACAGGTTAGAAAATTACTCCGTAGCCTTTGGGCTCCGGCAGCCTATCAGATCACTTCGAAGCTCCTCCAGAACTGAGGGGGTGGGCCTCTATTTATAGGGCTCCGGAGGGTGGAGGCGTCCAGGACCCTGGACACCTCCATCAGGGCCGAACTAATATTTTATTCTATTTTTTTAATTTTTTTGGAATATTTTTGTGGAGGCGTCCAGGGGCTCGGACGCCTCCAACAGGTCCACCGAAAACCGTCGACGGCCGCACGCGGTTTGGCACAACGCGTGGTTTTGTGAGCGGCGCCTCGTGATTCAGAAATGGGCGCGTCCAGGTGGCTGGACGTCTCTATAATTTGGATTTTTTCACACACGACAAACCGTCATTCGGTGAGCGGCGCCCGTGAGAGAGTTGATGGAGGTGTCCAGGGGCCTGGATGCCTCCAAAATATATTATTTTTATTTTTGTTTTGTCTTTTTATGCTAGGGATGGCATTTTGATTTTTTTATATTTGTTTTTATGGAGGCGTCCAGGGTCCTGGACGCCTCCATTAATATATATATATATTTATTTATTTATTTGTTTTTTTATGCCAACTGGCATTTTACACATATTTTTTTATTTTTGTTTTTATGGAGGCGTCCAGGGGCCTGGACGCCTCCATTAATATATATATTTTTTATTTGGTTTTGGGCCCTGAAAATATAAAATAAAATAAATTAAAAACATGGGGGCGTCTAGGGGCCTGGACGCCCCCATTAAGACCCACCCGGGTCCTCAGATCAGGCGTCGGCGGCCGCCCGGCAGACACCCTTCTTGATTCCGGAACCTCTTGGTGCGTCTGACTGGTGTTGATGCCGTCCGAATGCCGTGACGAGACGATTACGGATGCCGAAAAAGGCAGAAGAAGACCCAAGAAAAGGAAGTACTCAAGTGATTCGAAATGCGTAAGCCGTCGCGGGGCATCGTATAGTAATATGAGACTTTCTCAGGAGACGTCAAGAATGGCGTGTCTACAGCTGTCCCGCCTTGGCCTCTGCTTTGCAAGGGAGCGACACGTAGTGGAATGGTATCGAAGTGGAGTGAAATGAAGTGGGAGCGGACTGATAAGTTGATGCCAAGGTGTGATGAGACACGCTTTTGACGTTACTGTTTGGAATCTTTCCTGAAGTTTCAATGAGGCGACCTTGAAGAAGGTCTTTCAAATATTGACGATTGCTTGGACGGAGATCAAATAAGGGAGGGTGAGATGTGCGCTCAGGCACGAAAAGGAGACCAACTTCTCGGTGTGGAAGTACCTGGGTCATAAACCGGAGGTTTCACCTTTGGGGAGCGGTACCAGCCAATGTGAAAGTGATGCGGCCAAGGTGGGTCAAACAAGGTCAAAAGCAAAGGAATATCTGAGGGTCTGTCCAAACAAGGGTCTCCTTTGGAAGAGCAACGTAGGGCCGTTTCAAGGAAACTCAGTATTTTATTCGGAGTGGAATATCTCATATTTGTAGGAATTGAAGCACAACGGCCTTCGCAATCGAATCACTTGAATGATTTTCCGCAATAAATCAAAATCCTATATGAATGCATGCTGGGTTTAAAGAAAAATTTAAAACAAACTAAAATAGAAAATAGTCAAGGATAATATTGTCAACTTGTTAAGAACGGGTCAGGATACCGATTCGGTGAGCCGCCACTGGGCTGGGGCCCGTTTATCCGCGCACCAACTCACTGAATGGAACCGTCGTCCCCATGCTACCACAAATTAACGGCCTATCCGTACAACCCAAATTCTCCCGGGATCATCATCGTTTTTGTTGAAGGGGAACTCAAATCCCAGATTCGTTCGGGCCGCAAGGTCCTTGACATGTTCTAGTAGCGTAGGTATCATATACTATGATGCATGACATGGTGGGACCAACCATTGAAAGGTGGTACAGGAGATAGGACAAAGATGTCCGTTAGTAAAACCTGCACAGGCCAGCATGGATTAATAACATCAGAAAGTAGCAGAATCATAGCAGAATCGCACCATAATGGGAAGGAGATCTAGCCAAAATCCCGACATTGACCGCTGATGTGACATGTTCTGTCCTGTAGCGATCTTCCCTTCCTATAAGAACTCCCCTTAGGCTAGTTCATTCAGATGCACTAAGGTGGGTTTTGGAAGCTCAGGAGAGGAAGGAGAGGAGAATCTAGAGATTTCAGGATGGAAGGAGAGTCTTCCCGCGTTATAAAGAGGAGTAGGCCTAGCAGCGAGATCAGGCGACTCTCCGACCTCGAGGGTCATCTGAGTGGGACGATCATGTCGCATATGGTAAGCTGATTCATTTCAAATTTCCCATATGAACCTTCTTCTTACTTCCTTCATTTCTTCTTTCTTTCCTCTTCCAGCCATATCCACTCTTCCCAGGCCCGAGGAAGTTTTCCAAACTGCCATGGGTTTCAAAGCTAACTTCCAACATCTCCATTGGCATGAGGGCCATACTCTCGAAGTGGCATCTACAGGGGCTCCTTATTCACGCCAAACATTACCAGAAGATTCGTATGGACTGGGCGGCTATGGGCGCGCTAGTGGAGATCTGGCATCCCCAGACCCACACTTTTATCTTCCCGACCTTCGAGGTGACCATCCTCCTCGAGGAGGTGGAACTTCTGCTCGGATTGAAGAAATTTAAGAGTGACGGGAAGGTGCAGGCTATGCGGATGCTGACACGGGGGACTTCTGAAAGCGTCCTTGGAAGCTTCATGCCGCCCGACGCAGCCCGAAAGGTCCGTACTCAAAAGGGGATCGATCTCCAAAAGCTCGCGGAGTGGGTCATGGACGCCCTGAGAGGGTCACCAGACGATGACTATTTGGAGGGAATCATGAAGGGGTTCACTATCTGTCTGGCGGGTGCTCTCTTGTTTCCTCATACCGACAACATAGTGGAGGAGGATCAACTAAGTGCCATTCGCGGGATCTGGAGTGGAAAGAGGGTGGGAACCGCCGTCCTTGCCTATCTTTACAGCGGCCTTACTGCCTCGAGCATGGGTAAGCCTCCTTTTGGTTGCGCACTTGTCTTGAATTGCTGGCTTGATTTGCACTTCAAATTTGACCACCGCGAGGGAATGCCAACTGCTTCGAAGCTCTTCCAACAAAGTCCGCTTCACCACATAGCCGACGTGTTAGGCTTCGGTGGTACTGTAGTGAACCGCGTTCCGTGGCTGAAGAAACGTGAAGACTGGCGGTCTCACTTCTGCACCGTGACACAAGGCTTCTTTACTTGCGCACCGGCATGTTTGCTTTCGCTAGATCTCCTCATGAGGCCTTCTCCCGAAGTTGATCTTCAACTGATCGGCGCGACAGAGTTCGTCCTTTATAATGCGCATCGGTGCTGCCTCCAGATTGGCATCCCACGCCATTCGTTCCCGCCACCGACTGGCATCGTTCCTTTGAAGAAAAGGGAGTTGGGCAATGAAGCGGACGCGAAGGAAGCGAAGGCCATTAAAGCTCCCTGGAAGACAAGTGTTGCGGGAAAGGCCTTAGCGCACGTGGTGGAAGAATGTGAGCCGTGGAGGGCTTATGTAACCGAACTGGGGAAGTTAAGGCCTAAGGCGCCTAAACCCCTCATGTAGCTCATTCTGCTTTCTGATGGAATAAAATCTGGCATTTGGCAGTTTTGGACCAGTTCCCTTAATTATTATTGTCTTTTTTTGTGGTTTTTCTTTTTCTTTGTATTTTTTTTCTTTGTTTGGATTATATACATACTCTTATCTTTTTTACTTTTATTATATATATATACTCTTTTTTTTTGAAAATTTTTTATTATGGGGGCGTCCAGGGGACTGGACGCCCCTAATTTTTTATTTTTGATTTTTTTAAATTTTTTGATTTGGGGGCGTCCAGGGTTCTGGACGCCCCAACTTTTTATTTATTATTTTTTTTATTTTTTTTTGTTTTGGGGGCGTCCAGGCGCCTAGACGCCCCTAAATTTTTGAATTTTGAAAAAAAAATAAAAAAGGTGGGGGTGTCCAGGCGCCTGGACGCCCCAATAACAGTGGATCTTATATATATTGGGGGGGCCTCACCCCCTGCTCATTTGTACTGTTCATTCTGACGATCCAGTCACCCCAGACGACCCATTCTTAGTCCCAATGGAGTGAGGAGGATCGAGCCAGGGTCCAGAGAAGCGGAAACGACGGGCTCGTCGTCCGAGGAGGCTGAGGGATGATGCCGAGGAGGCTGCTGCGGCGGAGGAGATTGCCGCGGGTGAGGAGGCTCTTCCTTTGGCCTTGGAGGCTGCAGTGGATGCTGGCGACGCGGCAGAGGACGAGCACGATCCGGTAAGCCCCTTAGACCTCCATTCGATTAAAAGGGCGGACGAGAGGCTGTGTGAAGAACGCCGGGTGTGAGGGAAGGAGGCGTCCAGGGGCCTGGACGCCTCCATATTTTCTTTTTTGTTCCTTTTTTTTTAATTTATTTATTTTTTGTAAATAATAAAAAAGGAATTAAAAAAAGGAGGCGTCCAGGCCATGGGACGCCTCCATGATAATATATATATATTTTTTATTTATTTTTGTTTTTTTTTTCTGGTTTTTCTAAAATTAAAAAAAAAGAAAATGAAATGGAGGCGTCCAATGTGTTGGACGCCTCCAAAAAAAACAAAAATATTTTTAAAAATAAAAATAAAATAAGATGAATAAGTAGTATATACAGTGTTATTGTTTAATATTATTCATGATGCTGATGTATTTTTTATTGGTTTTGTGGTATGCAGGGTGTGATGAAAGGACGGATCAGCTGGTCCCTAGTGGTGGCAGCATACCGTGGGCTACCGGACTTCCAGAGGGCGCGTGTGGACGCCATGGGCTTTGGAGCTTTCCTTAGGATCGAGTCCTTCCGACTCGACCTTCCTCTTATCCAGGCATTGAGGGAGCGGTGGCACGCGTCGAGCCGGGCGTTTCTGATGCCCTGGGGGCACATGGTGCCGACACTCGAGGACGTGGCTCGGATCACCGGGCTACGGGTTGACGGAGAGGCGGTGAGCGGGGTCACCTACCCCGACTACCGAGAGAGTGCCTGATAGAGACAGCAGGGTAGTTGGCCGAGTGGAGATCATGGAGGCGCTCGGATTCGTCGACCCGCGCCAGCGGGTCAGCGAGACTGGAGCGGAGTTTCTGGCACGACTGGAGGGAGATGCCCGTGTAGCTTTCACCCAGGATCCGAGCGAGAGGGAGCTGGTGGATCTAGACCTTCAGAGGTTTCTTTTCTTCTTCCTGGGCCGCCTTCTGCTGGGGACGAAGGGGGACGGCATCCACTGCCGCTTCCTCGGGATTCTGGCGGATCTTGACAGAGTGGGGCACTACGCGTGGGGAGCGGCTATGCTTGCCCATTTGATTGTTGATCTCTCCTAGACTTCGGAGAAGGAGACGACAGTCAGTGGCTTCGCACCTTTTCTCCAGGTAAACATTTTATTTATGCATTCCCACAGTTAAATATGCAATTATTGTACTAATGATGTATGATGGATGCAGGAGTGGAGCTATTACTATTTCCCGATGGGGAGGGCTAGGCATGGGAACAGGAGGGCCGTGCATCTGGCGCGGCGGTGGAGGCCGGTCGTGGTTGCAGCACCCCACGGCTACCAGCTGGCGTCGCTTCGTCGGGAGCTGAGCGAGTATCCCGAGGCCATGGTATGATGCGTATGATTTTTTTGTGTTTATGCATGTGACGGAATGGTAACTAACATGATGTATGTATGGTGATGCAGGTGGTGTGGAGACCTTACCTGGGCATGGGCGAAGCTAGCCAGCCTTGGGTTGTAGCGGGTCTTCCTCGTTTCAGGCGGGACGTGTGGGACCATTGCCTGAACGAGATCGAGCCGCTTCGGCTGAGGTTGGTTATGAGGACGTTGGGGCTAGCCCAGGAGTGGGTTGATGTAGAAGAGCCGGCCCGCATTGGGCGGAAGACCAAGGGGAAGGCGAAGGTTGTGGACTGGCATACGCGCTTCCCATCACAGTACCAGGACTGGCAGCAGGGCGGGGTCCCAGTGGTGTCCCATGTACAGGACAGTACTGATTACCTGAGACGGTACCGGGCTACGTATGGGGACCGCCTCTTCCTTGGTGGTATGGCAGGGGTAAGTGAAATGAGAATGCTTCACTCTTTTATATGTATATGCATGTAACACTAACTTATGTACAATGGAGGATGCTCGTGATAACATGATCGCCGACCTGCGGGCCCAGTTGGCGGACGCCAGGCGGCAGTTGGTGGCCATCCGACAGGAGTTGGAGATCCTGGTGAGTTTATGCGATGCATTTTTTGTGACCTGGATTTTTTTGATACTTGGCCTCTAACTGTCGTTCGCTCTGTGTTTCAGCGGGCCCACCAGACAGCGGCAGCCGGGATGGCTGGTGGAGCGGGTTCCAGTTCGCGGGGCCCTCCTCCGGAGGTTTCTGCCCTCCAGGAGCAGCTGGCGTATGCGGTGGCTCGGGCTGAGGAGGCCGAGCGTGACCGCGAGGCTCGAGTGAGCGTTTGCCTGACCTCGACTCTCCTTCTGGCTGCCCTCCTTCTATCACTGTTCTCTTACGGTGTACGCGTGCTTTGACAGGTGGCCGAGATCCGAGAGGCCCTGGCGCGTGCTGTTCGTGCCGAGCAGGAGCGCGACGCTCGGGTGGCGGAGCGTGACGCACGGATTGCGGAGCTGGAGGAGGAGCGTCGACGGGAGGCTGAGGAGCTCCCTCGTGACGTGCTGGATCTGCGGATCGCCCTCGAGCTGTCAAGGAGGGAGGCGATGAGGGAGAGAGAGGAGAGGGATAGGGAGACCGTGGAGAGAGAGAGGGAGAGGGATAGGGAGGAGCGACAGCGGGATCAAACCGAGAGGAGGGCTTTGGAGACCCAGCTGCTGGAGCTCCGATTGAGTCTTGGCACGGCGGAGGGGAGGCTTCGGGAGAGCGAGGAGCGGTACCAGAGGGCGAAGGAACGCGGGGCGCGACTTCGTCAGTCTGGTTCTTTTTCCATGGGCAGCTATCTGGTTTCTTCGGCCGAGGAGCGTCGTCGCGCCTTCGAGACTGGAGTGCCACCGCAGGGCGAGGCGAGCACGGCTTCTCAGGGTTCGCAGAGGCCCCCTAGGGATCCCCGACAGAGGAGGGAGCAGAGAGATGATCAGGAGGGTGATGGTGAGAGTTAGAGAGTTGCTTGTACACATCACCCTTCTCACTGTATGATGTACTTTCGGCTATTATATGAAATGAAAATGGCTTTCTTGTGTTGTGTGTACTTTTCTCTCTCCCACACTTTCTTCTTTGCACTGAGTTGTCCTTCAAGGCACGCTCCACGAGACCTTGCCCTGAACAACGGGGAACTACGCTTTGCACGGGGGGATTCTGTTTCCTTTCTCCCCCTTTTGGGCGCGTCCAGGCGTGAGGACGCGTCTTAATCCTTGAATTCAAATTTAAAGCGTCGGGTGGCCTTTCTTCTCCCGTGCCTTACCTGCAAACGAGCCCGCCTTCCGCCGAAACTCGCTTGCCCCTTTTTCGTCTTCCTCCTCTTTTGATTGATGGAGTTCGGTGGGCCCGATCATGGTGAAGGTTGAGAGGGACGAGGAACTCCTCGCCCGAGGAGGGACGCGCCAGAGCACGGAACGGCGTCTATGGAGGAGGAAGGGCCGCTTCGGGCCCCCGAGGGACCCGAGGGGCCCGATGTCGCGGAGGGAGGTGAACACGGTCTGGTAGGTGCTTGGTTTTCCCTCTCTTTGATCCATTTTGAGTTTTGAAGTAAGCCGTGCGAGGGGGGAAAGGGTTCGGCGAGTGTTGCACTTAAATGATGGATGCATCCTAGACAGGGGATGCGTTCTTTTTGACTGATGTGGGACCCTTTTCTTGGTGCAGGACATGGCGAGGACCCTGGGCCTGGCTGATGAGTGGGCGAGTGCGGACGAGCCGAGCCGCGTCAGGAGGGAGAGTCGCGGCAAGGTGAGGCTCGAGGACTGGCACGTACGTCTCCCTGGACAGCAAGGGAGTGTATTGGTGCAGGACAGCGCCGACTTCCTGCGGCGGCAGAGAGAGAGTTATGCGGGGCTTTCCCAAGCTGGGGACACGCGTGGGGTCGGCGGCTCGCGCGCCCAACTATCAGAGGCTAGGCGGCAGCTGGCCGTCGCTCAGCATGAGCTGTCACTTCTGGTAAGTTACGTGCCGTACTTTTATCTTCAGATTTTAGAGTTTCACTGACGGCCGTTGTTTATTTTGTTCCAGCGTGCCCAGCAGACAGCGACGGCAGGGATGATTGGTGGCGCATCTTCCAGCTCCTCGGCCCCTTTTCTGGAGATTGCCTCCCTCCGGGAGCAACTTGCCGGTGCGGTGGCTCGGGCGACCCGGGCGGAAGAGGAGCGTGATGCCTGGGTGGCGACTGTAACGGAGCTGCGGCATCGTGGTGAGGAGAGACCTTCTCCAGACATCCTGGAGTTAAGGGTTCTTCTGCAGATGATGAGGAGAGAGGCAGAGAGAGAGAAAGCCGAGAGAAGGTCCGAGCGACAGCGGGATCAGACCGAGAGGAGGGCCTTGGAGGCCCAAGTGAGGGAGCTCCAGCTGGGCCTTCAGGCCGTCATACAGAGGCTAGGAGGGATGGAGACGTGCTACGAGAGAGCGCAAGAGTTCAGGGAGCGACTCTGTCAGTCCGGTCGCTTTGCCGCTAGTGGCTTCTTCGCCACGCCAGGGGAGGAGCAGCGAGTCACTGCTGCGGAGCAGGCGCCAAGAGGCGAGGCAGGTGCTGCTGCACGAGGATCCCGGAGACTTCTGAGGGACCCTCACCTCGGGGGAGAGGAGAGGGACGCCTAGAGGGACGAGCATGGAAATAATGGCAAGAGCTGGCGAGCTAGTGGACCCGCCACCTCTCTATGATTGTAGTGTTTGTGACAGCTTATGTAGAATTATGAATGGAATGATTTGATTTTCTGCTGCTTGTTTGTTCTCTTGTGCGTTCCTTCTTCCCTACACTTCTTCTCATTTGCACTGTTCCCATGTGATGGGTCTGCCGAGACTCCGCCCCGAGCGGAGAATCGCGTCTTGTTGCGACCATTTCCACAGGAATCTATCGTCGGAGTTAATAATGACGGCCCTAGTCCCTTTTCCCGGAAGTTGTGTCAAATTTTACGGACGTCCTCCAAAATATGATAGGGTATCCCTAGACAACATAGGGTGCTAGTCGTCATATTCTTCGTCCAATCAATCACCCTGTGCGAGCGGTGAAGTGACACACGGGACCGCATGGTAGGTGCCTCATCGTGAGGGCTACCATTAACAGGTGATGGAGGCAATCTTGGCCCGCACTCCTTCCATTTCTATAAATTCTTGTCCCTTTTATCCTCCCAGGTATATCGAGAGCTAACTTGAGGAGCACAAGTTCTCACGGGAGAGGAGTTCAAAATTCTGAGAGTTGGATGGAGGGCGAATCTTCCCACTCCTCGAAGAGAAGCAGATCCAGTGGTAGTAGTTCCAGGAGGCTTTCGGACCTCGAAGGGCACTTCAGTGAAAGGGCTCAATCACAACTCGTAAGCCAAGTTTTCCTGCCCCTCTTCTCATTCTTTCTTCCTTTCTTCTGACCAAACCTCACCTCCATTCCTTGTATGTGTAGGTTGTGATGAAATCACAAATCTTATGGGAGCTGGTAGTAGCAGCGTACAGGGGCCTCCCAGATTTTCAGAAGGTCAGGCTAGACGTGATGGGTTTTGGCACCTTTCTTCGGATCGAGCCGATCCAGCTCAACCTGGTCCTGATCCAAGCCTTGTGTGAGAGATGGGACCCAGTGAGTCGGGCATTCCTGATGCCCTCGGGGCATATGGTGCCCAGCCTAGAAGATATGGTCCGAATTACGAGTCTCAAGGTGGATAGGCAGTGACCGGAGTCACTTATGCGGACTACAGAGAAGGTGCCCAGAAGTTACTGGGTTTGGACCTAGATGGTCGAAAAATAGGTCGGTAGCTAGGGCGTCCCTCATGGATGCATTAGGGCTCACCGACACTCGTCGGCGGGACGATGAATCCCCAGAAGAGTTCATGGAAAGGATGGAAATAGGATGCCGTGCCGTGTACTGCACAGATTTCGGCGACTGGGAAAGATGCAACATAGATTTGAGGAGATTTCTCCTCTTCCTTTTGGGGAGATTGGTACTGAGCTCGAAAGGGGACGGTATCCAATGTTGCTTCCTGGAGCTGCTGTCAGACCTTGAAAGAGTAGGGTATTATGCCTGGGGAGCCGCCATGCTGGCACACTTGTTTGCAGGCCTATTCCAAGAAACGGATCGTGAGATGACTGTGAGTGGTTTCACACCATTCATCCAGGTATTTTTTTGGTTTTGTTTGTTTTGTAGTTTTTTGTATTTTTGCAAAGTACTGATGACCTGTGCCGAGCAGCTATGGAGCTATTATTACCTCCCTATGGGGAGAGCTCGGCATTGGCGACCCGTGATGGTGCCGTTAGCTAGGCGGTGGGAACCCATCATGAGTGCGGCACCCTTAACCTACCAACTGATGGTGCTAAGGCGGGAGCTACAGGAGTTCCCTGCAGCGATGGTAAACTGGAGACCCTACTCAGACATGGTCGATGCCGACTAGCCGTGGGTTCTAGCAAGTCGTGCCCGGTTCGGACGGGAACTGTGGATGCACTGCCTGAATGAAATCGAGCCGCTTCGGCTACGATTAGTTATGAGGACTTTAGGAGTGGCTCAAGAATGGGTGGATTCAGCTGTGCCACCTCGTGTCGGGAGAAAGACGCGGGGACCGGCGACCTGCATTGACTGGCGCGTGCGATTCCCCGAATAGTATGAGGACTGGCAACGGGGTGGCACGATTGTAGAATCACAGGCGCGGGATAGCGAGGACTACTTGCGTCTATATAGGACAAAGTACACAGAACGGTTCCAACCCCGGGGACTTGTGGAGGTAGGTTTCCCCTTTTCTCTTCTCTTCTTTCTCCTTTTCTTAGTTTTCTGGTGAAAATGTTGACTTGTATGGCTGCAGGATATTCGTGATACCATGATAGCGACTTTACGAACTCGCTTGGCAGAGATGGAGCAACGGTTGGGCGATGCCCGCGGAGCTACGAGCGCCTTGGTAGGTGTACAGTGCACGTTCCTAATCAAAACCTCAGATTCCTGATGTTGGCTGCTAATTCACATGGTC
This sequence comes from Amorphophallus konjac, assembly GCA_022559845.1. NCBI lineage: Eukaryota > Viridiplantae > Streptophyta > Magnoliopsida > Alismatales > Araceae > Amorphophallus > Amorphophallus konjac. The sequence goes on from CM040120.1 coordinate 266,109,631, forward strand.
GTAGCATGCCCAGATTGGCGCGGCTTCCCCAGCGACGGGAGTGGGTGGTGCCTCTTCCAGCTTGTGGATTCCCACCTCAGAACTTGACTTGCTTCATGAGCAACTTGCTCACGCCACGCAGCGTGCTGCGGAGGCAGAAGGGATGCTCTCTATACAGGTAAAGTTTCAGTGTTGAGTTCTCTTGGTTTACGCCTTATCGCGTATCTGAGATGGTACACTCGGCAGGAAAAGGAGACGGAAGAGGCGCTTGCCCAAGCTGCGCAGAAGGAGGCTAGGATAGCAGAACTAGAGAGGGAACTACGGCGTCATCCTGATGACGACTCCTCTAGGGATGCCGTGGAACTGAGGATCACTCTCCAGTTGGAGAGGAAAGACCGCGAGAGAGAACGTACAGAGAGAGAAAGAGACGCAGAGAGAGAAAGGGCCAACATATTGACTAAAAGGGAGGAACGAAGGGCCATGGAAGCCCAACTATTCGAACTCCGAATCAGCCTTGGCCTTGCTGAACAGTGGCTGAGAGATGGTGAGGAGCGTTACCGAAGAGCACGAGAGCGCGGCTTTCGTGTTGGTAGCTTCTCTGCTGTTTCCGTGGATCAAAGCCGGGGTGTGGGAATAGGAAGGGGAGTACAGAGTGGTAGGAGTACCGCTTTTCGTAGTTGGGTAGCACCTTTGAGAGCGTTTTGCCCGGAGAGTAGTGGGACGAGTAATGCAGAGAGAGAGGGCGGAACTTGATGTAATTTTTTTGGTTTTTGGAATAAAATACAAGGTTCGGTTTGTTTGATTTTCACCTTTGCTTCTGTTGCCTGAATCCCTGCATACATCACTAAAACAAACAAATCAGAATTTCTGTTCTGACTTGGCCCCTTGCTCAATAAGCAAGTGGTCACTGTGACTGTCCTTGATAACTGGTCAAGGGGCCAAGCCTTTATTTTAACGAAGGCAAGGGAAAGAAGTGGTGATGATAAATGTGACAGGCAAGCACACGAATGCAAGTGGTATTAAAGTGAGATGTTGCACGCAAATATAATCATGCAAAATTGATTTGTTTTCTTTTTTTATATTTAGCATTTTTTTATATATAAAAAGATTTTTTGCTTGCAAATATGTACATTTTCTCTTTTCCATTTTTTGTTGTTTTATCATCTCAATTTTTTTTATTGCTAACGCCCGGCAAGCACCCAAATGGCACCTAACCTTCGTGAGAACAGGGGTTTCTTACTAACCTCCCAGGTATCCTAAGTGCACATCTAGGTTGATTTGGGCCTCTAGACCCCTCGAATGATGATCCCGTCGGCTAAGACTTACCCTGATGACAATACCATCATGCCATGCTTAGGCTCCCAGTCGCTTCCGACCACAGGGATTCACCCAAAAGGTGTTTGAGGTAAAAGATTTGCCCGACCCGGGTCTATTTCCTCATAACTCTAGATGGTATATGATAGAACACCCTGGAACCCTAACGACCAACCGCGCGACGCTGACCCGGAATCAGACGCCGTCGCACCCATAGGTGACGCGCTTGCATTGGCCTAAGCCCGAGGTTAAACAAGAAGACATCAAGGTGGTAAACAGGGGTCTTGACCAGCCAGAAACACAGAGACTTCTTCGCAGCGATAGCTTTTACTTTTCAAAGTAGGCAACCAAATGTGTATATTAAAATAAGGTCACAGACCCTAGGTAGTTTTCATCCTTCAGAAACTCCATTGAACCTTCATCTTTAGAGGAAGAAGGAAGAGCGTAGGGGATAAACCTCCTGAGAGGACTGGCAAAGCCGTTAACCCGGCGAGCGAATAAGGGCCCATTAACTCTTTCCTTTCGGACAACTTCGGACCAAATCTCGAGCATTTACATTCCACGGCCCCTTTTGTGGATTCAGACTTTTGCTTTGAGGGGTTCCGTTTATCGCAACATGCACGGTCACGACCAGGCTTTTCTCTTGATTTTGATTTTGTATTTCTTTTTGCGAGGGAGATACAGTCGTTTGACGTTTGTGGGTTCCCTTTTCGTATGCCTGCGGGGACACTGCCCTCTTCTCGTGCTCTGATCGATACTCGAGGAAATGGATCCTACTCTTGCCTTTGGGGTTTGAGTTTCGGTTTCTCATGCTCAGCGTTTTAAGGGCGCCGACTGTCTCATTTGGTCGAAGAGAAAAGAATAAAGATTAGAGCTTCCGGAGATCTTTTGGGTGACGCTCCACCGTAGGTGATGCTACCGACCTTTTTTGAATAAAATACATAAGTGAGCACATGTTGGCTTCCTTCGAGCGAGCATAGGCCGACGTGGCCGGACAGGGATCTCCACGGTTCTGGCAAACCAAGACCCGGTGCCTACCAAGCCTTAATGGGCCCTATCCTAACATGAAGGTTAAATGCAGGGACTTAACTATATGGTGACTGCCGGGCATCGGTATTTTGAATTTTCCATATTTTTAGTGGTTTTGAATATTCCTTTGTTTTTGATGTTTTTATCTTTTCATCATTTTTTTTGTTTGCTGTGCTAAGGGTAGTATTTCTTAAGATAAAGCCCATTCCAAGGGTGGGATAACTCTGTCCCTTCGGCGTTGACTAGCTTGTAGGTGTTGCCAGGGTACACGGCTTGAATTACAAATGGTCCTTCCCAATTGGGTTGGAGCTTAGAACGCGGACCTCCAGGTTTGACAAAAATTCTTTTTACGACCATCTCACCGACTTTGAATTTTCTCTCAACGACTTTCTTTTGGTAAAAGCGAGCGAGTCTATTTTGATACACACGCGCGTGTTCGGCAGCGGCCAGCCGTTTCTCATCCAAGAGTTCCAACTGGGCGAGGAGTGAATTACGACGATCGTCGAGGGGAAATTCCTCGTCCAATTGTACCCTGAGAGAAGGGATCAGAGTCTCGTACGGGACTACCGCTTCCATACCATAAGTAAGGGCAAATGGAGTCTGCCCGGTGGGGGTACGGATTGAAGTGCGATAGGCCCATAGAGCTTCGATAAGCTTTTCTGGCCAGTCTGAAAACTTACTAGACTCGCAGGTTTTTTTGATGATTTTGAGCAATGTTTTATTGGTGGCCTCCGCTTGGCCGTTACCTTGTGGGTAATAAGGCGATGAATGATGCAATGCAATTGCGTACCTTTTGCAGAGGTCCTGTAGGTCCTGAGAAATGAATTGTGGCCCATTGTCGCTGACGATTGTGCTTGAGATGCCGAATCTGGCGAGGATGTTCTTCATGATGAACTTGCATACTGTTGATGCCTTGATTTCCGCGTAAGCTTCAGCTTCGGCCCATTTGGTGAAGTATTCCGTTGCAGTAAGGATGAAAGATTTCTGCTTGGTGAGGGAATTGGGATCACCTAGGGGACCAATGATGTCGAATGCCCACATGGAGAAAGGCCACGGGGAGGATATTGGATGAAGTGAGGAAGATGGTGAATGGATTTTATCAGCGTGAAGTTGACACTTGACACACGTACAGACATAGATGGCACAATCTTCTTCCATAGTGGGCCAATAAAAGCCTTGACGAATGATCTTCTTGGCGAGCATCTGACTATTCACGTGGCCACCGCACACACCCGAGTGTGTCTCCTCTACACATTTCCAAACCTCATCGTCACCAAGACATCTTAACAGAATACCAGTAAGGCTCCTCCTATAGAGTAGACCTCCAACCAATGTATATTTCTGAGCCACCCTTCTTATGGCTTTCTTGTCCTCTGTGGTGGCCCCTTCAGGATAAGACTGATCTTGGCAGTATTTGACGATTTCATAGAACCATGGTTTCTCTTCATCAGTCAGTTCTTCTTCGACCTCTGCCAACATGATCTCCCTCTTCTCAAGGATATCTTCCTGCAGGATCTTCCTTGCTATCCTGTCTTTGATGTTTACGTAGGAAGCATCATCGATTGCAGGGGCGTGAAGTTTGTAGATGGAAATGGACTTAAACCATCTTCCTAGAGGGAACCTTAAGGATGATGCCAATGAGGCGAGGGCATCGGCGAGAATATTCTGATGACGAGGGACATGAACAAAGATCAGTTTGGTGAATAGTTTGGCAAAGGCAGCAGTGAGTTCTTGGTATGGCTTGAGTTTGGGATCGCGAGTGCGATACTTAGTAAGCATCTGGCGAAGGATGAGTTGACTATCACCTACGACTCGCAACTCAGTGATATGAAAAGAATGAGCGAGTTCTAGGCCAGCTAGAAGGGCTTCATATTCAGCTATATTGTTGGTGACTGAAAATTTGAGCTGATATGCCAACGGGAATGTGAGACCTTCAGGCGACAGGAGGGCGACGTCGATTCCTCTCCCTTGAGAATTCAGAGCTCCATCAAAATATAGTGTCCACATTGGCTCATCCGATTGGTTGACGGACATTAGTTCCTCATCTGGAAACTCTGATTGGACGGGATCGAACTTGGGAAGAGGATGGTGAGCGAGATGCTCGGCTATGGCATAACCTTTAATCGCCTTTTGCTGGATGTAGGTGATGTCGAACTGAGAGAGAAAACTTTGCCAGCGTGCTAGCCTATCCGTAAGGACGGCTTTCTCCAGAAGGAATTTGATAGGATTCATTCGAGCAATCAAGTGGACCTCATGAGCCAAGAAGTAGTGTTTCAATTTCTGCACTACCCAAACGAGGGCAGCACAGGTTTTCTCCATGACGGTGTACTTCTGCTCACAGGGATTGAGAAGTTTAGACAAGTAATAGGTTGCCCGTTCCTTGCCTTCTTCATCAGCTTGTGCAAGGACGGCTCCCACGGAGTCATCCAAGACTGAGACGTAAAGGATCAGAGGTTTTTCTGGTTTGGGTGGAATGAGAACGGGTGGACTAGCCAGATATTCCTTCAACCCTTCAAAAGCTTTCTGACATTTAGAATTCCAGTGGAATTCTACTCCTGGCTTGGTCAACTCGTAGAGAGGTCTACACCTTTGTGAATGTTGGGACACAAACCGACGAATAAACTGTAACCTCCCGATTAAACCTCGGACTTCCCTCAAATTCTTGGGAGGCGGCATATCCCTGATAGCCTTTGGCTTTGTCGGGATCTATCTCGATCCCTCTTTTACTCACGATGAACCCCAGCAATTTACCTGACGACACACCAAACACACACTTCTTCGGGTTCATTTTCAATTGGAACTCTCTTGACCTTTGCAAGACCTTAGCCAAAACTTCTGGATGTTCCATCCTGGTCCTTGATTTCACCAATAAGTCATCCACATACACTTCCAGATATATGTGCATCATGTCATGAAATATGGCCATCATCGCTCTTTGGTAAGTAGCTCCAGCATTCTTTAATCCGAACGGCATGACCACGTAACAATATGTTCCCCAAGGGGTAGTGAATGACGTCTTTTCCTGATCCTCTTCTGCCAAACGAATTTGATTGTATCCTGAAAATCCATCCATGAAAGAGAGGGTTTCGTAGCCTGCCGTGTTATCAATCAGCACATCAATGTGAGGTAAGGGAAAATCATCCTTTGGACACGCGCGGTTAAGGTCCCGGAAGTCGATGCAAATCTGACTTTCCCATCTTTCTTCATGACCGGGACAATGTTCGCCACCCATTGAGGATAAAGAACGACTCTAATGAACCTGGCTTTGTGGAGCTTATCGACCTCTTCTTTCATTTTCAAAGCCATCTGAGGGTGGAAACGCCTTAACCTTTGTTTTACCGAGATGGACCCTGGTTTTAGGGTTAAACGGTGTTCGACCAAGGTTGAATCCAGACCCGGCATATCCTCGTAGCTCCATGCAAACGTGTCCTTATATTCCTTGAGAACCTCAATTAGTGCCTCTTCTTCAGAGGGTGGTAGGTTGTCACTTATGAGGATGATCCTAGGGTCTTCCTCAGTTCCCAAGTTGACTTCTTTGGTGGATTCTTCTACGGCGGTTGACGGCTCGTCGAATCTCCTCATTCCACTAGCGTATGCGCCCGCCGCATCCTCATATTCTTCACCCTCATCTTCAGTGGGGCATTCTTCATCCGTGATCCGTAGACTCCATACCCTTCATCAGATGCACAGTCGCCCTCGCATTCTATTTCGGGTAGCTGGATGGGATTTTCTAACAACTGGGGGATGGCAAGAAGGGCCTGACACCTGTCGGCCAAATCCAGAAGGAATCGACGAGGGATCTGCCTACCCTTGGATTTCTTCCTAGGTACTACCCTTGGCCTATCATTCCTAGATTGACTGACAATATTTACAGAAGAAGAGGAAGACGAAGAGGATGGTGTATAATGTACAGGAGAAGACCCCTCAGAGGAGGTGTAGAAAAGGTCGCTCATCGGACCTTGGACGGGTGGTCCGCAAGGCGATACGCACCCGTGGGAGATGTAGGAGGTTTCCTCAACGAAGATGTGTTGTTGGGGAGTTTGAAAATTGACGTTTTTTTTTTTTCATTTTTAATGACAAAGCAGTGAAAAGAGATTGGAGGAGAGAGGAAAGTAGTTATGGCTAGAGGATTGTGAGGCTCATAGAGCAGATCATGGTTGAAGACCTGGCGCGGGTTGAAAAGCCCGCGTAGGTATGTAAGCAAAGAAGGGGACCTGGGAAGATCATCAGACAATTGTCTGGCCCAGGAAGAAGATATCAGCAAAGGCTGAGACGAGTGGATGGAGAAGATGGCGGCTAATGAGCCATCGACGGCAATGTTGAGGACGGATGAAGATCCGTCGATGACAGGGTCCTTCTGGCAAGGACGAGGATAGTTTGGAACCTTGGCAAGAGTGGTAATATTCTCTGGTATTTCGGAGATCAATGGTGGTCCTTCAAGCTGCGGAGATGAGAACATCCTTTCCAGTGCAACGGAAATGTCCCGTATGTCGAACCATTTGTCCCACTCGCATTCCGGATCTTTGATCTTGCCTCTTTTGGTGATCCTCGGACATTTTTCAGCCAAATATACAGCATGTGATCCCCCAAATGCTTCTCGTGGGTGATCTCCCATCTCAACAACGGGCCCTCTGTTGAAGTGGTTTGATAGAGTCCACGTGAGGGGCTTCCAATCTGCCTTGAACGGTCCTTTGAAGCCTAGGCCAAACCTGTGGTTCGGCCTAATTTCTCTTGGCGGTTTGAGCATACCCTGTACCTGTGCGCCCAGACCTTTTCCTTGTTGATAGCCGATGTTCCTCATAATCTCCCAACCTTTGGAGTGAAAAGGGAGACATGATGTTGTGGTTGCCCTGACCGGCTCCTTTGGTGCTAGTGGAACATGAGATGGATCACGTACGTCCAGCAGTGACAATATGGGCCGATGAGATGGCCAAACAGAAGGCAGAGAGGTGTTGATAGCATCCACTGTGTGAAGGACAGGTGTACTGACCACTTTAATAATTCTCCCATTGTAAGGAAACTTCAGGCACTGATGGTTGGTGGAAGGCACAGCGTCCATGGCTTCGATGTAAGGGCGACCCAGTATAGCCTTGAATGTGGGGTCCATGTCGAGGACATGGAATTCCGTGGGAATTGACATGGGGCCTAGTTCTGCCTTCAGAATAATCATCCCCTGCGGCGGCCTTTTGCTATTGTCATAAGCCGTGACCGTGATCGAGGAAGGTCTTATTTGTTCCTCGTTGACCCCACACAACTGAAGAGTGCTAATGGAGATCACATTTATGGATGCACCCGTGTCTACAAGACACGGGTTTATGGATACCCCATTAATTTTTATTGAAATGCACAATGCATATTTCCGAGCTTCCTTGGGAGCGAGCTCGTAGTTGTGAAACATGATGGCTGGTTGTGTGTCTGTTGGGGTCAGGACGGTCGAAATCTTCTCCACGGGGAGGTCTTCATTAACCATGACCTTTTGAAGATATACCATCAAGGCCGCCTGGTGGGATGTGGATCTTTGAAGTAGCTCCAGGATGGAGATCCGGGCAGGTGTCTTGTCCAAGTGTTTCAATAGATCATACTGTGTTCCAGGGATAGCTCTTTCTGGTTGTTCTGCATCATCCTTCTCTGGCTGAGATTGCTCGGGATTCTGACTGTTGTGGGGGAAAACCCTGTGGAAAATCCTTCCACTCCGGAGCACCATTGCCTGCGGCTTTTGTACCTCTGTGGGGGTAGCAGTGAGTTTTAACAGGGGTTTGAGGGGTAGTAGTGGAGGAATGGTTGATGAAGCAGGGGTGATGACGGGAGCAGGGATTCTGATGAGGGGTTTGTTAGGTGGCTGCATGGTGGAGGTAGAGGGGATATTGCGCGGATTATGAAGGATAAGGGGTCTAGAAGGTGGCGGTAGAGACGAAGTAGGAGTGGGTAGGGCTTGAAGTGGGTAATGATTTTGAGGTGGGTGATGGTTAATGAGTGGTTTTGAAGGCATTAGTGGTGATACGGTGGAGAAAGACGGGGTTATGTATGGTTGACGGATGATAAGGGGTTTAGAAGGCGTAGGGGTAAATGTGGTAGAGGCGGATGGTAAAGTGGGGGAGTGAGAGAAGATGAGAGGGTGTGAAGGCGTAGTGGAGAGTGTCGGTTGATAGGAGGTCGGGGTGCGGATGAGAGGGCGTAATGGTAATGGAAATGGTGATGGTGATACTGACGCGGGTTGATGAGAGAGAGGTGCTACCCGGGCAAGGTGAGGGGGTTGCATGACGATAGGGTTGGAGGTAGAAAGAATGGAGGTACTTTCCTGGTGCCACACCTGCTCTCTCCCGACTTCCGGGAAGGAGGAGATGGGGTTAACCTGATGATTGGGCTGTTGGTGCTCCGGTAATGGATTCTGGATTATGCCCATGTCGGGCTGTTATTGTGGGGCCTGCTGAGCCTGCTGTTGCTGTTGTGGTTGCTGTTGCTGTTGCTGTTGTAACTGCTGCTGTGGCCTATGAGGAGGTCTCCTAGCCTTGAGAGCCGCGACGTATCGTCTCATCTCATCCCAATCTATTTGATGTTCATCATTCATATCATGGATGTAATCTTTGAAATGGAAGCAGTAATCTACTGTGTGTCCCGGCTGCCTGTGGTAGACACAGTATTTGGAGGTATCAACATTGGGGGGCCACGCGGGCCTTTCTCTGGGTAGGGCGAGTTGGTTTGATGCCATGAGGGCATTAAAAATGTCTGCTAAGGTTTCCGGCAATGGTGGATAGTAGGCTCTCTTGGGAAAGAGCGGCCTCCTTTGTTGCTGTTGGGGACCATAGTTCCCCGAGGGTGGAACTTGGTTGTACTGAAGCGGTGGTTGTTGTTGTGGTTGTTGTTGCTGGGGTTGGCGTAATGGAGGCATATTATTCTGGGGTGAATTATTTTGGGGTGGAGGACGAAGAGGGAAAGGACCCGGTTGAAGGGGAAGTCGGGGTATTTGAGGAGGCCTTGGGTTGACTGCATAGTTGGCATTGTTGACCGCACTGACTTGCTCATTTGTCACGACCCCTTCTGTGGCTCCGCCCGGGACACCAGCGCCTGTCTTTCTGACCACTTTGGGCTTCGGCGACTCAAACATGTTCATGATGGGGGAGTCTTTTAGCTGGGTTTGGATGTACCGGGCCCTTTCATAGAGTTCCTCCATTGTAGTAAGTTTATTCATGGACAGGACACGTCTGAACTGTGGGGTTGCATTAGACACAATCATCTTCACTTGTTCGGGCTCGGAGAGGGTATCCCTTATTCTTTCCGCCAGAGACCTCCATCTATCAGCATATTGGACAAAATCCTCGTCGGGTTTCATCTTTTCGGCCACTAGGTCGGTAATGGAGAGTGAGGGACCGACTCTATCCCTATATTTCTGTAAGAACATTCTCTGGACTATTTCAAAATTCTCGGCCTCGCGGGGCTCCAGAGAATAGAACCACTCAAGCGCAGGACCATCCAATGATCTCTGAAAGAGGTATGCCAGGGACCTTTGATCATTTTGCCAATAGGAGGACTCATACATGAAGTCCTTGAGGTGAATGAAGGGGTTGTCGGTACCATTGTATCTGCGGTACGTGGGCATTTCGGAGGGAGGAAGATGAATGACGGGAAGGATTGGCAAAGCAACCTCCGGGGTGGCTTTCACGTCCACCATTCTTCTTAGATTTTGAAACTGCTCGTCCATGCGATTGAACCTATTGAGGAGCGATTGGGCAACTCCTCTGGAGGTGAAGGTGGCACTTGCCACTGAGGGAGAAATTGTCTCCCGGAGACTTGAGGGGGAAACCCCGAATGAGAGGGAGCTGTCGGACCACCGACAGTTGGCCCTGGCTGAAGCGGTGTGTGGGGAACAACGGGAGTTTGAGATTGTGACGGGAATTGGAATGAGGGTGGTTGTTGGCTCGCTTGACCTTGAAGCGAGGGAGACTATATGGCTTGCGCCAATGAAGGAGATGGAATGGCCTGCACGGACTCTTGGAGAGGTGCGATGGCCGGAGTTGATTCCTGGGGCGTGGGGGAAACAGATTTCCCCTTTAGAATGGCCTGGAAGGCCCGGAGCTGTTCAGAGGTAAGCTCCGTGTTGGCGAGGACGCCCAGTAAGGAAGTGATATCCTGTGGTGGGGACGTGTCCCCGGCTGTAACATGCACCTCATGCGAGGGCTCATGAGAGGGACCCGAGTCCATAGCATAGACTCGCGGGTCGGCTGACAAACCACGACTAGGGTGGTTCTCCTCAAAAGACTCGTGAGCCATGCTCACAGTTTTCCCAGAACGCAAAAATATACACTAGCAAGCAGGTAGCAAAGATTATCAAACAAGTGGATGCCTTTACGCCTTTTTTTATGTTTTGATTTTGATGATTTTTTTGTGTTTTTAACGAGATCTGAAGTTCACACAAAATGGGGACCCTAGTTTATTTTTGTTTCACCGCCGTGTCAGCTAGGGTCTCTCGTCTCACCACGAATGAAATGACTAACTCCGGAGAACTTCAATGGTACAACCAGCCCAGTGAACGAAGAGGAGATTCTTCGATGTCGGGGACTTACGGAGGTCCCAGTGTAGGAGATTCTAGTCCGTTGAGAGGAATTCCCAAACGGAGAGTCCTTCCTTCACCGGGAAAGGGTGATCCTCAAAAAATGAAAAAAGGATAGAAAAGAGGAATGGATGTATGCAATGGAATGCTGACAGATATATAGAGTAAGAAAATAACAGAAATAACAGACATATAATAAACAAACAACCAATCACAACTGATAGTGCTGCCGTGAGCACAACGGGGGCGCGCGCGGGCGCCAAGGTGGAGAGGCACGGATGGTGCCGAACTTGCAAGGGTAGTCGAAAGGAAGCAGTAGAGTCCCACCGTGATCGCCAATTTGTGAGCGACGTCACGCAGTTCGGGGAAGAGCGGAGAAGACGCGGAGCGCGCGGGCTCCTCTTTTTTG